>CM035437.1:149605530-149958030 GCA_020310875.1 Ceratopteris richardii
CATATTTTTTGTTGTACTTCTTTGTGTTTCTTAGCTATATTAAGTGGCCTCAACATCTCTTCTCTTAAAGACTTTTAATAGAGCTTGATTTAATATCCAGTAATGTAGTTTAACAGCATATCTCCTCCTAAGGTAGCTAACTAGATGACTTTGTTAGTTGATATCCCACTGATAATCAAGGATCCATGCCATTTTTCTCTAACTTTCTTGCATGTGGCTTCAATGTTAACACCAAGACTAAGTCACCAAATTTCAAGTCCTTATCCTTCATGTTGCCGTAAAAAAAGAAACCATCATCAATGTCGGGAAACATCACATTGTAATAGAAGAATTAGGCCAATGTGGGTTTTGAAAACTTCTCAAATGAGATAAAAACCTCCTAAGCTCATTTTTGCAACAATAAGACTATAAATCAAAGAGACGTAAGTAACAATTTTTCCCACTAACTTAACCATGAAAATTTATTGGAGAATACATAATCATATTCCACTTTGAATTATATTGAACTTCATGGATATCATTTATGAATGAAATAGTAAGGGAGACATGAGCAAGATGTCATGCTCCAACATTTACAAGGAAAACAACCTCATCAAAAAAATGGTATAGAGATTCCGAAATGCACAAGTATATAATTGTTTGCTCAAAGGAATGCTCATCTAATTACCATGGCGTTATAAACCGAAGGAAAAACGCCAAAGGCTGAACATTGAATCTCCATTATGCATCATAATTATACATTTTTCAATGGCAAAGTTGAGACACAGGTGAACAAATGTTTGTAGAAAAAAGTCATTGAAAACATACAACAATCTTGATGCATCCTTGTAGGTGTTGAAGAGGAAAAGAATTCTGATTTTTACTTTGCTTTATATGCATCTTTGTGAAGATTCTAACTTAAGGTAACACCTACCAAGAAAACATGTACTAACAATTCAATATACATGGTCAAAATATGATTCAAATGTAACACACTTTTCCCTTCATTATATTGAGCACATCAACATCTTTTTCAATTATCTTTCCATCATCGCACCTCATATTTGTTTCAAAAGGGTTATTTCCATCACCAATATATGTATTTCATTCAACTTAAAAGCACAACACCAAAGAAAATGAATAAATTGTTCAACATAGGAGAACAAAGCGAAGTGCAAGTAAAGTTGACTACAAATTATGCTATGTTAAGGCTACAATGATCATATGAATCCCACGATAAGTATTCTTACTCTATGTACACTAGAAAAATAGCATACAATTACTTTTTCAACACTTCAAGAAGTTTTACTACAATTCATTCCATCCAAATGCATGATGGAGACTTTGGATTCTTTTCACTTTTTTATGGAGACGAGCTATTCACCTTTAAATCCCTCCTCAAAATGGTGTTGGTGCAAATGTCCAAGCCTTCAAATTTGGCTAGGCATGGAAGAAAATATGTGCAACTACTTGATGAAGCATGTAAACCATTGCTTGTAACCATTTGACCATTCACTATTGTAAAAGGTTTTAACCTTGAGAGAATCTTGCAAAGGCTGGAATCTCGTGGAGGTAGGAAGTGTATTAGCTATGAATTAAAAATGATAGAATAAATCCTAATTTAGAGGAGTTAGTTTAGGTGGAGGCAAGTTTGAAATTCAAATTCAAACTTGAGAAAAAATTTTCTTATAAAAGAGCTTGTAAAACTCCTGGCCTTAGAGCCTTATTGATAGTCTTCTTCATCATCATTTGCTTTAGCTAGGTGTACTACACCATAGCTCACTTAGACTACTATCATTGGGCATCATTATAATTCCAAAGACCTTGTATAATCATGTGCTATAATACATATACACCATTGATCATCTCTGTCTACTTCTCTGCTATGACTACTCAGGACAGTGAACTTTGCTTGATCATATCTCATTGATTTCTCAGCACCTTTGCATGATCTATAGCTTGTTGGAACGCGCTTAAAGTTTATCTTATGCTATCAAATATTCCTTACATTTGATTCATACATTTGGGAGAAATTGCCATCGAACTGCTTACTGTTCATCTATTGTTTAGTCCCTAAAAAGTCGAGGGTAAGCCTTGGATTGATAAATTGATTTCTCAGTGCATAGTTTGTTATTTTAGATGATTCCACTTTTAATCATTAGCTATATAAGCTAACTTTATTCCCTAAAAAGTAATTTGATCAATTGTTACTGTACTATGAGCACTGAGCAAAAGATCCAGCAGGTGTGTGGACCAAAATAGCAAGTTTTATGAGACTAGGTATTTGTGAAGTAGTCTATTTTGATTCAATTGTTTGAAGGATCAACTCCAAAGTTAATAGGTACTCTCTTGGTGTGATCTGCAAGGGCCTACAACATAACTCTAACGTTTGATAGGGCAGGTACAAAGCAAGTTTTAGCAGTACCACCTCACTTTCTTGAGGTATCCATCCATCTCTTCCAACAGTGGTGTCAGAGCAAGCTGACGTAAAATGGGAGATGGTTTCCCTTATTTCATTGATACATTGGATAGGAATAACTATGGAGCATGGTCCTTGAGGATGAAGACATATCTATAAGGAAGGAGTCTCTATGGATACATATCAGGAGATGAGGAGATGCCCATATTTCGAAGCAAAGGTCAACCTACGAGAGAGGAGCTAGAAAGACTCAACTCATGGTGTGCCAAAGATGCTTTAGCAAGGTCATATCTACTTAACTCTATTTTTGACTTCCTTCTTCCTCACATTAGGAATTGTAAAACTTCCCAAGAGACTTGGGATACATTATCTTCATATTTTTCTTCCAACAGAATAGCTAGAAAAAATGAATTGTGGATTGAGTTTACTACTCAAAGGAAGCAACCCAAGTAGAATGTTTCAGAGTATGTGACCAAAGTAAAGGGTGTGGCTAACCAATTGGCAAGCATAGGAGAGGAGATTGAAGAGGAGCAAAGAGTGAGACAAATAATCAATGGCATCAAGGCAGATGATAAGTGGGAAGCTTTCACAACTGTTATGGACCTTTACATGGACATCCAAATCCCAGATCTTACCACACTCATGTGATAACTCTTTACCCATGAAGCCAAGATCAACAAAAATGGTGAACCATCAAGAGGTAACAATTCTTCTGCCCTCTACACAGATAAAGGAAAGTCTAAAAATAAAGGAAAAAGCAAAAAGGTTGAAGATGAAGATACTACTTCTCAAACTAACTATGTAGGGAGGTGTAGGAATTCAAGAGGAAGGGGTACAGAAGGTAAGCAAGGTAGGGGGAGACCTTTCAACACTTTCCCATGCAATATATGTGGACTATCTAATCACACAACAGATGAGTGCTATAGGAACTTCAAGAACTAGAGAGGAAGAGGATTTCAAAGAGGTGGCTACTCACAATGAAGAGGAAGATTCAAACATAATCAAGGCTACAACCATGGCTACAACAACAATTACAAAAACAATTATCAAGGAGGATACAAATCAAGAAAAGATTTCAACAACTACACAGACGATCAAGAGGATTCTCTTCTCATTATGAACATGACTTCAAAGCAAGCTATGAATGATGAGCACCTCTTCTATATTGACTCAGGTTGTTCAAACCATGTAGCAGGCAATGTAGCTCTCCTTTGTGATCTTGAGGAGCCCAAGGGAAAGCACCAAGCTCAGATAGGTGATGACACCAAGCATTCAGTGGTTAAGATAAGAAATGTCAAAACTTCTTATGAGAATAGAAAACTGTTGAGCAAGGTTCTTTATGTACCTCGTATCACAAAGAATATGATGATTGTTGGACAGATAGTGGAAAAGGGTTTGCAGGTTAGGTTCAATAAATATTGAGCTTTCATGGAGGATCCCCAACACAGATTCAAGGGAATTTCCAAGGGAGAAAAAATAGGTAGATTATTTATATTTGAGCTTGATGACAATAGGAACATTGTACTTTATAATTACAAGGATCAAACATTGTGTGAGTTAGAAATATGGCACAAAATGTTAGGGAACATGTAAAACAATAGTTACGCAATATAACGCACGAGCAATAGCAGAGAAGATAACAGATATAGGAGAATCTCAATCAATTTTCTACTAATAGCAAGTACAAAGATGATGGCGTTGTCCACCCATGCACTCTCAAGGTAGAGCTTAAACGGTGATCTAGACAACTCTAGATAGGGAGATACAAGGTAGAGGTATGTTGGCTCAATTTGATGTCTCAGGTAGTGCATAAGTCATGTATATATAGGATCATGGGTGGCCTTCCATGGATGGCTATACATGGGTGATAGAGCATGGACGGCCACCACTCGCGTAATTTCCATACACCACTTAGGCCGGTTGAACCGACCTAACAAATATAAATGATTTTTGCCTCTGACAAGGAATATTCCATGGAATATTCCCTTTATCGAACCTCACAATTGGGGACCGTGGTAACTCTCTTTCCTTACAATACATTACATGGTCCAATATGACCTTCATCCAACATGCAAGTTGGGATTCCCATCAACTGGGTAATGCACGCTTGGCTTCTCCTCATAATGGGGGCCTTACAAAATGTGCGTACAATCATGAGGGGTAGACATTGATCATATATTAACGCTCCCCCTCAATGTTTATCAATGAAAAATCAAGTAGGTTTCGGTCCTATGCCCATCTGTTGAAGATGCCTGTTGAGGTGCTCTCTTCCAAGTGCTTTAGTGAATATGTCAGCACAATTTGCCTCCATTGGAAAATATTCTAGCTCCACAATTTCATCTCCAATTAGCTCACGAATGTAATGGTATTGTTCTTCTATGTGCTTAGTGCGAGCATGAAATAATGGGTTCTTTGCAATAGCCATACAACTTTGATTATCACACTTGAGTACAATCGCCATATTTGATGGAAAGCCTAGATCTGCAAGAATTCTCCTTAACCAGACTGCCTCACAAGAAGCAAACCAAGGTGCTTTGTACTCAGCTTCAGTGGAGGAGAGTGCAAGAGTTGGTTGCTTCCTAGTTACCCAAGAAAATATTCCTGAACCAAGTGAGAAACAATATCCAAAAACTGATTTTCTAGAATCACAATCGCCAGCCCAATTTGAATCACAATATCCTTGGAGTGTATCACCTGTGGTATAAAGAATACCAAAATCCAAGGTTCTTGCAATTAACCTTAGAACTCACATCCCAGCATTCTAGTGACTTTTCTTAGGTTTGTTGGAAAACCTGCTTAACACTCCAACAACATAGAAAATTTCTGGTCTAGTGTTGCATAGAAAAATAAGACTTTCAACGAGCTTCCTATACTTTTTAGCATCTACATCAGGCATAGATAGCTTATGATTTACCTCCATAGGTGTGCTAGTTGATTTGCAGTCCATCATTCCAAATGCCTTGAGAATTTCTTTGGCATATTTTTGTTGTGAGATGAAAATGCCATCCTTCCTTTGCCATACTTCAATTCCTAGACAAAAATGGAGTAGACCTAAGTCTATCATTTCAAACTTAGTTCCCAAGTGGATCCGAGCTTGATTGATGAGTTCTTGATGATCTCCTGTAATGATCAAATAATCTACATATACAATGACAACAACTAGCTTGCTATCCCTTTTCGTTACATACAAGTTAGCATCAGAAGTACTTCTTTTGAAACCCATATTTTAAAAAAAAATATCTATCCATTGCTACCAAGCCCATGGAGCTTGCTTAAGTCCATACAAAGCATTCTTCACCCTGCAAACTTTATTTTCTAAATTGGGCACCTCAAAACCTGATGGTTGAGATACATATACCTCCTCCTTGAGGTGACCATTAGAAAATGCAAATTTGGCATCCATCTGGAAAATAGGCCAAGCCTTTTGTGCAGCTATTGCAAGTACCATCCGAATAGTTGTCATGTGTGCTGTTGGTGCAAAAGTTTCTTGAACATCAAATCCTTCGATCTGTGAAAAACCCTATGCAACTAATCTTGCCTTATACTTTTCTAATGTTCCATCTACTTTATACTTAGCTTTCCAAATACATTTAGTACTTATTACCTTCTTCTTTGGCAGCAAGTCGAGTAGATCCCATGTTTCATTTCTGAGTATACTATCATACTCAGGCTGCATTGCCGCTCTCCAACCTGGATCATCAAGGGCTTCTTCAATGGTTGTAGGCTCCTTTATTGAGCCCATGATATCTGCCATTAGAGCCATATTAACAATGTGTTTTGAGGATCTTCTTTGCTCCTCTATTCTCTTTGATCTTCGTAATCCATTTGAGGAGAAGCAGTATCGTTAGAGAGCAGTGATCAGTATCATGGGCTTGGTATCGTGTTTTCTAGGCCATCAAAGCTAGGTATTGAGCTCAAGGTGCAAGCAAGACATCACAGAGGTAAGATTCCACAAAATTTCATTGGCAAAAACACTTTAGAAGTGCACAAAAATGTGATCACTTGCACATCTGGTATCACGGGGCGGGAGAGGGGTGAGAGAGAAAGTAGGCTAGGAGTGAAGAGGGGTAAGAGAAGTGCAAGGGGGAAGAAAATTTTTTTATTTTTGAGGTATTTTGGGTTGACTATCGCGATCGGTTGAGTTTCTGGTATCGCAATACCAAAAATTCCTTTGTATCGCGATACTCGTCGAGGTATCATATCGTCGACTACCAGCCTTGCTATCGCGATACCACTTGTGGTATCGTCGGGTTGGTATCGTGATAGCACTTTACCAAAAGTGGTATCGTATCGCGGTCCACTTTCTGGTATCGTATTGTGTCCTGTCGAGTATTGTATCGTGATACCATACCAGTATCGTATTGTGCAAGTTGGTGGTATCGTATCACCACTTGCATCGGTATCATATCATGCCCTTTTTGGTATCGTATCATCCAAACAGTGGTATCGTATCGTTTGGGTTTTCAGTATCGTATCGTCTCTCATTCCGGTGTCATATCGCGATACCATTGTGGTATCGTATCGCCACCTGCTGTGATATCATATCGTGTGAGAAAGTCAGTATCGTATCGTGCAATACTCAGGTATCGTATCGGACCAAATTCTAGTATCGTATCGTGCCCTTTTTGGTATCGTATCATCCAAAAAGTGGTATCGTATCGTCTGGGTTTTCAGTATCGTATCCTCTCAGTTCTGGTATCGTATCACAACAGTTTTTGGTATCGTATCGTCCACTCTGGAAGTATCATATTGTCAGGAAAACCAGTATCATATCGCCTTTAGAGTTAGTATCATATCGTGCATAATCTCGTATCGTATCGCCTCTTAAAGTGATATCGTATCGTCAGTGACCATAGTATCATATTGGATGATTTTCTGGTATCATATCGTGCCCAATAGTGGTATCGTATGGCCTGTGGCTACAGTATCGTATCGTTTAGTCTTCAGGTATCGTATCGTGAACAGTCTAGTATCGCCAAAAGCGGTATCGCCTGAAGCAGTATCGCCAAAAGTGGTATCTCCCATAATTTTTTTTGAAGCATTTTTAGAGACAAATTTTAGGGAGAGTTTCACGGACCAAGAGAGCCTAAGGAGGGTGAATGAACTTGAGATCAGGAAGGGTGCTAAGTAGTCCGAGAAGTGTCATATCTTCTGTGGGAAGTGCCGCTCACATCAGTCACCACTCAGTCTATTCAGACACCTCTAGTGACTCGGAGGAGGAGATACCCATGGCTTCAGACGACATGCAAGGTCCCACTCCTGGTAGAAACTTCATGACCACTGTAGAAGGAGAGTACCGCACTTCCTTGCAGTATGTTTCTACTAATGCCCAGGAGATCCCCATCTACCTGGATGGATTAAACAGATCTGTGGCTAGGATGGTGACGTCCACGGATGCAACAGTTGTGCCCAAAGCAGCTGTTAAGTATGAGGGAGTAGCATACATGGACAAGCTAGGTCACATCTACTTAGTGACCAAATTTCCTGATTTGATCAATGAGAATGGAGAGCTAGTGGGACAGGAAAACTTAGGGAGACCAAACCCCGAGGAGTTTGTGACGACTCCGAGAGGCAAGTCCCAAGTGACACGAGTCTTGAGAGGAGACTTGATACCTCAAGATGACTACCTATTGGAAGTCTATTTGATCCATGGTTTGGACTTGTTGCTTCAAACGGACTCACCTGCCCCAGGGAGAGAAGAAAGTTCCATGACATTTTATGAGCTAAACGATCTGGAAGACCAGACTAGAATAACATACCTAGAAAAAAATCAGAGAAGGTACTGGTTGGTAGATGCCATAGACAAGGCTCAACTGAAATACATGGGTTTGCCTGTATTCCCTCAGCGAGAGCAGGCAACCACCTCTTAGAACCCCTTCGGAACCCAACAAGAGGCACAACACACCATGTCAGGACAAACTAGCCAGCAGAGTGTTCCAAACCGTACTCATGTGCAATTTGCAACTCCAGGAGTGCAAACACACAATCAGACCCACCCGGGAGTAGGTAATCAGTACCGACCACCAGTAAGGCCACGACCCCCAGTAGGAGGGCAGCCAGGAATACCCCCAGTTAGACCAGCAGTTCTTGCCTTCCCTATAATGCCTAGACCGCCAGAACCAATGAGAAGATTGAGACCAATTCAGGTGGCCAAATGCGTGAGAAATCATTATGACGGATTGGGAGAACCCTACGATCACATGGCTGAATTTAAACAAGTTCTAAGAGCGGAACAAGTAGACGACTTCTTTGTGCAGTATGAGTCCTTCGTACTCACCCTCACAGGAATGGCTCTGGCTTGGTTCTAGCCATTAGACCCCAACCAATTTGGAAATATGGAACAATTTTTTCAAGAATTCATTGGGGAATTCACTAAGAGAGGGATTAAGCACAACTCTGCGTCTTTAATCCATAGCTCCTAACAGAACCCTAATGAAACTGTGAAAACGGCCGACCGAAGATTCAAACAGTATGTTGATAGATGTCCAGCTGCAGAGAGACCCACTTAGCAAAAAATGATCTCATTATTTTTGGATGGACTAACAAATGGAACGTTTAGGACGCTAGTATACGTGAAGAGGTTACAAAACCTAAGTGAGTGTCTTCAAGAGTGTATTGACCTAGAAGACAATCTAGTTGAAGATCTCAAGGGCATGCCCAACCCCACTAAATCAGAAGACTCTCGAAGTACTATTACATCCAACTCTAGTAATGTGGAGTAATTAGCAGAGCTGGTAGCAAAGAAATTGGGAGTCCAAGGACAAAGAAATTACCAACACCCAGCCTTAGGAGTGCCAATGCTATGAAGATGTAGTCTATGTGGAGGAGATCACCCCACACACGTGTGTACGAGGAGGAACTGGTATACCTCAGGCATATCCTTACAACAGACAACCTCATCAAGGAGCTGCATTGTATTGCCACATAGAACAAAAATACACCAACCACACCATGGAAAATAGTCCATTCAATAGGCAGGCACGACCTTTACAACCACCTCAGTACCGGCCAAACGGATATCCACCTAGAGAGCCAGGCAGAGAGATGCCCAGGTACGATCCCTACTCAACACCAACAGGAGCACCGAGGCCATACGAGCAAGTACCATATCCACCACCCGAACCAGTGTTAGGACCACAACTGTCACAACCACAACACGTGGTACCGATAAAGTATGCCCAGCGAGAAGAAAATTTGGAAAGAGCCATAGTGCCAGCCTCAATGATGACTAGTGTAGAATCAGCAAAGCCTGGATATGAGCTGCCCACAGGAGATTACTATCCCTATGAAGCCAACATGTTAGAGTATGAACTAGCATATGATTCGACATACTATGGATACAAAGGCTATGATCAGGCTTATGGAACGGAGGTAGCAACTTTAATGTATACTGCACCTAAAGCACAACAACAAGGAAGACCACCCATTAGACCGCCTGTGTCGAGAGGACCATGTTATAGATGCGGAGGAGACCATTTTATTAGAGAATGTCCTCGACCTTACAATCCACCACCACCTAGGACTTGTGAAGGATATTGCAATGATTGTGGAAAGGAACATCTTTTCAGAGATTGCCCCAAGAATCTAACCAAAGTCCAAGACACTACACCGATTAATGTAATTGAAGTGATAGAAGCACCGGGAAGTGATAAGGAGTACACCGTACCTTTAAAGTCCATTACGCGAGCTCAAACGATAGAACGAAAAGAAAAACAACCAGATCAAGAACAAGAAAACAATAGGAAAATAAACCTCAAAAGCCAAATAATAGAAGATTCGGAGGATTCACGTGAGAATGCCCAAAACATAAAAGCTCAAAAATGGAAGGAAAGAAGAGAAAAGCTCAAAGATAAATGGATAAAAAACAAGAGTCAAGAAAATAAGAAACAAATCAGAAGCAAGAAAGAGCATAAAGAACCAGAGATTCAGGAGGAAGTTCCCATTCCATCGCTTAGCCAAGATGCAGAGAAACCAGGATCGATTCTAGCTGACCCAAAACCTGCCGACTTAGACATGTGGCTGAAAGCTTACCAAGCTAGAATCAAAACTGGACCGACTGTGGAACAACACGAAAGACTTTATCCACAGGGAGAATTAGAAAAAGAGAGGCTTGCGATATGTAGAAAACTTAGAGAGGTAGCACAAGCAACCCTAGAAAAGACTATCCCAGCCCTCCTAGAGACAAAGATAGCAGAGGAACAATAAAAGGAGTGTGTCAAAGCCAAGGATAAAGAACTTAGAGGGAAGGATGAAAAATGTGAACGAGTGAAAACTCAAGATGAACCTATGTCAACAATACCGGATTTAGAGGCTGATTGGCCAAAGGAATTGTGGAATAGAATCTGAGAAGAAGAATGGAAGAAGAATGGAGTGACTAAGCCTCCTTTTGAGGAATTAGATGTGGAAATTTATCAACCGAATCCCAACATGTAAGAAGTATATGAGGAAGTATCAAGACTACACCGAAATAGAGAAGAAGCTCAGAGTATTTCACGAGCACCCACAGTACATGGAAAAGGAAAAGGAAACTCAGAAAAGAATTCACACAATCTAATGGAACTTAAGAAAACAAAAGTACAATGCAAACTGACTGTGGAAGAATTACTTCGAGTTAAACCACAACTATGGAAGCAAATAGCAGGTCGACTGGAATTAGGGCAAGAGAAGGACGAAAAGGAAAGCAAAGGAAAAGAAAACTCATCTAAGATACAAATCCTAGTAGATAAGGTGGGAGAAATTAGTGAAGGAGACGAAGGTAATATGTGTCTACCTGTCACTTACAATGGATACATGACCAAAGCTATACTAGACACAGGAGCAGGAGTAGGAATTGCCACCAAGGAGATTTGGGAGAAATGGGGAAAGCCTGCCTTGCGGCCCACACGTATGAAGCTCCAATTAGCAGATAGTCATGTGGAGAAACCCTTAGGAATATTGGAAACAATCAAATTAACCACCTGTGGAGTTGAATCTGAACACACATTAGCCATTTGTAAGTTTGAAAAGGCTAACAATTATGAAATGATATTAGGACGACCTTTCATGAGACAAATGAGGGTACTGCAAGATTGGGGACGAGATTCATTATACCTACAACATCAAGGAAATACAACCAAGATAAACTTACATACATTTTTGTATTGAGATGTACCCCCACTACAGTGGAATCCCATACACAAGGAGGAAGATGACTTGTCTATTCATAGTGGTGGATCAAGCGATCAATCATGGAAGTATGAGGATGCCCAATTATGGATGTGCAAAGAAGCCAAGAAGGAGGATAATAAAAGGCAGTTGTGGCCAATAGGACATCTTAACTACCGACTTGTAGAGGACCCAAGGTACATGCCTCAAATCTTTCCTGATGAAACTTTTGAGCCGCATGGATGGATGGAAACCTTAGCCACTTTGGATGTATGTGTGAATGAGGAAGTTCTAACTATGAACGAATGCATAGGTGAAGAAGGCTATGATGTAAATTTGTACATGGTTGTCCTTCAAGAAGTAGAAGCACGGGAAATCTTAGAAAAAGAGTGGAAAGAGGAATATGAGAGTATAGAAATGGAACCAGAATTCGATTCTGAAGAAAGCTACCTAGACACCATTCGAACCAAAGAAAAGCAGGAACCGACCAAGATTTTGGCAATAGAAGCCGCCCCCATAGTACAAGAGCAAGAGGAAAAGATGAGTAAAATTGGACCAAATCCAGATCCTTTTGAGGTTTCGAAGAATTTTAAAAGATACAAAATAGAAGAGAGAAAGATAGCCATCCAAATGCCTAAGAGAGAGTCTCGAGAAGGAGAAGCGTACGACAACAAAGAACAAACAAAAAAGATCATAGTTACAGTGGAAGATGGTGAAGAAAGATGTACATACATAGGTAAAGATGTGTCAATTGAGGAGGAAGAAGAACTAATACAATTGATCCGCGAATATCGAGATGTATTCGCGTGGACATATAAGGATCTCATGGGTGTGGAACCCTCGATCTGCTCTCATAGAATAACCATGACAACAGAGGCAAAACCATCAAAACAATGCCCTTATACATACAATGAGGTCTATGCTGCTAAAATTAAAGAAGAAATAGACAAGTTACTAGCGGCGGGATTCATATATGAAATAGAACATACCGAATGGGTTTCGCCATTAGTAGTTGTGCCTAAGAAAAATGAAAAACTCAGAGTTTGCATTAACTTGAAAAAGGTCAATGCAGCCACCATACATGACAGCTACCCATTACCCATCACTGACCATCTATTGGAAAGAGTAGCAGGAAATGAAGTCTATAGCTTCTCAAATGGATTCTCTGGATACAACCAAGTAGCCATAGCTATAGAGGATCAACATAAGACCGTATTCGCGACTGAATGGGGAGTCTATGCTTTCCGAGTGATGCCTTTTGAACTCACTAATGCGCCTGCTACTTCCCAACGACTGATGTGTCATGTTTTCAAAGAATTCTTGAAGAAGAGCATGGAAGTATATGTAGATGACCTATGTACATATTCAAATCAAAGACTAGACCACATCCCTGAATTGCGGAAGATATTTAATAAATGCAGACAATAGAGAGTCCGTTTGAACCCTGAGAAGTGTGTCTTCATGGTAAGACAAGGAAAGATCCTAGGACACATAGTCTCTAGAAATGGAATATCCACGGATTAAGACAAGATTAAGGTCATCTTAGAGCTTCATAGACCTAAGAATGTGAAAGAGGTGCAAGCATTTATGGGACATTGTGGATACTACCGTCGATTTATCCACATGTATGCCATAATTGCCAAACCCTTGAATGGACTCTTAACTCAATTCACTTGGACCGAGGAATGCGAGAAGGCATTCAATGAGTTAAAGAAGCAGCTTAGCACAACTCCAATTCTGAAAACACCGAATTGGAACAAGCCAATTCATATTCATGTGGACACTTCTAATTACGCAATAGGATGTATCTTAGCCCAGCCAACAGATGAAGGGAAGTTAGATCACCCAATTGCCTATGCGAGTAGACAATTGAACCAAGCTGAGAGGAACTATACAACCACGGAACGAGAGGGATTAGGAATGGTCTATGCCGTGAAGAAATTCAGACACTATCTCTTGGCTAACAAATTCAAGTTCTTCATAGACCATCAGGCTTTATTGTACTTTGTCAATAAGCCCTGTAACACGGGAAGACTTGTAAGATGGTTTCTACTATTGATGGAGTTTGACTTTGAAGTGATAGTAAAAAAGGGAAACACTCATGTAAGAGCAGATCACCTTTCTAGGTTAACACACGGAGAACCACCAAGTGGAGTACCCAATGATCTGCCAGACACTTATTTGTTTAATCTGGAAGTGTGTCCAAAGTGGGCAGAGAAGCTAATCCCTATACTCACTCATGGCCCACAACACTCAATCAATAGAGAGAGTAAAAAGGAAATTCTACAGTCAAGGAATTTGCATATTATTGCGGGAAGTGTGTACTACAAGGAACCCAATGGTGTATTGCTAAGATGTGTTGAGGAAGACAAGCAATTGAAGCTAATGGAACAAGCTCATGTGAACAAATGGAGGACACACAAAGGAACTCATGAAACTATTAGGGAGTTAAAGCGATTAGGTGTATACTGGCCTGACATGCCTAAGGATGTCTATGATTATGTAAGTAACTGCGCAGAATGCCATAGGACTATCCTCGAGGATCATACATCCATACCCATCTCCACAATAGCACCCAATTAGAGCAAAACATTTGTCAAATTTCTAAAGACGAGAGAACACGAGGAAGGAGTTAGCCGAAAATGATCCTCTTTGCGGGCTTGTGGTGGCCAACTTTACATATGGATGCGGAGACCTATCTAAGAAGCTGCGAAACATGCCAAAGGGCTAAATACCCGATTTGGAGAGATGACATGCCATTGAGGCCTATGGTTTGTGCTAGAGAATTTTCTAAATGGGGTATTGTTGGCAGTATACGGGAAGAAGCAAGTATGGGCATACACGCAAATCTAGCACTAAGGCAACCCTTTAATTTTTTCAAAACCCTCACACCATTTAAAGTGATTCTCATCACTAAAAAAACCCCTGTAAATACCATTTTCACCTTTTGTAGCTCCATTTTGTACAAGCCGAGGAGTCCTCGAGCTTGAGGAGCCCTAGAAGTAGTTGCGTACCAATTTTCATATTTTTTAGATCTCGTTTGAGTCCTCAAATAAGCCCTGGAACCTAATTTTTAACTAGGCCGGACACTAGGTCTGGACAGGGCCAAAGCTAGTCAAAAACTATAAATATAGCTAGAGAGCTCATTTTTGGGGAGAGCTTCTTGTAGTTTTGAGCTTGTATGAGAACTTGGTTGCAATAGAAGTGATTCCATTGTCTTACTCTCTTTGTTCTTGCCGTATGTGCGCGTGTGTGTGTATGTGTGTGCATGTTAGTGTGCTTCTCACTCACACATTTGTGCCTTCACTTGCTCGAGGTCTTCATACCATCCTCATGTCTTCCCTGATTGACATTAAAGGAGGTGCTACTCATCACTGAGCTGCACCAAATTTTGGCACCGTTGCCGGGGATTCGAGCTTTGAGGACGAGCGTGTGATGGTAAGACGTAGCGAGGACGCGTTGGAATGGTAAGTAGTAGGTAAATTTCTGGTTTTCTTCTCATCTCCATCTCCACCTCCATCTCCACCTCCACGTCCTTCTCCACTACATATTCCCTCTTCCTTGTCATTCACCTCATTTGTTGTGTGCGAGTTTGAGAGAGAGCGAGCGCATGCATTTGTGTTGTGTGTTTTTTGCATGTTTCTTGCAGGTACGAGCTCCATCACCGTCTCCAACAAGCTCAGCAGGTACAAAATCTTCCTGCACAGGCCCCGAGGCGTTGAGCTCGAGCTATCGCGACACTTCGAAAACTTTGACTAATCACGTTTCTGAGTGCACCACGACACTGCGCAGGCCGAGAGCACCTAGGATCACAAGGCAGAACCACAAAATTCACCATAGCTCGACCTATCGTGACACCTCGAGGTATCGCGACACCTCACGACTTATCGCGACACCTCGGAGTATCGCGACACTTCCCACCTATCGCGACACCTCGGAGTATCGTGACACCTCGCGACTTATCACGACACCTCGGAGTATCGCGACACCTCGACCCGACCTATCGCGACACCTCGCGACTTATCACGACACCTCGGAGTATCGCGACACCTTGACCTATTGCGACACTCCCAAGTATCGCGACACCCCGACCTATCGCGACACCTCGGAGTATCGCGAGACCTTGACCTATCGCGACGCTTCCAAGTATCGCGACACCTCGACCTGACCTATCGCGATACACGGCCTTAACGCATGAAAAATTTAGAGTAAAATTGTTGAGTGAATTGAGGTATCTTTGGCTTAATTGTGGACACAGTGGGGTAATATTATTGCCCTAGGAGTGAGAAAAAGGTATAGAAACCAGGGAGGAATCTCCTGAACCCTGAGAGCCTGTTTTGACCCCTAAGTGCCTGATTGGTCATAACTTCACCATACGAACTCCGATTGATGAGATTTTGGTCTCGTTTGAAAGCTTGTTGAGAATCCTACGTGGACTTTAGGTTGAACTAGGTGGTCATAAGATTTTGGGGGGTACAGTGAGTTACTCCAAGGGGGGGCCTGTAAATGTTGATGTGTGTCTTTCAATCCCTTGTGGTAATAGAGCTATATTGACTTGTGAACTTTTGCAGGAACATTGTGTGCAAGCAAGGCATTCCAAGGAAAGCTAGCAAGGGTGAGTACCAAGCTTGGGAGAAGGCTTCCTGGGCTTGTGTAGCAGTCTGGTCAACCAGTGAATTAAGGTTGGAAGATCTCTCAACCCTCCTTTGTCAATTCCTAGCCTAGGCTAAGTACGACTTAGGTGTGGTAATTAATTAGGACAACGCTAGGCACACATCAAGTCCAAGAGAACTAAGCAACTAAGTGCAAGCATTAAGTAGGACTTAAGTGCGAAAACCCTAAGGGACAAAAGTAAACTTGAATCGATCACTTATCAAGTGCGAAATTCACTTAAGTATTCCTGACGACGTGATACCAGACAAGATCATAAACATAATAATCAACCAAAAAGCACAAAGTGATTGGTGTCAATTAACCTGCAACGAGAGTGTACTTGGGACCAAGGGGGTAGATAAACCAAGCATATGAACCTTAGGTCAGGCAGACACTTAGGCCGAGACAGACAAAGCCTTAGATCTTCTGAAGCTAGTGTCAATCACACTGCTAGGTCTTGGGCCCAACAGTTGAGTGATTACCCATACACTCCACGATCAGAAACAAGTGATTCTAAAATGTCCTATCACATGGAGAGACCAGTAGGTAGTTCAGGGGTGGCTTATCTAGAAAAGCCAGAAGGACCTTACAAGACTCAATTGGAATACATCACGACTAATCGTCTAGGTGCTCGCATCTACGAAGATGGCCTGAGAAGATCTGTGGTTCAGATTAAGAACCCCGATCAACCCCATGGACTAGAACACCCGGTAGTTAAGTTCGAGAATGGAGCATACCTAGATAAAGAGGGGACTATATATGTAATCACCACTCTTCCTGATAGAACAGACGAGTTTGGAAATGTGAGTGCAGAGACTGATGGAGGTGATATAGAGCAAGGGAACTTAGAGAGAGAGCCAAGAACTCCCCGTGGAAAATCTGTCTTGACCAGAATCATAACTCCAGAGTGGATTCCACAGGATAATAAAAGCATAGATTTGCTTTTAAACCAAGAAACGGATGAGGCCTTTTGGAGATATAAACCTGCTCACCCTCAGGAAGTAAGTGCTCTCACAATCTATGAGTTGAAAGACCCTGATAGCCCAGGCAAAGTCACCAACCTAGACGATACATCAGAGAGGATCCTCGTGGTCACCGAGCATGGCAGACATGCCTACACATGGAAGGGTGAATTTGTTTTTCCCCAACCACGGTCCAATATGTCCTACAATCACCAAGGAGCTGGCACCTCCCAGGCTCATGGAGTCCAAGGAGATAGAAGTAGAGATAGACCTGAAGTAAGCTTTGCCAACTCCCTGGGAAGAGAAAGAATGGGAACGGAAAGGAATAGAGTGGAACCTAAGGGACATAGAACCCCATGGAATCAAAGGAATGCTGACGATTTCCCTTTGTCAAGTCTGAGAGAACACACTAGAACCCTGAGACCAACTCAACTGGTAAAGCCCATGAAGAACTACTTTGATGGCACTGGAGACCCTTATGACCATGTGGCAGAATTTAGGCAAGTCTTGAAAGCTGAACAGGTAGAGGATCTATTCACACAATATAATGCTTTTGGTCTAACCCTTAGGAACACTGCCCTCACATGGTTCTAACCACTGAACGAGAGGCATTTCAGAAACATAGACCAGCTCTTAGAGGCATTTATCATTGAGTTTTGTAAGAGTGGCATCAGACACAACACTTCCTCACTAATTCATAGCTTCAAACAAACACCTCAAGAGACGGTCAGACTAGCTGGAAGACGGTTAAGGCAATACCTAGAGAGATGCCCGATGCCTGAGTTACCCACACCAGCCAAGCAAGTGGCCTTGTTCTTAGATGGATTGTTGAGCACCAAGCTCAGGTCATATGTGTATCTGAAGGACCCCAGAACGATAGAAGAGTGCGTGCGCATGTGCATAGACATTGAGGACAATCTAGGTGAGGAGTTAGAACTAACAAAAATCTATAAGGATTCTGATAGCTCTAGTAGCCTCACCACTGGTCAATCCACATCCATTGAGGAACTTGCAGAGAAGGTAGCTCAAAAACTAGGTGTCTCTAGAAAACAAATTCCGAGATTTGCCCCAGTTAAGCGGTGTTACACTTATGGCAGTGACCATATGGAAAATGTATGTCCCATTATGGCCCAACCCGAGGCGAATCCTAGTAGCCAGTACTGCACCATAGAGCGAAGGTACACCAACCACACTGCACAAGACTGCCCATATAACAAACAAACTGTTAGGCAAAATTACCCTCAGCCATATTCACAACAAGGTAGATATTAGAAACAATACCCACCACAATAGTACAACAGACCACAACAAACTTATGAGCCACCTTATCAAGGACAGTAGAGACCTCAACCAGTCCTAGTGCAGCAACCCCCTGCTCCACCCAATGTGATCCCAGTGAAATATGCATCTGCTGAAGAAAATATGAACAGAGCCATAGTCCCAGTCACCCCATTGCTATCAGACAGTGATCCAAGTGACCATAGTTTTGACTCCACACATATTGATAGCCCACAGGCTTACTACATGCAGTCACCCGAGCATAACAAGTCATACTATTATGAGGACCCAAGTGAAAATAGTGGGCAGTCTGAGTATGCTAATGTCATGTACACCAACCCCAACTCTAGACCTCAACCTAGGCAGGTACGACCCCCATTTCCTAGAGGACCATGCTTCAGATGTCAGGGAGATCACCTTATACGGGATTGTCCATTGCCTATCCCTACACAACCCCAACCAGTAACAATTCAGGGTTTTTGTCAAGACTGCGGGAAAGAGCATCTCCTACGAGACTGCCCAAAGAACCCTAATAACATGCCTAAAATCACTCCTATCAATGTTGTTGGGTTAGTTGTAGACTCCACAGGGAGTGTGACTTCCACTGCACCTGTGCAAGTGATCACAAGAGCCCAAGCTCTACAACAAAAGCAAGGTGTTGGTCAGGAAAAGAGCCCCAAGGTGAGTGAAACAGAGAGCATAACCAAAAAGAGGACTAGAGCTTGGAAGGATAGTCGTGAAAGAATGAAAAGGCAATGGGCAAAAAAGATGAGTGAACTCGAAGAAAGCTTGAGAGAAACCAAAGCAAAGATAAGTGAACTCGCATCTCAAAACCACTCTCACACCACCCCTCCACCACCTTTCCCTTTACCCGCCAATCCATCTTCTTCCATTCCCCAACCTTTCAATACACCACCCTTAACCCACCCACCACCCAGAGTAGGATCCGTCCTAGTCGATCCCACTCCTGAGGACCTAAACATGATGCTTAGAGCATATCAGGCCAGAATCCAAGAAGGGCCAAACGTAACCGATCATGAAAAGTGTTACCCTAGAGCAGAACTAGAGCTAGAACGAACCAAAATTTGTGCTAAGATGGTGGAATTGGCTCAGACTATGTTTGAAGCCAATCGCCTCTTTAACATCTCTAGTTCAGCTAAGATGCAGTTACACTTTGATGGACTGCTAGAACGAATAGAGAGGCTAATCGCACAATCAGAAAAGGAACCCGCCTCTCAAAATAAGGGCAAGGCAAGTGAGAACGTGAGCCTACCTCCCCAAGAAGCCTACGTGCCTAACTCTACGGAGCCAGACACATCACCTTCTATGAATCGGTTCACACCAGAATTTCTACGAGAGATTCAAGAAGACAAATGGGCTAAAGAAAGTGAAGTCCCTCCTCCCATTGAACTTGTGGATGATGCACACGATCAATTCCCACAGGACATCCCATCCATTTATGAGGAGCGTGAGAGCACCCACTCTCAAGAGAGATTAGACTTTGAGTCTAATTCTCTACAAGAATTACCACATTTCACAGGCCCATGGGAAACCAAGTCTACTTGTCTGAGAGCGCCCACAGCCATGATAAGAAATGAAGACTCTATCATACCTAGGAATACAGAGGTAGTAAAGAACACTAAAGTGCAGTGCAATCTCACTTTAGAAGAGCTACTCAAAGTTAAGCCAGAAGTGTGGAAACATGTAGCCAAACAAGTGCCAGACATAGCGAAATCGCGCTCCCAAGTAGGATCTCATAGAGCAGTGCCTGAAATACCATTGGATAAGATAGGAGACATGAGTGAAGGAGAAGAAGGAAATACCTATCTCCCAGTTACCCATCAGGGTTACACAACCAAGGCGATTTTGGACTCAGGTGCAGGAGTTGCAATTGCTACCACTTCCCTTTGGAAGCGTTGGGGCAAGCCAGCACTCCGACCAACCAGAATGAAATTGCAGATGGCCGATGGTCATATTGAAAGGCCCTTAGGATTGCTAGAAGGAATAACTCTCACTACATGTGGGGTGGAGTTTGAGCATACTTTTGCTATATGCGACTTTAGCAAAAACCAAGCCTACGAGATGATTTTGGGAAGGCCATTTATGCGGCAATTGCAAGTAGTCTAGGATTGGGGAACCAATTCCTTGTATTTGCAACATCTAGGTGTTACAACCAAAGTCAATCTTAAGGATTACTCTCATAGAGACGTACCGCCTATTAAATGGAATCCCATCCATAGAGCCAAAGATGAGACTGAGTCTGTGCATTCCATAGGATCTGGATCCTCGTGGATGCATGAAGACACCCACTTATGGATGTGTAAGGTAGCAGTAGAAGAAGAGAAGAGAGAGAAAGCCAGAGAGGTAGGTGCAAAAGAAAACCATAGATCAGTTCAAGACCCAGCCTATGCACCTGTAGTCTTTCCTGATGAGGAATTTGAACCCCATGGCTGGGCAGAAATCCTAGCAACAATGGACGTAGCCATCAATGAGGAACAATGGACACCCCACTGTGATGAAGATGGATATGACATTTCAGTCTTCTCCATAGAGCCGATCATGGGAGAGGCAGTGTTAGAAGAGTGTGAACCTAGCCCTGATGCATTTGAGGATGCAAGTGCATCTGATCTAGAGTCAATCATTATGGACCCACCTTTTGCATCAGATGAAGAATACTTCTATGAAGTAGAATTTCAACCCCAGAGGCACGGAGAGCTTACAAATGATGTAAGGCTAGCCACACATGTAACCCCTAAGGAAGAAGGAAAGAAAAGGAAGAAGAAAGAAGTCACACCTGAAGAGGAAGAATCTTTGTTTGAGGTCCCGGAAAATTTTAAGAAGTATGAGATAGATGACAGGAGAGTCATGATTAGAATGCCTAAACGAGAGGCACAATCGGGGGAGGCCTATGATAACAAATAAACCACCAAGAAAATAGTAGTGGCCCTAGAAGAAGGAGAGGAGAGATGCACGTACATAGGCCATGACCTGACGGAAGACGAAGAGCACGAATTGATAGCCTTGCTAAGAGAATACAGAGATGTATTCGCTTGGAGCTACAAGGATTTGAAGGGTGTTGACCTAGACATATGCTCACACACAATTCCCATGACCTCAGATGCTAAACCCTATAAGCAAAAGCCATACACATATAATGATAACTATGCTGCTAAGATCAAAGAAGAGATAGACCGTTTGGTGGAAGCTGGATTTATCTATGAAATTGAGCACACTGAATGGGTATCCCCCATTGTAGTGGTGCCCAAGAAGAACGGCAAATTACGAGTATGCATTAACTTGAAGAAGGTTAATACAGCCACTATCAGAGATAGTTATCCTCTTCCTATCACTGAGCATCTATTAGAACGGGTAGCAGGCAAGGAAGTGTACAACTTCTTAGATGGGTTTTCGGGCTACAATCAAGTGGCCATTGCTCCAGAGGATCAGCATAAGACGGCTTTTGCCATGGAGTGGGGCATATTTGCCTTTCGGGTAATGCCATTCGGGCTTACTAATGCACCTGCTACCTTTCAAAGATTGATGTGCCATGTGTTTAAAGAGTTCTTGAGGAAGAATTTGGAAGTCTATGTTGATGATCTGTGCGCTCATTCCAACATTAGACAGACCCATATACCTGAACTCAGACAAATCTTATACAAATGTAGAGAATATCAAGTCTGCCTAAACCCAGAAAAGTGCGTTTTTATGGTCAAGCAAGGCAAAATCCTAGGACACATAGTGTCTAAGAACGGCATATCCACTGATGAAGAGAAAGTGAGAGCCATCGCAGAACTACCTAGGCCAAAGAACGTCAAGGAAGTACAAGCTTTCATGGGGCATTGTGGTTACTACCGCCGGTTCATTCACATGTATGCTATCATTGCAAAGCCCATGTATGGACTTCTGACTAACTTTGAGTGGACTGATGAATGTGAGAATTCCTTCCAAGAGCTTAAAAGAAGATTATCTTTGGCACCAATCTTGACCACACCAGATTGGAACAAGCCATTCCATGTGCATGTGGATGCCTCCAATTATGCGATTGGATGCGTACCTGCACAACCTACGGGTGAAGGTAATATGGATCTTCCAATTGCCTATGCCAGTAGACAGTTGAATGCAGCTGAACGAAATTATACCACTACGGAGAGAGAAGGATTAGGCATGGTATATGCAGTTAAAAAGTTTAGACATTATTTGCTTGCAAATAAGTTCAAATTCTTTACTGATCACCAAGCTCTACTGTACTTGGTAAACAAACCATGTAATACAGGCAGATTAGTAAGATGGTTTCTCTCGCTAATGGAGTATGACTTTGAGGTAGTAGTAAGGAAAGGCAGGACTCATTTGAGAGCAGACCATCTATCTAGACTCACATCTGGAGAGGCCCCACAAGGAGTATCAGATGACTTACCTGATGCTTACTTGTTTAATTTGGAAGTGGTGTCGCAATGGGCTAAGCCATTAGTGCCAGTATTGACATATGGGCCTAACCATCCAGTAATAAACACATAGGATAGAGAGGTAGTAAAAGCCCAGAAGTATCACATCATGGCAGGAAGTATGTACAAGCACACGGATCAAGGGATCTTGGCCTGTTGTGTGGAAGAGGATGAATATGCTAAATGGTTGCAATTAGCACATGTAGGTGCATTAGAGCAACACTACTCAAGGCAACGAACCCTGCAGACACTAAGAAGACTCGGAGTGCATTGGCCGACCATGGAAGCTGATGTCCAGAAGTTGTGCAAGGAATGTCCAATCTGTTGCACTAAACCACCTGTGGAACATGCCACTCTTTATCAAGTGTCCATCGTGCCCGATTGGAGCGAACCACTAGTATCCTTCCTGAGGACGAAAACATTCCCTCCAGACATGACTCTGGCTAGGAAAAGGAATTTAGAACAAGAAGCCCTAGATTACTCACTCATTGGTGATAATGTATACAAGCGCGGAAAAGATGGTTACCTGAGACTATGCGTTCATGAGAGTGAATATCTAAAGATCTTGGAAACTGCGCACCAGGGTGTAGCAGGGGGACACTTTGGTCCAAACAGGGTGATCAAAGCAATTCTATTTGTAGGATTTTGGTGGCCCACCCTTCACATGGATGCACATACCTATGTGAAGAGGTGTGAGATTTTTCAGCGAACCCAGTATCCTACACGCAAAGATGAGATGCCACTAAAGCCTATGATGGGTGGACGTGCATTCTCTAAGTGGGGAATAGACTTTGTAGGTCCTATTAATCCCCCAGCTAGGGGTTCCCATGCTGAGTATATCATTGTTGCCACGGACTATCTAACCAAGTGGGTAGAGGTAAAAGCCACAACGAAGAATGATGCTCACACAACTGCTAAATTCTTGTTTGAGAATGTATTCACAAGATACGGGCTACCTATAGAGTTAGTAAGTGACAGGGGCACTCACTTCTTGAATGAAGTTATTGAAAATCTGCTCGAAGAATTCTTGGTAGTACATAAGAAGTCTGCCCCCTATCACCCTCAGGCCAATGGGCAAGCCGAAAGCACCAATAAGATCCTATGCACTGTACTGACGAAATTAGTGAACAATAAACGCTTTGATTGGGACAAACAGCTACACCATGCTGTTTGGGCATACCGAGTTGCCTATAAAACGGTACTCCAAGCCACACCCTTTCAGATGATATTCGGTCAAAATGCAGTGCTACCATTGGACTTCTTAATACCTACATTGAAAGTAGCACAAGAGCACGAATGGATGGGTCATGAACTCTCCTCTAGACTTTTTGACCTTGAACGATTAGGAGAAACAAGACTGAGAGCAGCTGCGGGGATATATGCAGCTAAGAAGAGGCAGAAGGCATACTTTGATGCCCATGTGAAGGATAAGGGCTTGAAGGCAGGAGATCTAGTTTTAGTCTACACATTGAAACAACACGCAAGGAAGCTAGAAAAGAGAGGCTACGGACCTATGATCATAAATAGGATCTCCACAAGTGGAGCAGTACAACTAGCCACTTTAGAGGGTGATGTTCTCCCAAACTACTGCTCCACCGACGAGTCTAAGAATGCAGACCAAACATCACTCGACACGAAGGAGACAGCTGATCAAGAAGCAGGAGTGCCAACCAATGCAACACGGTATACCTCGTGAAGCGAAGCAGATCTAGATACGCAAGGATGGAAAACCCACAACTCTAGTAGCAGGCTCTCGTGGAGGCAACAAACAAGCCACATCATCACGGACACAAGTAAAGGAGTACCCCAAGCAACCCCCTAGGCACACCACATCTATTTGGGTCCCTAAGCGGTCAATGAAGGCTAGCCCCAATGCTAGACACATATGGGTGCCCAAGGCCTGTTTACGAGCACAAATAGCTCCAACCCTAGTCACTGGCATCATTCAATACTCACACATCCTCTCGAAAAACAACGCAGGAACTCTACCTAAAAACCATCCTAACCCACACTCAGCCAAACCGATGAATGCCTGGAAATGGATACCCAAAAGGTTCCAAATCCATCACAACATAGTTCATAAATCTTTGCATGTCTTTAGCTTTAAGAGCTACGAATCCTCCATCAAGGTTTGGAGACTTAAACCGTGTATCAAACCCCCTGACCAATCGTGTAAATCCATCCCCTCTGATGAAGGTGCATTCTGAGTCTATTGCATAACCAAAGTATGCATCTATGATAACACTAACCTCTACTAACCACTCACATATATCACAAACACTTCACCTCTAACCACTAACCATCGGGATTGTCATGTTAGTATTGTGGAGGGAACACCTTCATATCGTGTTTCCTATGCAACACTAATGTGCTTTCTTCTTCCAGCAAATAAGCATCAGAGTATCATGGCAGCAGTAGAAGGAACAAGCTCCCAGGCGGGCACTGGTAATCAAAGCAATTGGAATACTATGCCTGTGGAAGCCCCACTGACAGCAAGGCCTGAAGAGCTTTTGAATGTAAGAAGAATTCCCATTCCAGATCCACCAAGTGGATTGACAGAAAGAGTGAAAGGGCACTCGCATTGGTTCAATGAGATGCCAGGCGACTTGGGCGACACTGATCATATTTGGGAGTCGAAATTGGAATTCGAAGGAGTATGGTGGACTTTCTAGTTCTTTTCCAAAGAATTCGAAGCATTACAAAATGCAGCTCCCCTTCAGGACATATGGCAGAAAGCGGGATTACAAGACTACTTTAGTGCAGCTTTGCCGAGGCCGGATTTCCTTAGATGCTACTATTTGATAGCCACACTGAAGCCGACAGGAGAGAAGGATCATTCCAGCACATTCCTGGTCCCCTCTCTGTCAAACCAGGAAGAAATGAAGAAATTTGAGATTAATACCACTGTAATCAGGGAAGCCCTTCAAATGTATGGCACCCATGTGCCTTCCGATCGCGATCCCTTGATACCAGAGTCAATGAAGAGCAACAGAATCAAGAAGTTGAAGGGAATGTGTGCCCTCACCCCTAACATCGCCATACCCCTACGAATGTGCCTTCAACACTTCGCATTTCCAGCTCAAGACCGCTTTACACAGCCTCACAAGAAAATATGGTACGGATTATATCTAGCAGAGACTGGACGCTTGCCCATTAAGATGCCTGTATGGATTCTGGACCAACTGTATGAAGCAGGCAAGCGGGGTGTGAGGAAGCATACATTACATGGCTGCTGTGCGATCACCATAATTATTTATAGATGTCTCGCATATGACGTTCCAATAGCCAGGGCCCTTAAATACGCACAACTGGAATTTTTCAAGGGGCGGAAGTCAGGGAATCAACCTATGAAACGAATGCGTGGATCACTCTCCCAGGTCATGATCCCTCACGAGACCACAGCCGAAGCTTCTCCCAGAGAAGAAGCCCACGTAGCACCTTTCACGATACATCTCCAAGAAACTCACTCAGGGGGTGTGGTACAGCCCACCCCATCCGCCCCTCCACTACCTACGGATGCTGAGTTTGCATCCATGGCCACCTTAACTGAGGATCCCAATTTTGATTTTGAAAGATTCCTGCAGACGGCCCACTTATCTGATAGTGAAGGTTTTCTTGACAATGCCGATCCGGGATCATCATTCCAAGGAGAACAGCCACAGGGCGAGACAAGCAGGGTACATTGGGGAGAAGAGGCACCACATCCTCATGGTCCAAGCACACAAAATCAGGAAGAAGAACGGGGGAATGAACCAGAGGAGAGTGAAGAGGAGGCCCCTACTTACACAGCACAACTCAAGCGGCTATACAAGACAATCAAGCAGGTACAGAGAAGACATAAGATGACAGAAGAGGCGAACAGAGCCCTAGTGAACCAAATGCTGCAAGCCGAGAATGTAGACCCACATTTTGTTGAATCATTGAATTTGTTGGCAGACACATGTGGGATCGGGGAAGCAATGAGGACAATGGTCTATCGGGAGAACCCTGCCTATGATCAACGAAGGATTGATACACGACCACGGCGGGGAAAAATGATTCAAATGGAAGTCTATACCGCATTGCCTACCACAATTTCAGCGGATGTCCACATGACTAGCCCAAGTCCCACTGATGAACAAGATGTAAATACACAGGTACCCTCTCCACTGTCACCTCCCATCCAACCCTCAGAACCCTTCTCCACTAGTCTTTCTGAACAACCGATATCCACCCATGGTGAAACCATTGTACACACCTCCGTTTTGACATCCTTCCCTTTACCCACATCCATCACTTCCGCCCAAATTTTTGAACCCCACACAGGTCATCCTGCCACTGATCAAACCATAATAGGTCACCCTTCTTATCTCCCCGCCCTTGGACAACCACTTGCCACTAGCCAGACCCTATCCCTTCCTTTTCCATTCAACCATACATTTCCTCCCTCCCAAACCCTATCCTCGACTTCCCTTGTAACTGCTTTAGGCTCAACACAAATCACCCAACCCCCATTCTGGACCCACCTTGTAAATATACTCCAACAGGTTGAGAACTACAATAAAAAGTCCCTTCCCCAATTCACCTCCCCCACATTCACTGCCACCACTAACACACCACCCATCATTCCTGTATTCACAATTCACACTTCACACACTATCACGTCCGATCCCATGGACATTTCACCAACCACCGGAGCACCCACCACCTCATTGGTTCCAACAGCAGCACAATTCACTTCACTCATAGGCACATCATCCACTTTGCCCTTACCCATCCCCCGTCCCCTTGCATCGTCCACCTCTAACCCCACATTCACATCATTTAGTCATGCACTAGACATAATGTTCGACGCGGCCACACAAATTAAACAAGAGTATAAATTACTGGAAGAGCATAACAACGAGCTCTGCAATCTCTCGGCACAACTCCAAGAGCGTGTCAGTGCCTTGGAGTTCAGCAATACAGCATCACAAAACAAAATTTCCGCTCTCAAATAGTCAAATGCACAGATGGAAGCCAGGTATACGGAATCAAGTAAGGCTATGGAGGAACAGCTCCGAGATCAAATGGGCCGCAATGCAAGACTTCAACGCAACATGGCCCTACTACGCCGCCATCTAGCAGCTGCTCAGGAAGAGAACAGAAGGCTACAACAACAAAACCAGGAGAACCTAGAAGCGGCCATGGAAAACACCCCAGGAGCACCTATAGACCCTGCAAAATTCCAGGCTGTTCCCTCAGAGCATATTCAACAGGTTTTAGAAGGTTATGCGACCGTCTTGGAAGCCCATGATCAGTTGGCTGATCAGATAAAGGAACTACAAGGATCCAAAGTACCGACAACACACCCACCCACACCTAAAGAGACGGTCGATACCGCTACTTCGCCAGAACCTGAACCTTCAACCAACACTGAGGTTCTTGAGCTACGGCAACAGATTGCAGAGTTGAAAATCAAGTTATTACAATATGAACAACCTCCTTCCCCACCTGAGCAACCCATAGAAGAAGAAGCAGTTATTATTCCAGTGGAGGAAGCATTTGAAGAGAACTATGAGCCTCAACCTTTTCCAGGAGGCACAATCAATGAGGAGGGACAAGACACTTATGAGGAACCCCCATCGGCATGGATGAAACAGGTAGAGGAAATGGGGCAGACTCATGAAGAACGTATCTCCTACCAGATGTTGGCCATGAAGACCATTGAAGAAACCATACTTCAATCCGAATACTTCAGACATCTGGCCCCTAGAAGACTAATAACTAGCTCAGAATTACAATATAAACCATACTTTGTACTGTTGGCAGACTACAATGCTGAGATCAAACGTAAGACCAACAAGTACCCTACTTTCGCAACACAATTTGAACCTGAGGACATTCCCGAGGAGGCGCGCAAAGGAAAAATACACCAACCCATCTGGAGGCAAAAGCTATTGGAAACCTATCCGGAGATGCTACGAACATGGGACCATGCGCCCATGCATTTGAAGTATAACAATTGCTATGGACCACTGCAACGGAGAAGAACATGGAAGTCATTTGCCATCAAAGTCAAGAACAAACCCAATTGCAAAGAATGGCTCAATTACCCTGCCATTGCACCCCCAAACGGCACGCCTACTGTAGCCTACATGATGGCTACCATCAGACATTGGCTTCCACGCCTCCACCCCATGCCAGATGTGGCTGCCCAGATGATGCTCAAGATCTTCGATATGATGCAGGTTGTGCTGAAAACTTCACGCAATGTATGTCATATTCAACCTCCGATTCCCCGGTTTGTTAATGGTAATTACTACCTGCTATATGATATGAGCACCCCCCCGAGTATACGAGTTGCTTATGCATGGCACACACGCATCAGATATCTCCCTGCCTGCTATAAGCAAACTTTCGATGATATGTTCACCATGCGGTTCTGGGAAGCACACTCGGAGGTGTTCGCGCCAAGGCCCACCCATTTGTTACACCTCTTTGCATGCGAACAAACGATGCACTCAGAACTCTACACAACGCCACAACCAGACATACCGGGTGCAGTCAATTGGGATGCCCTCCAGAGAGATTTGGTCCGGGGACTACGCATCAAGGAACAAGAAGTGGCAGCTGACATTCTCCAGGACTATATTGACCAACCCGCAGATCAAAGGTCTGTCAGAGGCGACAGACGCTAGGGGGGGAAGAGTGTTGGCAGTATACGGGAAGAAGCAAGTATGGGCATACACGCAGATCTAGCACTAAGGCAACCCTTTAATTTTTTCAAAACCCTCACACCATTTAAAAGTGATTCTCATCACTAAAAACCCCTGTAAATACCATTTTCACCTTTTGTAGCTCCATTTTCTACAAGCCGAGGAGTCCTCAAGCTTGAGGAGCCCTAGAAGTAGTTGCCTACCAATTTTCCTATTTTTTAGATCTCGTTTGAGTCCTCAAATAAGCCCTGGAACCTAATTTTTAACTAGGCCGGACACTAGGTCTGGACAGGGCCAAAGCTAGTCAAGAACTATAAATATAGCTAGAGAGCTCATTTCTGGGGAGAGCTTCTTGTAGTTTTGAGCTTGTATGAGAACTTGGTTGCAATAGAAGTGATTCCATTGTCTTACTCTCTTTGTTCTTGCCGTATGTGCGTGTGTGTGTGTATGTGTGTGCATGTTAGTGTGCTTCTCACTCACACATTTGTGCCTTCACTTGCTCGAGGTCTTCATACCATCCTCATGTCTTCCCGGATTGACATTAAAGGAGGTGCTACTCATCACTGAGCTACAGGTATAGACTTCATAGCACCCATTAACCCACCGGCCAAAGGTTCACATGCTGAATATATCATTGTAGCCACTAATTACTTGACAAAATGGGTAGAGGTGAAGGCTACCAGAAGGAACGATGCTCAAACAACTGCTAAGTTTCTTTTTGAGCATGTATTCACTCGTTTCGGATTACCAGTTGAGATTGTGAGTGACTGAGGAACGCACTTCATTAATGAGGTGATAGAGTCTCTTATGAATGAATTTCTAGTTCCATAAAAAATCAGCCCCATACCACCCCCAAGCTAATGGTCAAGCGGAAAGTTCCAATAAGGTGTTATGCACAATATTGACAAAGATTGTCAATAATGGGAGGTCTGACTGGGACAAACAATTGCATCATGCAATTTGGGCCTTTCGACTCGCATACAAGACTACCATTGGAAATACCCCATTCAATCTAATATACAGACAAAACACAATTTTACCAATTAATTTTTTGATACCCACCTTGAGAGTAGCCCAACAGCATGAATGGACCGGACATGAATTATCCCAACAACTAGACCAAATCGAGAAGCTGCATGAGACTAGGTTACAAGATGTTGTAGGAATCTATGCGGCCAAGAGAAGAGAAAAGGCGTATTATGATGCCCATATAAAAGACAAAGGACTAAAAGAAGGAGACCTAGTCCTGGTCTACACCTTGAAGCAACATGCCAAGAAATTACAAAAACACGGAGATGGACCTTTAATCATTAATAGGATCTCGACGAGTGGAGCAGTTAATCTAGCCACTCTGGATGGAGACATTCTTCCTAACTACATAAGTGGATGTAGAGTGAAACGGTTCATGGAGCTATTGATGGACCAAATGTTAGCACGTCTTGTAGGTGCACAAAATAGGAAGAAAGAGGAAGAACGGATTAGAGAGGAGGCATGACAAGAAGCCTTAGAACGCATCAAGAAACGGAAAGAGTGAATTCAACAAAGAGACGAACGGTATCTCCAAGGAGAAGAGCCTATTCCCATGGCTAATTACCAAGCCCATAAGTCTAACACGACAAATGCCTACATGTCACAGCCTTATCTAAACCTAGGAATTGGCAAAACAGAGTACAAATTGATAGATGCCTTAATAGACTCAGGAGCAAGACTCAGTTCCATACGAAATGCCGTCATCCGAGATCTTCCAACCATCATGACTCCCACAAAAGCACATATGATAGGTATCGGAGGTCAAATCATAGAATGCCTTGGAGACACTACTGTATCCCTCCACCTAGGAAATTCTTCCATGGAACAACAAGTTTTAGTGTGCAAAGACGAAGACTTAATAGAAGACTAAATCCTAGGACAAGATTGGATCATTGAAAATGAAGTAAGCATCCACCTAGCGCAAGGCTACATTTCTGCCAAGATAGGACACAAGGAATTTTTTAGTCTATTAGGGGAGAAGCCTTCACCGAAACCGGAGACCATCAATATTGGATAGATGGATGGACACTCCAAGAGATTGAGTAGGTACTGCCAAAACCTACTTTGTACCAGCCCTCTTTTGCTTTAGACTTGATAAGTGGACCTCCTTAGTGCTCCAATGACACCATAAAGAGGCCTATATACTTTGGAAATGATATGTGTAATGATTGAATCAAAACATATAACTTTGAAACTCAAAACCTCAAGAAAACCTTCTATTTATGTCTTGGCACCTACTCGATCTTTTGCTCAGTGTGACCAACACAGTAGGAATTGGAAAAATTCCTTTTAGGGTTATCTAATTAGCTAAGCAAGCTAACTATTCCAAGTGGAATGATATAAAAAGATCTACTATGCTTAGAGAAATCAATTTGGCAGATAAATCTTTACCCCTGATTTTTTAGGACTGTTAAAGAAAATGACCAGTGATCACCTCGATGAGCTTTTCTCTGAAATGGCTGAATAGAATCTCTTCAAATTTTGACAGCAAGTAGAAAACTTTGAGTGGGTTCCAAAAAGCTTTAGATCTCTGAATTTGGTAGAGAACTGACTGAGATATGCACTCCACAAGTTGACAGACTTTCAAGTAGTATGACAGAGAATTCAGAAATGAAGAATGAGAATGTATGTATTAATGAACATTTGTATACAATACCATTGGGATGAATGTCATTGCCTAATGGTGTAGATAGGTGTGGGCTAGAGTATAGACCTCACACACACTCAGAATCACCAATGAGAAGCTCGAGAATGATGAGTTCTAATCGTGACTTTTTCGTGACCACGTTTATATTGAGTGAGTAAAAATTTGAATTCAAATTCAAACTTTTGGCTCCCTATGATCAAGCTCCTATATCCTAGGAGATATTGCTTCAATCAAATCTACCCTTTTCCATGAATTCCTTTTGGTAGGTGTTTACAAAGATTCCAAAGTCAAATGTGACTTTTACAAGCAAGTAAAATGGTAATTCACCACTAGCATATGTTCCTATGCTACTCCATGTGTAAATGGTCTTCAAAATACCCATCAAGCCAAATGTGTAGGCTTGTGAATTACACCAACAGCTCCCCCTCAAGCCAAACATTTTTGCTTGGTCTTTCATCTTCAATCTTCATGTATATCCTGCAATCCAATCATTGCTTTGAACCTGCAAATTTTGGTTCCATCCAAAGCTTTAGTCAACAAATCTGCACATTGCATATTGGTTGATACATAGGTTAGTTGAATGTCCTTGCTTAACAACTTCTCTCTCACATAATGGTAATGGACCTCTATATGTTTGGTCCTAGCATGATAGATAGGATTAGCTGCAAGGTGAAGTGAGCTTGTATTATCCCCAAAGATTATTGGTGACCTAGTATATAAACCCAATTCTGTATACAAAAGCTTGATCCATATGGCTTCTTGTGTGGCATTAGCCAGTCCTCTATACTCTGCTTCTGTAGAAGACAAAGCAACAGTAGGTTGCTTCTTTGAAGACCATGAAATTGGTTTGTCACCTGCAAATGAAATGTAACCTCAAGTGCTCCTCCTATCATCCTTGCATCTTGCGCAATCTGCATCTGAATAAATCTTGATATAAATATCTAAAGTGTAAGGGAAATACAACCCATGATGTTGTGTACCCTTGAGATACTTTAGAATTCTTTTGGCAGCTTCTAGGTGAGGTACTCTTGGCTTGTGCATAAAATGACTTAGCACACTAACTCCATATGCAATGCCTATCCTTGTTAAGGTAGCATAGTTCAAGCTACCCACCATACTTTGATAACCTGTAATGTCATTAATTTCATCACATTCATGGGCACTTAGTTTGAGGTTTACCTCCATTGGACTACTTGCGACTTTGGCATCCTGCAAATGAAACTTCTTCAACATATCCTGTATGTACTTTTTCTGAGTAATGTATATTCCTGAGTTAGTATAGACTAACTCAAGACCAAGAAAATACCTCAATAGACCAAGATCATTGATCTTGAACTCCTTCATCATCTGACTCTTGATTTGTCTGATCCCATTGACATCAGTACCTGTAAGTATGATGTCATCAACATAAACACATAGGTATATTACCTCTGAATTGCTTCTCTTGATGAATAGAGAAGTATCTACCTTGCTCATGACAAAGCCTTGGTCTTGGAGGTATGTAATTAACCTGTTATTCCATGCCCTAGGTGCCTGCTTCAATCCATATAAAGCCGTTTTCAATTTACAAACATATGTTACCTTCTTAGGGTCCTCATAGCCAAGAGTTTATGACATATACACCTCCTCTGAAATCCATCCATTCAAGAAAGCATTCTTGACATCCAATTGGTACATGTTCCAATTTTTTGATGCATCCACACTTACCAACACTCTGATAGTTGGCATCTTGGCCACAGGAGAGAATGTCTCTCCATAGTCAATGCCTTGGGTTTGTGCAAAACCCTTGGCTACCAATCTGGCTTTGTACCTGTTAATTGACCCATTAGAATTTGTTTTGAGTTTATAGATCCATCTGGATCCTATTACCTTCATGGATTCCTTTCTGGGTACTAACTCCCATGTATCACTCTCCTTGAGTGCTTCAATCTCCTCATCCATAGCTTCTTTCCATTCTGTCTTGGTCATGGATTCTTCATATGATCCTGGTTCTTCATTTGACAAATCTTTGGCAAGATAAATAGAGTGTTTAGTAACAAGAGATGCATCATACCCATATCTAATAGGTTTTTTGCTCTCTCTTTGTGATCTTCTGATTAATTGAGTTGAAGATTCAGGTATGTCTTCAAGTTTCTTCATCTTCATTTTGCCCTTGGACTTCCATGCCTTGAATTCTGCAAGGTTGATAGTGTCTTCATCATCTGAATTTGAGTCTTCATTCTGAGTAGGTTCCTCCTTTGCAAGACTTGGAAACTCCTCTTCCAAGTCATAGGGTAGTTTAGCATTCCTATATTCATTCTCATACCAAGAATCATTTTCATCAAAAACAACATCTCTACTCACCATGAATCTCTTATTTGAAGGGTTGTAAAACCTGTATCCTTTCTGGTTCAAATCATATCCAATAAAGATGCACTTCTTAGCCTTAGGATCTAGCTTACCTCTTATCTGAGAAGGAATGTGTACATATGCTACACATCCAAATATTCTGCAATGGTCTAGTGAGGGTCTCTTACCATGCCATGCTTCATAAGGTGTCATCCCATCAAGGGATTTAGATGGTAACGTGTTTGTGAGATAAGTGGCAGTAGAAACACTCTCTGCCCATAGATAGTTAGGTAACTTTTTCTCGTTCAACATAGACCTAGCTGTCTCCACAATCAACCTATTTCTTCTCTCAGCTACCCCATTCTGTCCAGGAGAATACCTTGTAGTGATTTCTCTTTTAATGCCTCTGTCGTGCAAGAAGTTTTCAAACTCATTGGAGAAGTACTCACCTCCTCCATGTGACCTTAGCCTCTTTAAATTCTTCCCTGTCTGATTCTCAACAACTGCAAGATATTTTTTAAAGCAATTAAACACCTCATCCTCGTGCTTCATGAAGTATAATACAGTCCACCTACTATAATCATCAATAAATGATACATAGTACCTTGATCCTGAGACTGAGGGGTCTTTGCTTGGTCCCCATACATCTGTGTGAACAAGTTCTAGGTAGTCTTCATGCATGTAGCCTTTCCTTTAGAAGCGTAACCTGTGAGACTTCCCAAATTGATAAGCACTACATTTATATATCATGTGTTGTTTGGAAACATTGGGTATTCCAATAACGCATTGTGATCCGTGCATATCTGCTTCAAGGTTCTTTCTCCTACATGCCCTAACCTTTTGTGCCAAATCTCAAGCTTTGAAAGTGTTTGATCTTTATAACTGTATAGTGCAATATTCTTTGTGTCTTCTAGCTCAAAAGTGAAAAGTCTACCTGATTTTTCTCCTTTAGCAATCCTCTTGAACCCATGTCTTGGATCCTCCACAAATGCTCCATATTGGCTGAATCTAACACTCATCAAATTTTTGGTAATGCTTGGTACATAGAGTACCCTACTCAACAAGTTATGATTTCCATCACAAGTCTTTACATTTCTAACTTTAACTATTGAGTGCTTGGTGTCATCATCTGTTTGAACTTGATGCTTACCTTTTGATTCCTCAAGATCAGAGAGTAGTGCTATATTGCCAGCCACATGATTTGAACATCATGAATCAATGTAGAATAGGTGGTCATCATTTGTACCTGATTTTGAAGTCATGTTCATGATTAGAAGAGTATCATCCTGCTCTTCTGTATAGTTGTTGTAGTCCTTTCTGGATTTGAATCCTCCTTGGTAGTTACCATTGTAATTGGTGTTTTAATTGTTCTTGTAATTGTTGTTGTAGCCTTGGTGATGGTTGAATCTACCTCTTCACTGTGAGTATCCACCTCTTTGGTATCCTCTTCGTCTCTGATTGTTGTAATTCCTGAAACACTCATCTGTAGTATGATTTGATAAACCACAAATGTTGCATGGTGAGGAGTTATAAGATCTCCCCGTACCTTGCTTACCTCCTCTGGCCCTTCCTCTTGATGATCTACCTCTCCCTGCATAGTTGGCTTGGGAGGTAGAGCCTTCATCTTCCACTTTCTTGTTCTTGTCTTTATCCTTAGACTTCTTATCAGTGTATAGGGCAGAACAGTTATCACCTTTGGATGTGTCTCCATTTTTTTGAGCTTTGCTTTATGATTGAACAATTGTCCAATGAGAGTTGTAAGATCTGGAATTTGTATGTCCATGTAAAGATCCATGGCAGTGGTGAAGCTTTCCCATTTGTCATCAGCCTTGATCCCATTGATCACTTGCCTTACAATCTGCTCTTCTTCAATCTCTTCTCCTATGCTTGCTAACTGATCTGCTACATCTTTAATCTTGGTCACAAACTCTAAAACAACTTGCTTAGGTTGCTTTCTTAATGTGGTGAATTCAACCCACAACTGATTTTTTCTAGCCCTTGTGTTGGAAGAGAAATAAGATGACAATGTTTCCCAAGTCTCTTGGGATGTCTTACAGTTCCTAATATGTGGCAAAAGAAAATCAAAGATGGAGTTGAGTAAATAGGACCTTGCTAATGCATCCTTTGCACACCATGTGTTGAGCTTTTTATGTTCTTCCTTTGTTGGCAATCCTCTTGTTTTGAATGAGGGCAATTCATCATCTCTTGAGATGTATCCATAGAGAATCATTCCTTGTAGGTAGGTCTTCATCCTTAGAGACCATGCCTGATAGTTGTTCCTATCTAATTTATCAATAAATGAAGGAAAACCATCTCCCATTTTACCTTAGTTTGCTCTGATACCACTATTGGGATAGATGGATGGAGACTCCAAAAGATTGAGTAGGTACTGTTGGCTTCGTGGCAAAAGCTTGTAAACTAAGCTCGGAATATTGCTACGCCACAAGAACTAAGCTAGAGTGATATTAGAACACCTCTATAATCATCAGTAGCTTAGCAAACTTCCTGAAACATAATATCACCAGAACTTCATCGGAATGCTACCGGACTGACACCGTAATCTCATCGTAATTATACCGGAATGTTACCGGAATCAACTGCGATTCTGTTTGTAGTTACTTCAAATGGTTGTAAATGAAGTAAGGAAATAATACCTGAGCTTCCTTTACTGATTGAACTATATCTGAAGTTTGAGGAAAAACTTCACCAGTTCTGGATGCCTTTACTATCAGACACAGTACTGTGCGTACATGTCCCGTTTCACATAACTCTTTTGATCAGGTTGTAGTTGAGACTACAGGCTTCAAGATGAGCTATCTCTCATGAAAAACTTTACACTGTACTAGGAGATCTAACTTATAGAAGTACCGTAAAATGTATATTGAGAAAACTGTAACTGTTAACTAACTTTCATAGTAACATGAAATCACTTAGATTTCTTCACATAAGAAGAATGCGCTCAGATCTTTCCACATGAACATGTGTTTTCTATTAGAGAAGATGTGTACAAAATGGCTTGGCCACACTTTGCTCATAGCCATGAGGACTCTCCTATGCTGAGTAGTTTCTCCTTACCATCTCTCTTAGATGAATGCCTGGGAGTTCAGGTTCTATTATACATCTCTACATACGCACTATTGCGTATACTACAAATGCGCTTCTAAGCTCTCTTCTTGAGCTCTATCACATCTTCTCCCCTCTCTTTTGCTACACTTCTCAACTCTCTTATATACATTTTTGATCGGAGATTCGTAATTCTGGAAGTTTCTGTGAACTATATTACAGTCGTGAATGTGTCCCTTCACTAAGGCTTGATTTTCTGACTGCTTTGTTTTCTGCTTCTCTTCGTCTTTCTTTGTCCTTCATATGTCTTCATGTCTTTATGTCTAGTTAGTGAGTGAATCACCAACAACTCCCCCTCAATCACTAATTGACATCTTCTGATCTTTCATATATTCTTCTTTTCTTTTATTTCTACCATTTCTTTGAATCTGCTCGTCTTTACTCCATCCAAGCTATTTGTCAGAATATCTGCAATCTGATCTTTTGTAGGAGTGAATACTATTTCAATCTCCTTCTCCATTACCTTTTCCCTCAGGAAATGATATTGAATTTCTATATGCTTTGTTCTTGCATGAAATACTGGATTTGCTGCAAGATACAATGAACTCATATTGTCTCCATGTATGATAGGTATACCTTGATCAATACCCATGCTTTTGAACAAGGTCTGCATCCATATCACTTCTTTTGCTGCTTCCACAAGTCCTTTATACTTAGCTTGATTTGATGATAAAGCCATTGTATGCTGCTTCTTTGAACACCAGCTAACAAGCTTATCTCCTAGGTATATCATATACCCATGTGTTGACCTTCTATCATCTTGACTTCCTGCGTAGTCTGAGTCACTATATGCTCTCAGCTTTATATCTGATGTAAAAGGATAATATAATCCTTCCTTTATAGTTCTTTTGATATATCTAAGAACTCTTTGTCCTGCAACCCAATGTTGATCCTTCGGACAATGCATAAACTGTTAGAGAACTCCTACAGCATAACTAAGATCTGGTCTTGTTAACATAGCATAAATCAAACTTCCCACTAAAGATTGATATTTCCTCATATCTTTAAACTCTACACCATCATACTTGTTGAGTTTATGATTAACCTCAAGTGGTGTTGAGGCTTCTCTGCAATTCTCCATGTTAAACTTCTTCAGTAAGTTTAGGAGATATCTTTCTTGCAAAACATATACACCATGATCTGTATATGTAACTTCCATTCCAAGAAAGTATGATAACTTTCCTAAATCACTGATCTTGAACTCTTTCTCAAGCAATCTCTTTACCTCCTTGATTCCTTCATCTGAGGTACCTGTGATTATAATGTCATCTACATAAATACAAATGTAGATCATACCTTCTTCTGTTCTCTTAATGAGTAGACTTGCATCTGCCTTTGAACTTTGGTATCCAAGGTCATTGAGATACTTCACAAGTCTATAATTCCAAGCTCTTGGAGCTTGCTTCAATCCATAGAGTGCTCTTCTTAATCTGCAAACATGATTTGGGTAACTGGAACTTACAAACCCTTCAGGTTGTTCCATGTAAACCTTATCTGATATATATCCATTTAGAAATGCATTCTTTATATCTATCCAACTGACTTAGCTTCCATCCTTTTGATGCAGCTATAGCAATCAATGTCCTTATGGTTGACATCTTTGCCACCGGACTAAATGTCTCATCATAGTCTATGCCATGCGTCTGAGCATAACCTTTAACTACCAGTCTAGCTTTGTATCTGGCTATTCTTCCATCTGCAAGCTTCTTAACTTTGTAAACCCATTTATTTCCAATCACTTTCTTACCATTTGGTTTTGGAACAAGTTCCCAAGTCTTGTTCTCTTCAAGAGCATTGAACTCCTCCTTCATTGCTTCTTCCCATTTTTCCTTACCTTTTGCTTCACTGTAATTCTGAGGTTCTTCATCCTCCTTTACTAAGTAAGCATAGTTTTCTGAGTCAAATAAGAAGTGTCATAGGAATACCTTGTTGGTTGTTTCCTTAATCTGTTTGACCTTCTTGGTTCATACTCTTCATGTGTATCTGAATACACTTCTTCATCATACCTCGGTCCATCTTCATTTCTCATAGTTGACCCGATCCTGGATGTACTTGCCTGCATATAATCTTCATCTCCATTCACCTGCATATGTGATTTACCTTTTTCATTTCTTCTTATCTCTTCTTCAATTGTTTCATCATTATACTCTTTATCTCCATACCAGCTCTTTCCTTCATAAAATGTCACATCTCTGGAAACAATAAACTGTTTGATTAAAGGACTCCATAGTCTATAACCCATGTGTTTTTCATCATATCCGATGAACACATATTTTTCAGCTTTTGGTTCAAGCTAATGTCTGAGTTGTGATGGTACATAAGGATAAGCTACTGATCCAAACACTTTGCAATGATCAACTGTTGGTTTCTTACCCCACCAAGCTTCATAAGGGGTCATTCCATTTAAAGCTATACATGGTAATCTGTTTACAAGATATGTGGCTGTATTTCCAGCCTCAGCCCAAAGATGGTTTGGACAATTCTTCTCCTTTAACATTGCTCTTGCAAACACAACTAGAGCTCGGTTTCTCCTTTCTGCTACTCCATTTTGTTGCTGTGTATACCTGCAAGTTATTTCTCTTTTCATACCTGCATTCCAGAGATAATCATTGAATTCTTGAGAAAAATATTCTCCTCCTCCATCAGACCTTAGTCTTTTGAGTTTTGTCCTGTAAGTCTTTCAGCATATGCATGAAAATTCCTGAAAGCTTCAAACACTTCTGACTTCTCCTTTAAAACATAGAGAGTTATCCATCTTGTTGCATCTTCAATAAAAAGAACATAATACCTTGAGCCACTAATAGATCCTTCTTTTGCCGGTCCCCATACATCTGTATGTATAAGCTCTAGCAAACCATCGTGTTTGTAACCATTCTTTTGAAATGGTAACCTGTGTGCTTTTCCCATCTGACAGGCTTCAAATTTGTGAATCATATGTTGATTCTTCATATTTGGTAATCCTCTTATGGATTGTTTCTCCACCATAGTTTTGATTCCTTTTTCATTAAAGTGTCCTAACCTCCTATGCTAGAGGTCTAATTCTGTAAATGCTTTATCACCATGTGTGATAAAAGCTTGACCAACATTTCCTTGCACTTTAAGAGTAAAAAGTGTTGGGAAGATGGATGGATGCTCCAAGAGATTGAGTAGGTACTGCCAAAACCTGCTTTGTACTAGCCCTTTGATGCTTTAGTGTTGATGCGTAGACCTTCTTAGCTTTCCAATGACACCATAAAAATGGCCTATGTACTTTGGAAGTGATGTGTGTAATGATTGAATCAAAACAAATAACTTTGAAACTCAAAATCTCAAGAAAACCTTCTATTTATGTCTTGATACCTACTAGATCTTTTGCTCAGTATGACCAGCACAATAGGAATTGGAAAAATTCCTTTTAGAGGTATCTAATTAGCTTAGAAAGCTAACTATACCAAGTGGAATGATGTAAAAACATAAAGTATGCTAAGAGAAATCAATTTAGCAAGTAAAGCTATACCCCCGATTTTTTAGGACTATAGCAGACTCTGACCAGTGATCACCTCGATGCAAATTTCTCTGAAATGGCTGAATAGAATCTCCTCACCTATTGACAGCATGTAGATAACGTCAAGCTGAATCCAACAAGCTTTAGATCATTGAATTTGGTGAAGATTTGATTGTGATATGCACTCCACAAGTTGACAGACTTTTAAGTAACATAACAGAGAACTCAGAAATGAACAATGAGAAAGTATGTATTAATGAACACTTGTATACAATACCAAAGGCATGAATGTCATTGCCTAATGGTGTAGATAGGTGTGGGCTAGAGTGTAGGCCACACACACACTCAGAATGAGTAATGAGAAGCTCAAAAGTGATGAATTCTAACTGTGACTTTTTCATGACCTCTTTTATAGAGAGTGAGTAAAAATTTGAACTCAAATTCAAACTTTTGGCTCCCTATGATCAAGCTCCTATATCCTAGGCGATATTCTTTCAATCAAAAGCTAACATTTTCCATGGATCACTTTGGTAGGTGTTTACAAAAGATTCCAAGTCACTTTGACTTTTACAATGAGATAAAGTGGTAATAAATCACTAGCAATAGTTCCTATGCTTCTCCATAGGTGTATGGACTTCAATGCATCCATCAAGCCAAATGTGTAGGCTTGTGAATTACACCAACAGCTCCCCCTCAAGCCAAACATTTTGGCTTGGTCTTCATCTTCAATCTTTATTTATATCCTGCAATCCAATCATTGCTTTGAATCTACAAAGTTTGGTTCCATCCAAAGCTTTAGTCAACAAATCTGCACATTGCATGTTGGTTGATACATAGTTTAGTTGAATGTCCTTGCTTAACAACTTCTCTCTCACATAATGGTAATGGACCTCTATATGTTTGGTCCTAGCATGATAGATAGGATTACCTGCAAGGTGAAGTGAACTTGTATTATCTCCAAAGATGATTGCTGACCTAGTATATAAACCCAATTTTGTATACAAAAGCTTAATCCAAATGGCTTCTTGTGTGGCATTAGCCAGTCCTCTATATTGTGCCTCTGTAGAAGACAATGCAACAGTAAGTTGATTCTTTGAAGACCATGATATTGGCTTATCTCTTGCAAAAGAAATATATCCAGAAGTGCTCCTCCTATCATCCTTGCATCCTGCCCAATCTCCATCTAAATAGATCTTTATATCAATGTCTGAAGTGTAAGGAAAATACAAACCATGATGTTGTGTACCCTTGAGGTACTTGAAGATTCTCTTGGCAGCCTCTAAGTGAGGTATCCTTGGCTTGTGCATAAACTGACTTAGCACACTAACTCCATATGCAATGTCTATCCTTGTTAAGGTAGCATAGTTCAAGCTACCCACCATACTTTGATAACCTGTAATGTCATTAACTTCATCATCTTCATGGGCACTTAATTTTAAGTTTACCTCCATTGGAGTACTTGCTACTTTGGCATCCTGCAAGTGAAACTTGTTCAACATGTCTTGTATATATTTTTTCTGAGTAATGTATATTCCTGAGTTAGTATAGACTAACTCAAGCCCAAGAAAATACTTTAGAAGACCAAGATCATTGATCTTGAACTCCTTCATCATCTGGCTCTTGATTTGTCTGATTCCATTGACATCATTACCTGTAAGTATGATATCATCAACATAAACACAAAGGTATATTACCTCTGGATTACTTCTCTTAATGAATAGAGAAGTATCTGCCTTGCTCATGACAAAACCTTGCTCTTGGAGGTATGTAGTTAACCTGTAATTCCATGCCCTAGGTGCCTCCTTCAATCCATATAAAGCCTTTTTTAATTTGCAAACATATGTGACCTTCTTGGGGTCCTCATAGCTAGGAGGTTGTGACATATATACCTCTTCTGAAATCCATCCATTCAAGAAAGCATTCTTGACATCCAATTGGTACATATTCCAATTTTTGATGCAGCCACACTAACCAACACTCTGATGGTTGACATCTTGGCCACATGAGAGAATGTCTCTTCATAGTCAATGCCTTGGGTTTGTGCAAAATCCTTGGCTACCAATCTGGCTTTGTAACTATTAACTGACCCATCAAAATTTCTTTTAAGTTTATAGATCCATCTCGATCCTATTACCTTCATGGAGTCCTTCTTTGGTACTTACTCCCATGTATCACTCTCCTTGAGTGCTTCAATCACCTCATCCATAGCTTCTTTCCATTCTATCTTGGTTATGGCTTCTTCATATGATCCTGGTTCTTCAATTGACAAATCTTTGGCAAGATAGACAGAGTGTTTAGTAACAAGAGATGTATCATACCATGAATCGCTTATTGGTAGGGTTATAAAACCTGTAACCTTTTTTGTTTAGATCATATCCAATAAAGATGCACTTTTCAGCCTTTGGGTCTAGATTACCTCTTATCTGAGAAGGAATGTGTACATATGCTACACATCCAAATATCCTGCAATGGTCTAGTGAGGGTCTCTTACAATGCCATGCTTCATAGGGTGTCATCCCATCAAGGGATTTAGATGGTAACCTGTTTATGAGGTAAGTGGCAGTAGAAACACTTTCTGTCCATAGATAGTTAGGTAACTTTTTTTCATTCAACATAGACCTAGCTGTCTCAACAATCAACCTATTTCTTCTCTCAACTACCCCATTCTATTGAGGAGAATACCTTGTGGTGATTTATCTTTTAATGCCTCTGTTCTACAAGAAGTTTTCAAACTCATTGGAGAAGTACTCACCTCCTCCATCTGACCTTAGCCTTTTCAAATTCTTTCCTGTCTGATTTTCAACAAGTGCAAGATATTATTTAAAGCAATTAAACACCTTATCCTTGTGCTTCATGAAGTACAATACAGTCCATCTGCTATAATCATAAATAAAAGATACATAGTACCTTGATCCTGAGACTGAGGGGTCTTTGCTTGGTCCCCATACATATGTATGAACAAGTTCTAGGTAGTCTTCATGCATATAACCTTTCCTTGAGAAGGGTAACCTGTGAGACTTCCCAAATTGACAAGCACCACACTTATAAATCATATGTTGCTTGGATACATTAGGTATTCCAAGCACACATTGGTCCCTACATATTTGCTTCAAGGTTCTTTCTCCTATATGCCCTAATCTTTTGTGCCAAATCTCAAGCTCTGAAAGTGTTTGATCTTTATAACTATATAGTGCAATATACTTTGTGTCTTCTAACTCAAAAGTGAAAACTCTACCTGATTTTTCTCCTTTAGAAATCCTCTTGAACCCATGCCTTGGATCCTCCACAAATGCTCCATATTGATTGAATCTAACATGCAAACCTTTCTCCACAATTTGTCCAACAATCATCAATTTTTTGGTAATGGTTGGTACATAGAGTACCCTACTCAACAAGTTCTGATTTCCATCACAAGCCTTAACATTTCCAACTTTAACTACTGAGTGCTTGGTGTCATCACTTGCTTGGATTTGGTGCTTACCTTTTGGTTCCTCAAGATGAGAGAGTAGTGCTACATTGCCAGCCACATGATTTGAGCATCCTGAGTCAATGTAGAATAGGTGGTTATCATTTGTACTTGGTTTTGAAGTCATGTTCATGATCAGAAGAGAGTCATCCTGCCCCTCTGTGTAGTTGTTGTAGTCCTTTCTGGATTTGAATCCTCCTTGGTAGTTGCCATTGTGATTATTGTTGTAATTGTTGTTGTAGTTGTTGTTGTAGCCTTGGTGATGGTTGAATCTACCTCTTGACTGTGAGTATCCACCTCTTTGGTACCCTCTTCCTCTCTGATTTTTGTAATTCCTGAAACACTCATTTGTAGTATGATTTGATAAACCACAAATGTTACATGGTCAGGAGTTTTATAATCTCCCCCTACCTTGCTTACCTCCTCTGCCCCTTCCTCTTGATGATCTACCTCTCCCTGCATAGTTGGCTTGGGAGGTAGAGCCTTCATCTTCCACCTTCTTGCTCTTGCCTTTATCTTTAGACTTTTTATCTATATATAGGGCAAAAGAGTTATTACCTTTGGATGTATCTCCATTCATGTTGAGCTTTGCTTCATGAGTGAACAATTGTCCCATGAGAGTTGTAAGATCTGGATTTTGCATGTCCATGTAAAGGTCCATGGCAGTGGTGAAGCTTTCCCATTTGTCATCAGCCTTGATCCCATTGATCACATGCCTTACAATCTACTCTTCTTGAATCTCTTATCCTATGCTTGCTAACTGATCTGCTACATCTTAAATCTTGGTCACAAATTCTGAAACAGCTTGCTTAGGTTGCTTCCTTAATGTTGTGAATTCAATCCACAACTGATTTTTCATAGCCCTTGTGTTGGAGGAAAAATAAGATGACAAGGTTTCCCAAGTCTCTTGGGATGTCTTACAATTTCTAATATGTGGCAAAAGAAAATCAGAGATGGAGTTGAGTAAATAAGACCTTGCCAATGCATCCTTAGCACACCATGTGTTGAGCTTTTCATGTTCTTCCTTTGTTGGCAATCCTCTTGTTTTGAATGAGGGCAATTCCTCATCTCCTGAGATGTACCCATAAAGACTCCTTCCTTGTAAGTAGGTCTTCATCCTCAAAGACCATGCCTAATAGTTGTTCCTGTCCAATTTATCGATAAATGAAGGAAAACCATCTCCCATTTTACCTTAGTTTGCTCTGATACCATTGTTGGGAAGATGGATGGATGCTCCAAGAGATTGAGTAGGTACTGCCAAAACCTGCTTTGTACTAGCCCTCTGATGCTTTAGTGTTGATGAGTAGACCTTCTTAGCTTTCCAATGACACCATAAAATGGCCTATGTACTTTGGAAGTGATGTGTGTAATGATTGAATCAAAACAGATAACTTTGAAACTCAAAATCTCAAGAAAACCTTCTATTTATGTCTTGACACCTGCTGGATCTTTTGCTCAATATGACCAGCAAAGCAGGAATTGGAAAACTTCCTTTTAGGGGTATCTAATTAGCTTAGCATGCTAACTATTCCAAGTGGAATGATGTAAAAACATAAACTATGCTAAGAGAAATCAATTTAGAAAGTAAAGCTATACCCCCAATTTTTTAGGACTGTAGCAAACTTTGACCAGTGATCACCTCGATGCAAATTTCTCTGAAATGGCTGAATAGAATCTCCTCAAATTTTGATAGAATGTAGATGACTTCAAGCTGAATCCAAGACGCTTTAGATCATTGAATTTGGTTACGATTTGATCGAGATATGCACTCCACAAGTTGACAGACTTTTAACTAACATAACAGAGAACTCAGAAATGAACAATGAGAAAGTATGTATTAACGAACACTTGTATACAATACCAAAGGCATGAATGTCATTGCCTAATGGTGTAGATAGGTGTGGGCTAGAGTGTAGGCCTCACACACACTGAGAATCAGTAATGAGAAGCTCAGAAGTGATAAGTTCTAACCGCAACTTTTTCATGACCTCTTTTATAGAGAGTGAGTAACAATTTGAATTCAAATTCAAACTTTTGGCTCCCTACGATCAAGCTCCTATATCCTAGGAGATATTCTTTCAATCAAAAGCTAACTTTTTCCACGAATCACTTTGGTAGGTGTTTACAAAAGATTCCAAGTGACTGACTTTTACAATGAGATAAAGTGGTTATAAATCACTAGCAATAGTTCCTATGCTTCTCCATAGGTGTATGGACTTCAATGCATCCATCAAGCCAAATGTGTAGGCTTGTGAATTAAACCAAAAAAAAGTCTACCTTCCTTTTTACCATGGAAAATTTGATTGTATCCATTCTCTCGATCTTCAACAAATACTCCTTCATTTGTAAACCTGACTTGAAAACCTTTTTCTACTATCTATGCCACGCTGATCAGATTCTTTGGGATTGTTGGAACATACAAAACATTTGTTAGTAGGTCACCTCCATTCTTACACTTTACTTTTCCAATTGACCTTACATTATGTTTTGTGTTATCACCTGTTTGTATTGTATGATTCGAAATACCTCCTTCCAGTTCTGATAACAATTCTATATCTCTTGACAAATGATTTGAACAAACAGAGTCAATATAGAATACCTTGAGGTCTTCATTCTCTGACATGCTTATCGAATTCATCATCAATGTTGTATGATTGTCATTATGTGTATCATTGGCATAGTTGTAGTAGGTAGTGTTGTGAGACTGATTCTGTCCCCAACTTCTTGCTCCACCTCTACCATATCTGCCTCTTTGGCTTTGTCTACCTCTTTGATATCTTCTGCTTTGCCTCTGCTATTGTTATTCTGATTCTGACTTGATCCTTGAGAATTATGCCAGCAATCATGAGCTAAGTGATTGCTTAATCCACAGATCCAACAAGAGTTCTCGTTGTTATTCTGATTACCTCTTCCTTTTGTATTACCTCTACTTCTACTTATGACATTACCTCTTCCTCTTGCAAAATTTGCTTGAGTAGTCATCTCTTCTTCATCTTTTTCTTTTCCTTTATCACCTTTCTTCTTACTCTTTGCGTACATAGCAGAACTATGTCCTTTATCTCCATCTGTCTTCAAATCTTGCTCCAATGTTAGCATTAGTCCAAGCAACTAATTTAAATCTGGTACAAAATGATTTCATGAAAGTTCAGTTGAGAGTACGAAAGGTTTCCACCTTTCATCTCCTCTCAGTCCTGCAAGCAACTGCACTATTAACCTGTTATCTTCGATATCCTTGTCAATAGATCCAAGACTGTCTGCCAAGTCCTTCATCTTAGTGACATAATCACTAATGCTTTGACTTTGCTTTTTCTTGAACGTTGTAAACTTTGACCATAAGCTAGCCTTCCTAGCTTTGGTAGTGTTTTGGAAATGATCTTCCAATGCACTCCATATGTCTTCCGCTTTTTCCACAGCTCTAATATGTGGTAATAGATGATCTGTAATGGTATTGTAGATATAAGCTCTTGTCGTTGCATCTTTCTTCTGCCAGAGCTTCAAGGCTTCTAACTCTTCTTTATTTGGTTGACAGTCATCTCCAAAAGTAGGCGTCTTTTCTTTTCCTGTCACATATATCATTAAGTCCTTACTCATAAGTAAGGCTTCCATTCGCATTACCCATGCGGGATAATTATCTCTGTCTAATTTGTCAATAGAAACGTGATCTGCCATGATCTTCTTGTTTCTGTTACTATCGGTGAGTATAACGTTAAAGGATTTTACCTTTTGTAAACCTTTACCCTTTAGAATGACTTTGGAATTCTTCTCTGATGCCGTTTATTGTTGATCACATCAGCTTCACCTTTCTTGTGAAGATTTCTTAAAATTCTTTTGTATCTTTACTTCCGTTTACTCTTGAGAACATTTTCTCCTCTTCAGAACCTTTTCTGCTCTGATACCACTTGTTGGCTTTGTAGCAAAAGCTTGTAAACTAAGCTACGGAATATTGCCACGCCACAAGAACTAAGCTAGAGTGATATTAGAACACCTCTATAATCATCAGTAGCTTAGCAAACTTCTTGAAACATAATATCACCAGAACTTCAGCGGAATGCTACCGGAATGACACCGTAATCTCGCCGTAATTCTATCGGATTTTTATCGGAATCAACTGTAATTCTATTTGTAGTTACTTCAAATGGTTGTAAATGAAGTAAGGAAATAATACCTGAGCTTCCTTTATTGAATGAACTATATCTGAAGTTTGAGGAAAAACTTCACCAATTCTGGATGCCTTTATTGTCAGACACAGTATTGTGCGTACATGTCCCGTTTCACATAACTCTTTTGATCAGGTTGTAATTGAGACTACTGGCTTCAAGGTGAGCTATCTCTCATGAAAAATTTTACACTGTATTGGGAGATCTAACTTATAGAAGTACCGTAAAATGTATACTAGGAAAATTGTAACTGTTAACTAACTTTCACAGTAACATGAAATCACTTAGATTTCTTCACATAAGTCAAATTCAAAATTTTGGCTCCCTATGATCAAGCTCCTATATCCTAGAAGATATTCCTTCAATCAAATCTACCCTTTTCCATGAATTCCTTTTGGTAAGTGTTTACAAAGATTCCAAAGTCAAATGTGACTTTTACAAGCAAGTAAAATGGTAATTCACCACTAGCATATGTTCCTATGCTACTCCATGTGTAAATGGTCTTCAAGATATCCATCAAGCCAAATGTGTAGGCTTGTGAATTACACCAACAATCAAGAGTGTAGAAGACCTCAAGGAAGAGCTTATACAACATGATTCCAGCCCCAATCCCTCAGAAGTGAGTGTGGAAGAAGTAGAAAGTTCAAACCCTAAATTGTCCAAGGAAGAAGTGAATTCATCCTATTCAATTCGTGAACAGCCAAACATTAGGGAAACCAACACTCTAAGAGTTTCTCACACGACAAAAACATCACCAACATGGAGAACCACCATCAAATATTCTCATCCAGGAAAGGTCAATTTCAAATGGGTACGCAAGGATCAAGTGCAGAAATCAGAATCCTCGACACCAATTCATGAAGAGAAAAAGGAGGACAAGAAGTCAGCGTTACCAAAAAGACTATTGCAAGTATGGCTCCCTAAGCCTTTGGTTGAAGCTCAGAAGGCACAACAATAGATATGGATTCCCAAGAAGGTCAGACAAGGAACCCAGCAAGAAATAAGCAAACAAGAGGAGACATTACATCGAGACTTTCGGACAATGAAGCCAAGACAGACTCATCATAGAAACATGAAGAGAAAAACCTATATGACTAGGACATCAGAAGAAACAAAAGAAGCACATGAAGCTCGAAGGACCAAAGAGAGGACACGGCCTATCAATGTGACCAAGAAATGGATTTGGAAACCAAAGCAAATGCGAGGAATGGACCATCAGAGCAACGAAGCTTTTAATTGCACTCATGAAGTAGGGTATGCACCTAAAGTATGCATAATAGGGCCATATTACAAGACCACGCATTCGACACTTGATGTACATAATAAAGTTAGTGGTGCACATTTTCGAATGGGGAATAGGTCATAGATTCAACTTCCTTAGGAATGGACATACTATGTAAATAAATAAATGCTTCGGCTATACTAATACTTGTTTTCTTTCAAAAAAGAAATAAAACAATGTGGTAAGAGATCTCACTTATAGAAGCAAGGGAAACATAGTGATGAAACGACAACATGTCACTGCAGTGCACTGCATAATTGCTATATTTTCTATTGAAGCTAATGCACTTTTCATTACAAGTGCAGATGGCTTCTAAAGATTCTGAAGCAACGGTTCAGGAGGAAGTATTGGAATTTCCTCTCCAAAGTGTAACCAAAGCAAAGGGACATTGGTTTAGAGAAGATCAACCGGCCAGGGAGTACCTCTTCCTGGTAAATATCAAAATCATGGATACGGATCATCAATTCCCGATTATGTCCCAAGATTTTAAAGTGGTGCATGAGCTCCCGTCTACGATCGACATCATGAAGAAAGCGGGTATCCACAAATATTTTGAACTGTCGATCTACAAGCCCGACTTTCAAAGGTGCACACAAGTCATGAATACATTACAACCAGCACTGCATGACCCATTGGTGCCAGAGGCCAGAGTCATGGACGGAGTAGGTGAATGGGTAGTTATCCAATTTACACATGACTTGATAAAGGAAGCTTTCAGATGGGAAAAAGACGGAATCACTGTCTTGAAGGAAGAGAGTCAAGGGGCAAAGACCAGAACATTCACTGACGTCAATTGAGTGGATATTGAAGAGGAAGTCAGACTCATTCATCAACACTTCTGCTTCCCAAACATGCATCGATACACGGCCCCTCAGAAGATCATTGTCCAACTACTCTCACATGCCATCAAACAAATTGACAATCAAATTAATCTGACTCCATACATACAGGAACAACTATTTGAGGCGAAGAAGCAATGGAATAACAAGAAGTTCCTGAACGTCAGTGTAGCTCTGACCATTTTGATATATCATGCTTTAGGCATTAGAGAGCACCTGCAAGAAATGCCATCATCAACTGCCATGGTGAAGTATGCCAAAGTTGCCACAGTCCTCAAAAAGAAAAGAGGAGTCAAGATTGTTGAAGAGGCAGAAACCAGTTCTCAACCCAAGATGCGAGGAACAAAGAGATTAAGAGAGGTAAAGCAAATAGAAGAAGAAGTTCCAGCCACAAAAAGGGCACACATACTTCCAAAGACAAGAATTGAAGAGCCAAGACCCATTACAGAAGAAGACTTAACTAAGGCCCTGGAAGATACACACCAATATACAGAAGGGAAAATTAATCTCCCAGTGCAAGGGCACCATTACCAGCAGACCCAACAAGACATGGAAGCTAAAAAGAAGGTCACCAAAGTACATTGATACAGAGAATTAGGGTTGGATAATTCAATCTCATCTTTGGATGCCCAAGAAGAACCCGACACATCCTTATTGAACGTGGATATTCAAAGTGAATCCAAGGATGATGGACAATGGGAGGAACTTAATGCAGTCAACTACAATGAAACAGAAGAAGGCATGAAGGTGAATGACAACACCGTCCACCTTGATCAAGACAACACAAGGAAGGAGGCAAACCAAGAAGGGACACATGTCATCAAAATCAATGAGACTTCCAAGATTCAAATCAAGGAAGCAACGCTTACCAGAGAGGTGTCAATCAAGAATCCAAAGGAAGAACCTAAAGAAGCTACAGTCGAAGACTCAGAACCCTTCACACCGATAAGGGTTGTGGCAGAACCCTCCCCAATGGATATCACTTTTCAAGGGAGTGCCATTAAAGTTATTAATCTGGATGAAGAACAAAAGGAACCGGCAATCCAACTACAGATCAGACAACCACATAATGAGACTATCCATGTAGAGCACGTCAAAGATGGACAAACCGGAGAAGCTCCAAGCATACCAAGAACATGGTTGAATGTCGACATCGCTCAGCTCAAGCCTGTAGTGCAAGACATGATCAGAACTACAATGGATACGCAACAATTAATGCTTGAGGCTGATGAGGACTATGATCAAGCGATGCAAGACAAGCATGAACTTCAAGAAATGGGTAAGAATCTTTCAGCAGAATTAAAGCTAGCGAGAGAACAAATAGTACACAAAGAAACTGAAGTTCAAGAGGTCAAACAACGGTGCAAAACCTTAGAGATAGAAAGTGCAAAATTAAAAGAACAACTACATGAATTACAAAAGAAATATGAGGCTAGCGAGGCTGAGAAGACGAGGATGAATGCAAGAAGTAAAATACTAGAATCACAAATAAGGGTATATATGGAGGAGGCAAAAAACCTAAGGAACAGAAACAAGGAGCTAATGACAGCTCTTTTGAGTGATCAGCCTATTGTAGTTCAAGGAAGACCAGAAAAAGACATCAAGGAAATGGAGGACAAGATAGCTAAGTACGAAGATCAGCTCAAGCAGGGCAGGCAGTCATTGCCGAATGGGAGAAGAGATATATGGATGATACCACAACTCTAAGGACAAAGTGGAAAAAAGCAGAGAATTGATATTTAGTGCAATGTAAAGAAGACAGTGATCACCTTGATGTGGTAGCTCAAGAAATTCTCAAAAACAAGGACACGATTGCTAAAGCCAATGAAGAATTCAAGCAAAAAGATGAGATGATCAAGCAACTACAAGAGCGGCTAGAGTAGAAGACAACTAAGGGGACACCAGTAGTTCCAAAATCCATAGCAGCTACTTAGGAGATTGAGGTACGTCCTCTCTCTTCCCCCTCACATCATTCACCGAAGGGAGGACACGGAGATCCCAATTGAACGGCATAATCGGGATATTGCAGAACTGAGCCGACATGAGAGGGCACTACTGGTGTCCCAACTTACTGCTGAATTTGAAGAGCAAATAATCCAGGTCATGAAGGAAGCTAAAATTGAAAGCAAAAATTTGGAACAAGTATTAAAGCCTTTTAATGTACCATATGGCTTCAGGTAAATCCATCTTTTTGTCCAGTACCCCGCAGACGCTCTTGGTCACAATTTTGGGAAGGACAGCGCCAGGGTAGCATTAAAAATCAATGGCTGAATTATCCGCTCTTACTCAGTCCACCGCATAATTACCTACGGATGGAGAAATACATGGTGAAAACCATGGAATTTTGGATTGTTAGATATGCAACTGTTCCCGATTTGGCCGTCAAAATGACCAATAAAATATTTAGCATGCTCCTTATTGTTATTAAAGTCTTCCAGCACGGACAATATACATTTTTGAACTTCATCGGCATTACACAAGGATCCGAAGCGCTCATTTTTTATCTATCCACCATTCCGAGCCACTTAACACTTATGGCATACTATTCAAGACTTATGTTTTTGCCTATCACATACATGCAAACATTTGAAGAGGCATTTTTCACTAGCTTCTTCAAAATTGATTCAGAAATTTTCGTAAAGATGACTTCGAATCTTAACGCATGACTGGTGGCTTACAAAACAAGATTTTTTGTAGATCATCGACAAGCACTAGTGGATGGAGTGAAGTCAACACACTGGAAAGAGTTTATGATATGTCATGCCAACCTGCTTAATCAAAGAGAGCAAACCACCATTCAAATGTACTCATGTCGCCACAAAAAGCCTGTCGGGGATGACAGAGTTCATGAGGAGGGACGTGTGGAAGGGGAATCGAGTAACAAGAGAAGAAGAAGAAAATCAAAGACAAAAAATGTTCAATAAAGAATAAAGATCATAAAGTAAAAGATCGACCCTCTGCCCAAAGCCCCGTAGGGGCACGCATCAGGCAACGACGCCAAACACCCAGGTCCTGAGGAATGGAATTAAATATCAATCAGAACCAGGATATTTCATGGGAAGGACGGACCAGGGCCAGGAAGTATCCATGAAGAAGTGCAAGACAATACTTGGCAGGTAATAATCCTCCCGCTAATAGCGTGCGTTGGCAACCAAGTAAACAGGCTCAGAGCAATACAACTAGGTCAGATATGTGAAGACAAAGACAAATGAGAAGACCAAAAGCTAGAAAGAGGCAGAGGCTGAAAAATTGAAGAGAGTGACTAAGAACAACAGATTCTTAGTCACTGGTGGCATGCGTGGCAGCCCGACTCAGTGCAGCAACCCAGATTTGTGATGTATGGAATACCAAGGGGAAAACAGAAGCAAAGGACATACCTCGGATAAGATAACCAATTGTCTGACAGTCGTTGTTGCTTCTTCGACCACTAGGTGCGTGTATTCAAAAAGCTTAGACAAGCAGCAAACGAGAAGCAAAAGCCTGTCAAGGGACGACAGAGACAAAGAGGGGGAGAGTGTTGCAGAGCAAAGAGGCACAAAAGAGGAGCCCCTAAATTTTCAAGTTAATGGGCACATTTTTCTTCTTCAAAGTCTTAGGAAATTCCCTCAAGCCATGTAAATGCACTAGAGGAGTCCTCTAGATGCATAATCCCAACTCATTGTAATATATTCCTTGTAAACTAGTAGGAAATTCACTTTTTAGTAATAAAGTGCCGGTCTCTTGTGTGAAAGGACCAAATTTAGGGAACATGTATATAAGTCACTTTGTGACTCTTTGTAGAGACTTTTTGCCATTGTGAAGAAGGAGAGCTCTTGATTTTCGAATTTGCTTCTTTCCTGCAGATTTTCATCTTCTCTTTGATCTTCTATGTGTGTATAATGCTTGGAATGTGTGTGTAGGACTGTTGTCTATCCCTCCCCACTGTTTTTGAGATACTGTAGTGTGTGTGTGAGCGTGTAGGAGTTGTGGAGTGAGTGTGGGTGTTTCCCGCCATTCACTATTCTCGTCATAACTTGAAGCACGATTGTCAGAATTGAGTGAAACTATCCAATAGAAGCGTCTTGTTGAGAGCTTCAAAACGAACCCACTATTGGCCATATTGGGAGTTTGGAGTTGAGAGAAATCCTCAATTTAGTGAAAACTACTGTAAGTGGTATCCCGACAGACACTTTCAGTATTTCAGTGAGTTAGAGAGGTGGATTAGTCTTTTCTCACGCATATAAGCTGAACCACTTCATTTTCCATCACGTGTGCACATGTCCTCATACACTTGGTTAGGTCGTTTCATCGGATTGACAAATAAGTGTGTGTCAATTCTCCACTATACGCACTTGTGTGGCAAATGAGATTTAGTCTCTTTGGCACAAGTCCTTAAGTCTTCTTGACTTAGGTACACAATCACTTAATTGAATTATGTTTATGCTTTCTCAAGTGCCATGAATATAGATTGTGATTGAATCTAGAAGCATTTGTGTTCTTTGTTCAGTGTGGGAAGTTATTGGGTCATATCGTCTCCACCTAGGGTATTCAAATTGATCTGAACAAGGTTAAAGCTATATTAGAAGCTACCACCCCATAGAATGCTAAGAAAGTCCTTCCTTTTCTTAGAAAACTTTGATGACATGGTTGTCACCTGAGGTAGCTAGTGCATCTCACTATTCCTTTGAACAGCTTAGTTAATCTCCCTCCAAAAGACTTCCACTATCCACTAGAGTGCCAGCTTGCTTTTGATTGCTTGAAGACCTTATTGACTCAAGACCCTATTCTGCAAGTGCCCAATTGGGAGTTACCCTTTCACATTTTTGTTGAAACTTCAAACATAGCCATTGGTGGTTTCCTCACTGTAGTTACTGATAATGGTATAGACCAATTTATTATGCTAGTCAAAGACTTCCCAATGTGGAGAAGAACTATTCAGTGACTCAATAGGAGTGTCATACATTGATCTACTCCATTAAGAAGTATCACCATTACTTATTATGCTGAAAATTCACTTTCCATGTAGATCATATTGCTCTCATTTATTTAGTTCAGAATCAAGCTAGTACAGGTTGATTGGCTTGATGGGTTTTACAATTATAAGAACCTGATTTTGACATTGTACATCAACTAGGCACACATCATGCAATGACTAATTTTCTCTCTCCGTTGGATTCCAATGAGGCATCGGATGTAACTAACATGAACTCTTCAGCCATTTATACGGCCTATGTTGCTAGTGCTATGACACCATGGGATCTCGCTACTAGCATCAACTTGTAGTGGCACATATCCATCAACAAAAGGTTATTGCAAAACGTCGGAATCGAACCATCATGGAGTGGAAAGGTGCATGTTGAAGGGAAAAGGTTGCCTAAGCAATTTTGGGTACAGGCTGTCAACACTGATGTCTACATCTTGAATCAAATTTTCACCAAGGCACTTGATGGAAAGAGTCCACAAGAAGCGTACACTATTAAAAAGCCTTCTATTTCCATTTCTAAGTATTTGGAAGTGAATGTTATGTACATGTTCTAGATAGGGAGAGAAATAAGCTTCAACCAAAAGCATCAAATGTATCTTCCTAGGATAGAGCAAAGATAAAAAGGCTTATAATCTTTATGACCCTCTGGCTAAGAAGATCATGGTGAGTTGCGATGTGGTAATTAAGGAGGAGGAGCCATATGCACCGGAGGAGGAAAAGAGAGCTTCCACTTTATCATCAGCAGAAGGGGAAATCCACTATGATCCTAGCCCAATACCTATCCCTTCTACACAAGAGAAGGAAGCATCATCTTTAGATGATGAGTCCGAAAGTCACCAACCTATCGTCATCCAAGTGGAGAACCCATTGCAATGTTGGGTGAGGCAGCTCTATGATTTTGTGAACCCCATCCCACAATTAGTAGAACAGGTTGTAGATGGACCAAGGCAATCACATAGAATAGAGGAAGAGGGAGAGGCAAGCATCCATATTGTAAACTCATCCCTGATGGATGGTCTCATTCAAGAATAAGAATAGGAACCAACCAATGTGGAAGGGGCACTCCATGATCCAAATTGGAGACGACCATGCAAACAGAATACAACAATATCATGAAGAATGGAACTTAGGAGCTAATGGATTGACCCCCTAAGCGTAAAGCCATTGGCATGAAGTGGATTTGGAAGCTAAAGTACAAGGCTAATGGTACTCTAGAAAAGTACAAAACAAGACTTGTTGCAGAGAGCTACTCACAAGTTGAAGGCATTGACTTTTGTGAATCATTTGCGCTAATTGTGAGGATGAATACTATCCAAGTAGTACTAGTTGTGGTAGCACATAAGCATTGGCCAATCTATCACGTGGATGTCAAATCAGCATTCTTGAATGGAGACCTCAAGGAGGAGGTGTGTCTTAGCCATGAGGGTTTGAGGCTCCCCATTCAAACAATGAAGTATGTAAGCTAAAGAAGGCATTATATGGACTGAAACAAGCCCCTAGAGCATGGTACCAATGGATAGATAAGTATCTCTTGGATCTAGGTTTCAAAAGATGTGCTCCTGATGCTAACTTGTATATTCCAAAGAGAGGAGGGAAGACAATTGTGCTTGTAATCTACGTGACCATGTGATTATAGGAATGATGATGCTAAAAAATCAAAGATGCCTTGGGTTCAAAATGTGAAATGAAAGACTTGGGCTTAATGCATTATTGCTTAATCCTTGAAGTTTGGCAGGAACTAAGGAATATTTTCATCTCTCAACAAATTATGCAAGACACATATTGAAGGCATTTGACATGGAGGATCGCAAGGAAGTTCCTAAACCTATGGAGGTCAGCAAAAAATTATCTATTGAGGATACTTCACCTCTAGTGGATATTGGAAGATACATGAAATCACTTGGAAGTCTCATCTACTTGTCCAATAGCCATACCATATATCTCTTATGTTGTTGGAGTACTAAGCAGGTTCTCTAATAAGCCCTACCAAATGCATTGGAAGGCAAGTATGCAGATACTCAAGTATGTGAAGGGAACCACTGACTATCATATTCTTTATGAAGAAGGATCATCTCTGGTAGGATACTATGACTCAGATTGGGTAGGAGATATTGATTCTAGAAAATTAGTTTTTGGATATTTCTTTTCTTTAGGATCATGGATTTTCTCTGGGATCAACAAACAACAACTGACTATAGCATTATCTTATACTGAAGTTGAGTACAAAGTTGCATGTGTTGTAGCATGTGAAGCGATATGGTTGAGTAGGATCCTATGGCACATAAGAATACAAGGATAGGAGGCTACCAAGTTGAAGTGTGACAACCAATGCTGTATGGCCATTGCCAAGAATACTCTTTTCCATGTACATACCAAGCACATAGAAAATTACTTTCACTATGTGTGAGAGTTTTTTGAGGAGGAGGTCATGGAGATAAGTTATTATCCAATTGAAGAAAGTGGAGCATACATCTTCACCAAGGATCTTAGGAGAGAGCAACTTCTTCAACACTTTCAAATTTTGGGATTGGACCAAGAAGGTAGTTCACCACAGGGTGGACATTGAGGGGGGGTGTTAGATATGCTCAATACTCCACGCTCAAGTGATAAAAAATGATCCATGTTGCTCTACATTCTAAGGCCCCCATTATGAGGAGAAGCCATTGTGAGAGCCTGGACATTTTTGGAAAGCTAACTTCTAAGTTAGATGAGGTGTGTGTCTAATCGTTGATGGTTATAGATGATCTTTGTGAGCCTAGCCATGAGGTTAGGTAGGACATAAACTTTCAGGAAATTAGGTTGCCATTCAAGGTAAAAATAAAGGCCATGTGGCATTGTGTAGTTTCCCTATAGAACCTTAATGGGGGGAGTACAAAATGGGGGCTTGCCCCCTTCTATGGGGTTCGTGGGACCTATTCCCACCTTGTAGGGCCCAGATGGTAGGACTTTTGGTCATGGAGATATTTTTGGATTGTATATTTTGCCTATTATGTATTTCTTAACTATGTTTATCTATACCAAATCCCATTGTAAAAGTTATATAAGCATGGCCCATGTTGAGCTTTACATAGCATTGCACACTAGTAAGCCCTTCATCTAGAGTTTTTCTAGATCGTCATCTAAGCTCCACATTGGGAGCGCATGGGTGGACAACATCATCATTGTAACTCCATTACACTTGGCAATTTGAGAATTTGAGTTCTCTATCTCTCAATCTAAATTTATCTTCATCTACGTCTTTCTCTCAACTTTGTCTACATGTCTATTCCACTGTGTTGTTATTCTTAATCAAAGGAACCACATTCGTTCTAGATGATGATCCTGAGGTGATCAAAGGAAGTTGGGAACTTCAAAACAAAAGAAGTTGTGAAAGAAAAAGGTTCAAGTAATGAAGTCTTCTTTAATAGAAGAGATCACGAGATAGAGATAAATTATTGCTCGCTTTGGACAAATTTTTTGTGCAAGTAAACCAAAGCAACAACAAAAAACTACATATTCAAGCAAGACAATGTTATGTAGTCATTCCGGATCCATGAATTAGCTATATTGAGGTGATGGATTGTTTTTTAAGCATTCACATATTCTTTTGTTACAATATATTGTGTTGCCTTACCTTTGCAAGAATTTGTACTATGCAGTTGTAAGAATAGTTAACATTGCAAGGCTGTTTTGAAAAACAATGGTACTATAAGACCTATATTTTTATGATTATAGCTTAATGACATATGAAGGTTCTCCTCATAGCATATGCCAAATTTTTGGTGGACCTTTTTGGTTAAATTGTGTGTTGATTTGAAGCACCGCTATCAAATCGTACTTGCAAGTCATCAATGATTTCTGATAGAATTTTACAAACACTATGATACATCCATTGAATCTGATCAGCCACTCTACAACCACTTGTCCAATCCTTCACACCCACAACCACCTCCTTTATGGGGCAAAGTTGTTGTAGCTACGTGAACATATGCTCATATCTCAACTCATATGAAATGGATCAAATTTATCAAACTTTTATAATGATTTGAACCCAACCATATCACTGAGCATACTATTCTCAAGCAAAATGAGTGCTTCAAAAAGATCTCAAAATATGTCCTTGGGGATCAAAGACAAGGTGAAGCATCATCCATCATCCAAAGGCAAAGGAGGGGCTAAGATAAGCGTAGTCCAAGGAAGGCTTCATTTCTTCAAAGGACAAAAAGAAGCAATGGTTTTCAAGGAGAATTATATAGTTTTTCTCATAGACCAAAGAATGAAGAATCCTTCTTTCTTGAATCAAATCAGGGACATAGCTAATTGCGAGATAAGTATTTTCCAAGTTAATGATTGGTTTCAATATTTGTTTTTGCTCTCCGCTTTCATGTAGGATGCATTTTTATCATTGAAGTATGATAGTAAACTTCATCTTTGATAATCTTGATGCAGATTATTGAAACCTACATGAAAGAGCATAAAGATATTGAAACACTCATTAAACACAAGCATAGGCATGCATCTACAAAAGAATGTTGGTGACTTTGTTCTTTCCAAAGAATGTTTTCATGCACAAAACACGTTTTCTTCTTGCTTGAAAAGGATAGTTAATGCTGAAGTTTATGCACAAGAATGGTTATATCGTTTTTTGAAAAAAATGCTAGCAAGAATGTTTGTGCATGGATGATTGGGAACATGCATTTTCAAGCCCAAGAATTGCTTGATTTAAGTTTGGTGAATGAAAGGAGAATGGCAACACATGCATGCACTCACATGCATTTGCATGCAAGAGCCGGCATTTGCATGTGCATGATTGTTTGTTAAGTAGTTGAATACTTCTACTTTCATTACCTCTTTTTTCTAAGTTGACTTAGATAGCTAGGGAAAATAGCAAACTAGGTAGTTGCAAGGCTCTTGGTTGCTACGCAACTCAAGAAGCTAGTTTATTTTTCCCAAATGTGATACTTAAGTATCACAAATTAGGAGTCTTGATTAGGAAAAGTAGGACTTTCTAAAGTCAACTATTTAATTTTCTTGATCCTTGGAGTGGCAAGAAAATAGGGCTGCTTGAAAGTTTCCATGATGAATATAAGTTTAGAAGAAAACTTAGAGATTCCTAACGACAAGCCCAGATGTAATTACTAGCTTGGATTTGAGAAACCAGGCATCCAAGTAATATAGTTTGGAATGCTTTTATTTAACTCTATCCCAAGACATGATAGCAATTAAATAAAATCAATTGGAATATAAACTAATGGAACTTTTAAAGTTCCATAGATAGTTGAGATGTTCCAAATTTGTAAAACCATATAGTTTTTGAAGTTTTCAATTTGAATTCTATCCAATGGAGTGATGGAAATCAAAGGTTGAACCTTAGCGTCAATTGAACTTTGATGTTCAATAGGAGGATGTTAGGTTCCATGATGATTGCATCTCTGGTAATGATACAATTTGCTAAGCAAACATGGAAACTTATAAGAAGTCTTCCTTTTAGAAGGATTAGAGTGTTAAGTTTTGGTTTCATTTAAGTTACTTGAAGCTTCAAGAGGAAACCAACACAAGCAATCATTAGGAAATGAGATAAGTTCCTAAAGACTTGAATAAAACTGTGAACTTTTCATTTAGGAATACAAAGTTCCAAGATATGGATCTTCAATCCATACACTTTTCCTAAACAAGATATAAAGTTTAAAGTCATGTTTTCATAGTAGAATTACTATTGGATCAATTGTCAATTGATGCTTGGACTCTAAACATAATTTTGATTGGCAAAATATGTTAAAGTACTCTAGTAACATCTAATGATTGACCAATAATGGTGAATCTTGTATCAAACTCAAGAACAGGAGTCAATATCACATAAATGAAAGTTCAAGTCAAATTTTCATAGTGGAATGGGAAAACATATCCAAAAGGTGATATTTATTCTCTAGTTTGAAACTCAAGAAATGAACACAACCAAATCAATAAAGCTTCTGGATATTCTTTGAAAGTCTAAGAATTTCTTTCCAATATCCTTTCAACATTGCAAAAGATTCCAAGATGAATCATTTTCTCAAGTTAATTGATTCCCTCAAAAGAATCTCAAGACCTTGAAGAATAACATTCTACTAAGTAGTGAGAATGAAATTCTTCATACTCTTTAAACAACAAGTAGTTCCCTAGACGTCCCAAACGACCGGAAGTGGTACTTAAAGTCCAAATGGTTGATATCACCTGGAAGTGTATCAAAGATTCTTAGCTTTAGAATCTGAAAGGTCTTAGTATATTGTAGCTCAGTGATGAGTAGCACCTCCTTTAATGTCAATCCGGGAAGACGTGAGGATGGTATGAAGACCTCGAGCAAGTGGCGGCACAAGTGCGTGAGTGAGAAGCACACAAGCATGCACACACATACACACACACGCGCACACACGGCAAGACAAAGAGAGAGAATCAATGGAGTGCTTTAGATTACTTTCACAAGCTCTTACAAGTTTGTTTCAATTACAATCTACCCTCAAAAATGAGCTCTCTAGCTCTTTTTATAGTTTTTGACTAGCTTTTGGCCCTGTCCAGACCTAGTGTCCGGCCTAGTTAAAAATTAGGTTCCAGGGCCAATTTGAGGGCTCAAACGGAGTCTAAAAAATACGAAAATTGATATGTAGGTACTTCTAAGGCTCCTCAAGCTCAAGGACTCCTTGGCTTGCACCAAATGGAGCTACAAAAATATGAAATGGTATTTACAATGATTGTTAGTGATAAGAATCACTGTTAAAAGATGTAGATTGGAAAAATTGAAGGGCCTATCTGCCAGATTTGCGTCGACTGCTTTGTCTACTTACTCCTTCACCTTGTTCTGACTCTCTCCGTTGGCTTCCTTGTCTAGTCAATCCTTGGGTTCCCTGGCTTCCTTCTCTAGTCAATCCTTGGGTGCCCATACTGCTCTCAACACCCCCCCCTCTCTCGCGTCTGTCGTCCCTGACAGACCCGTGTTGCTGGGAGTGTTGGATGTAATATTCCACAACCTGAGTGGCAAGCTGATGTTCTTGTAAGCGTAGTCCTCTGGCCAAATCTGTCATCATACGATCCCAATCGATTGGTCCTGGAATGTCCGGATGTGGCAGACGTAATTGATCTGCATGGATCGCTTGTTCTACTGCAAATAGATGTAGCAAGTGTGTGGGTCTGGGAATGAAAATTTCGGAATTGTATTCCCAGAAGCCCGTAGAGAACATTTCCTCAAATGTTTGTTTGAAGCATGCGGGCAAGTACTTGATTCGTGCATGCCAAGCAAAGATGACAGTGACCGAGGGGGTTTGGCTCATGTCGTAGACTAAATCCTTGTTGCCTTGAGCGAATCCAGGGGCGGAGATGTATGGAGCTTGGACATTCCGAAAGGTTTTGAAGACAATGGTCATGAGCTCAAAGATCTTCATACACATTTTCGCCGTGATGTCGGGTACATTATTGAGACGTGTAGACCAGTGTCGAATTGTTGATATCATGTAGGCTACGGTTGGAGGTCCTCGAGGTGGAGCAAAATACGGATAGTTAACCCAAGCCGAGCACTCTTTATTGTTGCGTACCTTGATTGCAAATGCTTGCCAGGATCTGCGACGTACCATTGGACAATAGCATGGATTATACTTGATATAGAGTGGCATGGTAGCCCAGGTACTCATCATCTCTGGGTAATCGGTGAGTAAACGTGCACGCTAATTAGGCTGGAAAATCGAGCCAGCACGTGCATCGGTCGGTAAATCCCCTATCTCAAATTGAGTAGCGAATGTGGGCTCCTTCCCTGTATGTCTTTTGACTTCTGCATTATAATCATGTAGTAAGACAAAATAAGGCATGTATTGCGATTCTGATGTTGTGATTAACCGTTGATGGGATAATTGTTGAAAGTAGGAAGACCGAAGGACCGTTTCTTCCAGATTCGTGAGAGATTGCATTTGCACGGCCACACGATCATCATGTGTCTTACCCACTTTCTCGACCCTTCTGACCCAATCTGGAACTTGAATTTCTAACGTGTCTTGTCCTTCTTCTGTAGTTCGACCACCAGGTGTCGGCATAGGCTCGTATGGCTCTTCGTAGCTGTCCTCGACGGGGATTTCCACTACTGTTTCAGGTTCTGGTTCTTCAATGGGCGAGGGTGGTCGTTCATATGGTAGGAGGCGTGCTTGGAGTTCTGCCACCTGTTTCCGAAGGGTCTCCATTTCTTCTGTAGATTGTTGCAAGATTACCGGCTCCTGTTGAGCAGTGGGTACACTGGCTAACTGTTTCTTTAGATCGGCACATTCAGTCTCTAGTTTTTCATATGACTCCAGGAAATTTGCATGCTCCTCAAGTAGGATGCGGATGTCTTCTGATGGAACTGCTCTATATCTGGTAGGGCTAATGGTTGCTCCTACGGTTCCTTCCATAGCCGCTTCAAAGTTGTCTTGATTTTGTTGTTGAAGTCGTTTGTTCTCTTCTAGTGCTGCGGCCATATGCTTCCTTAATAGCCCAATGTTGCGTCTGAGTGTGGCGTTAGATATCATTTGCGCTTGAAGCACTGTTTCTAGTTCCTTGACTGCTTGGTCATCTACAGTTGATGTCTTTGCTTCCAATTCGGAGTGAGCCTGTTGTAGTGTGGTATGCTCGGTTAGGAGCGTTTGGTAGTCAGCTTCAAGAGTGGTGACTCTAGCTTGCAGACGTTGAGATTCTGCCTGGAGAGCAGCAGTGCGTTCTTCCAATTGATGGTAGTCTTGTTGTAGCTGATGTGCACACTGAAGTAATGTGTTGAACGTGCTATTTACATTATGAGATGCAAGGGGAAAAGTTTGAAATGCAGGGGAGGAGGGATTGGGTAGGGGGGTAGTGAATGCTGTGTGTGCCAATGATGTGAGTGGTGAGGTGGGGGGTAGTGGAGGGGGAGAGGGTGGAATTGTGGGGAGAGGTGCTGTGGTGGGTGAAATGCCCATCGGGTCAGACAGAGTGGTGTGTATAGGGGCTACCATGTAGTTGGGTATGGTAGGTGAGGTGAGTGTGGTGTTCGTGTAAATTGATGTCGTTGCGAACAGCGGGGAAAGGTGCCTTTGAAACATTGGAGAGCGGAAGAACTGCTCCACAAAGGACGGGAATTGGGGTGGTGAGGTCCGGTTGAAAGAGGTGTAGGGCCCAGCTGGGAGGTGAGGGTCATGGAATGGAGGTACTCGTATTGGGGGATAGGTTGGGAAACACAGGGTGCCTTCTGTGGGTGCTGGGTTTCCAACTACACTTGTAATTATGGGATGGCCAGTCATGGGTTCAGAGGATAGACGGGATGAAGTGTACAAGGGATTGGTGACGAAGGAGAAGAGGGTGTCTTGTGAGGTGGGTTCTCGAAATGAGAATGATTTGAATGATGATGGGTTATAAGTAAATGTAGAGGTGATGACTGTCGTTTCTTCCGAGGTGGGAGGTGGTGGTGGGGGTGGAGAAGGTGGTGATGGAGGACGCTGGGGTGAGATGGGTGATGTCTGAACGAAGGTTTCAGCGGAGAGGTCAGTGGTGGTTGTGGGAGTGGCTGTGGTCTCAATAGGTACTTCTGGTTCTGTGACGGGTATCCTGATAGTCTTACCTGCTCGTGGTAACGTGTCCACTCTGCATTTGTCATACCTTACGGACTGGCGGACTGCGGTGTGGACAGCCTCTGGCACTCCTAAAGAGTCTGACACTAATTTGAGGGTGTCAATGAAATGTTGGTCCACTCCTTCATCTGATAGCATTTCTTGCATCAAAGCTTGACCTGATACCAGAGAGAGCTGATGCCTTTCTTGTACTGCTTTGATAGTGTCGTATAGCCTTCGTAGTTGAGCTGTATATGCAGGTGCACCTACAAGTTCTGGCACTTCTTGTTGCTCCTCTTGGTGCTCTTGATCATACTCCTCCTCATCATCCTCCTGTTCTTCATCTCCGTCATCTTCTTCCTCCACTTCAACAGGTGTGACAGGTGCTTGGGAGGTTGTGGCCTGCGTTTGTACATTTTCCGCTTGTTGTGCCTCTTCTGCCTCCAGCTCTACATCTTGTAATAGTTGTTCGAAGTCTTCATTAGTGAGTTCTTCCAAAGGTGCACCACTAGGAAATTCGAGATCCGTTGGGATGGGAGGAAATATCAAAGTGGAACCATCGGTGCTGCGTCTTGGAAGTCGGAGTGTGAATGGTCGGACTCTTCGGGGTGGTGGTGTGACGTCTGGTGTTAGGGTGGCTCCACGTGGTTGAGCACATGGGACTTGGACAGTGCCTCTCATCTTCTTAGAAGGGGGTCCCGTGGATGTCCTGCCTCAAAACTGCTCTACCCGATTCCACATCAGGGCTCGTTGGATTGGGATGTCATAAGCCAAACACCTATAGATGATTCTTGTCAGAGCACAACAACCATATAAAACCTGTTTCCGCGGCCAGCGTTTGTGAGCTAAGTGTATCTGATCAATTATCCAGTGGGGTAGGTTGATGGTGAGGTTCTGCGTCTCTGCCAGATACAAGCTAAACCAAATCTTTTTGTGCGGCATGGTGAATCTATCCTGCGCCGGGAAAGCAAAGTGTTGCATGCACATGCGAAGGTGTATTGCAATATTAGGCGTCATGGATACCATGTCCTTGAGTTTGGTGAGACTTCGATTCTTCATGTAGTCCGGTACTAGGGTTTCCTTCTCTGTAGGAATATGCATGCCGCGCATATCCAGAGCCTCTCTCACCAAATTGTTTGATAGCCTAAACCTCTTGAGCTCATTCCCCTTTGTCAGAGATGGAATTACAAATGAGCTTGCACCTTTTGGGTTCGGATTTGGAGTCAAGGTGTTGATGAGATAGTAGCATCGCATGAAGTCAGGTTTTGGGAGTCGGGCACTGAAATAGGCACTCAATCCGGCTTTTTCCCATATCGGACGTAGACTTTCCGCATTTTGTAACTTCTCAAATTCTCTTGTAACGAAATGGTATCTGCCTTGCTTTCCATTGTAGTCCAACTCTGATTCCCATAGATACGTTCCTTCCCCCAAGGGTCCTGCTACCTCGGTAAACCAATGTGAAGTCTTTCCCACGGGCATGGTGTGGCCACGCGGAGGGTCCGCAATAGGTATGATTTTGACGGCCTGCAACTCTTCTGGTCTTTCAACTGTCTCAAGCAGAACGGGTAAACTGTCCAAGTCCACCACTTGCGGGTTTGTTTCTGTGTGAGAGCTAGTTCCTGCTGCCTCAGCCATGTTGAAAATGTCGCAGCTGATTCTGTGAGAATATATGAATAAACGTTAACATTGCAATGGACACAAAAATGACATGGTGTCCCTTGTTACAATATTAACTTAAAGTTCTGGAGTGGTTAGGAGTTAATAAGTGCTCGGTGCTGGTGTGTGTAGTTAGGAGTTAGGTAGACCTAAGAGCTAAGCGAAATGATGTGAATTAAGAGTGAAGCGGTTAGTAGGTGGTCATGGATTTACAATAGGGTCAGGGGGTTTGTTACAAGTCTTGGGCTGCCAAATGCAGTGGATGGGTTTTACTCGTGGTTCCGTAGAGATTCTCGAGAGCTTTATAGGTGTGTCAGCTTTAACCTGAGGCCTTTTAGGGGCCCATTTACAACTGATTCTGTTCGTGTTCATGTGCCTTGGTGTTGAAAATGAGTGGATGTAGGCTGTGCGAGTGAATGGATCATGCTGTGTAGGGTGTATTCCTGGTGTAGCTATTTGAGCCCGCAAACAAGCCTTAGGCACCCAAATTTGTCTTGATTGTGGGCTAGCCTTCATCGACTTTTTGGGCACCCAAATAGATTTCACGTTAGCAGAAGAATTTCCGAAAGACTTCTTATTAGTGACGTGTTGATGGTTACTAATAAGAGGCTTTGCCCGTGCGGTTGGCGTGGGTGCAACCGGGTGTTCGCCTTTTCGCACCCACACTTGGTTCGCTTGTTGAGACATTCTGCTGCGCAGGTTCTTTTGATGTCCGGCATAGGTAGTACTCTGCTTCTTCTGCCTTTGCTCCACCTTTGGTTGTTGCCTCCTTTTGGCCTTTGGAAAAGAAGGGAATTCCTTTGCATCCCTGACTCCTTTTTTGCGAATATCATTCCTCTGCAACACATAGTTTTGGACAAGAACAGCATGGTCAACTTCATGTGCACCCCTGGAGGGACCAGGAGTCTGTGCCTTTTCTAGTTCCTTGAGTGCTCCCTTATCCAACTCTATTGTAATTCGACTATGATTGACCCATACCTGAAGAAGTCCACTTCTTAGGTTTAAGTTGACTGCTTGGTCATAGATCCAGTCTTGACCCAAGACAAGAGGTTCAGTGAGATCCTCATCTTGACACACTAGTGCTTTAACTGTCATTGCCTCATCATGAATGTAGAGGGGAAGTTCCACCTCGCCCATGCAAGGGGTTTCCACGCCTCCCAATCCTATGAGATATGCTTCCACAGGATTGACAGTTAACTGTAACTCTTGACAGTAAGACACTCTAACAGCACTAGTGGCTGCACCTGAGTCAATCAAGGCTTTTACAGTCCTTGCACTCTTTTCTTGTCCTATATCTAGGGTTACGAAAGGACGTCGATCAGTTATCCTAGGTGAGCTGGTTCCTACGACTTCACACATTGCCATATGATATCCTTGATCTGCATAGTCATTTGTCCTAGGCTGCTCTCTACCTTGCCTTCGTAATTTCATCCTTCTGATGCGTTCTAAAGCTTCTGCTTGAGCTTCTTCTCTAATTCGCTTCTCTTCCTCTTTGCGTTTCTTAGCAGTGTTGAGTCGGCTGAGCATTTCCTCCGTGAGGGGTTCCTGATACAACTTGACTCTGCAACCGCTAATATAGTTAGGGAGAACATCGCCCTCTAATGTGGCTAATTGTACTGCTCCACTCGTGGAGATCCTATTGATAATCATAGGTCCGTAGCCTCTCTTTTCTAGCTTCCTCGCGTGTTGTTTCAGTGTATAGACTAGGACTAGATCTCCGGCTTTCAATCCTTTATCCTTCACATGGGCATCGAAGTATGCCTTCTGCCTCTTTTTAGCTGCATATATTCCAGCAGCGGCTCTCAGTCTTGTTTCTCCTAATCGTTCAAGGTCAAAGATCCTAGAGGAAAGCTCATGACCTGTCCATTCATGCTCTTGTGCTACTCTCAATGTAGGGATCAAGAAGTCCAAGGGTAACACAGCGTTTTGGCCGAATACCATCTGAAAGGGGGTGGCTTGGAGTACCGTTTTGTAGGCAACTCGGTATGCCCAAACAGCATGGTGTAGCTGTTTGTCCCAATCAGAGCGTTTATTGTTCGCTAATTTCGTTAGTACATTGCATAAGATCTTATTAGTGCTCTCAGCTTGCCCATTAGCTTGAGGGTGATACGGGGCAGACTTCTTGTGTATTACCAAGAATTCTTGGAGTAGATTTTCAATCACTTCGTTCAAGAAATGAGTGCCTCTATCACTTACAAGCTCTATAGGTAGCCCGTATCTCGTGAATACATTCTCAAACAAGCATTTGGCAGTTGTTTGAGCATCGTTCTTTGTCGTAGCCTTTACCTCTACCCACTTGGTGAGATAATCTGTCGCAACAATGATGTATTCCGCATGAGAACCCTTAGCTGGGGGATTAATAGGACCTACGAAGTCTATTCCCCACTTAGAGAATGCACGTCCACCCATCATAGGTTTCAGTGGCATCTCATCTTTGCGTATAGGATACTGAGTCCTCTGACATACATCACACCGTTTCACATAGGTATGTGCATCCATGTGAAGGGTAGGCCACCAAAAGCCCGCAAATAGGATTGCCTTGATCACCCGATCCGGCCCAAAGTGTCCTCCTGCTACACCTTGGTGAGCAGTTTCTAAGATCTTAAGATACTCACTTTCATGGACACACAGTCTCAGGTAACCATCCTTACCGCGCTTGTATAGATTATCACCAACGAGTGAATAATCCTGGGCTTCTTGTTCCAAACTCCTTTTTCTAGCTAGAGTCATGTCTGGAGGGAATGTGTTTGTCCTCAAGAATGATACTAGAGGTTCACTCCAATCTGGCACAATGGATACTTGATAGAGAGTAGCATGTTCCACAGGTGGTTTAGTGCAACAGATTGGGCATTCTTGCACAACTTTTGGACATCCGCTTCCATAGTGGGCCAATGCACTCCGAATCTCTTTAGAGTCTGCAACGTTCGTTGCTTTGAATGGTGTTGCTCTAACGCACCTACATGTGCTAATTGCAACCATTTAGCGTACTCATCCTCTTCTACACAACAAGCCAAGATCCCTTGATCTGTGTGCTTGTACATGCTACCTGCCATGATATGGTACTTTTGGGCTTTTACGATCTCTCTATTCCGTGTGTTCACCACTGGATGATTAGGCCCGTATGTCAATACTGGTACTATTGGCTTGGCCCACTGCGGCACCACTTCCAAATTAAACAAGTAAGCATCAGGAAGGTCATCTGACACTCCTTGTGGGGCTTCTCCTGATGTGAGCCTAGAGAGGTGATCTGCTCTCAAGTGAGTCCTACCCTTTCTTACCACAACCTCAAAATCATATTCCATTAGCAAGAGAAACCATCTTACTAATCTTCCTGTATTGCATGGCTTGTTTACAAGATATAACAATGCCTGATGATCAGTAAAAAATTTAAACTTATTTGCAAGCAAATAGTGTCTAAATTTCTTGACTGCATATACCATGCCTAATCCTTCTCGCTCTGTAGTGGTGTAATTCCGTTCAGCCGCATTCAATTGTCTGCTGGCATAGGCAATTGGAAGATCCATGTTACCTTCACCAGTAGGTTGTGCAAGCACACATCCAATAGCATAATTGGATGCATCCACATGAACATGGAATGGCTTATTCCAATCGGGTGTGGTCAAGATTGGTGCTGAACATAATCTTCGTTTAAGCTCTTGGAAGGAATTCTCACATTCATCCGTCCACTCAAAGTTTGTCAGAAGTCCGTACATGGGCTTTGCAATGACCGCATACATGTGGATGAAATGTCGGTAATACCCACAATGCCCCATGAAAGCTTGTACTTCCTTGACATTCTTTGGCCTAGGTAGCTCTGCTATGGCTCTCACTTTTTCTTCGTCGGTAGATATGCCATTCTTTGACACTATGTGTCCTAGAATCTTACCTTGCCTTACCATAAACACACACTTTTCTGGGTTCAGACAGACTTGATAGTCTCTACATTTGTCAAAGATTTGTCTGAGTTCAGGAATATGGGTTTGTCTAACATTAGAATGAGCACAGAGATCATCAACATAGACTTCTAAACTCTTCCTCAGGAACTCCTTAAACACATGGCACATCAGCCTCTGGAAGGTGGCTGGTGCATTGGTAAGCCCAAATGGCATTACTCTAAAAGCAAAAATGCCCCATTCTGTGGCAAAGGCTGTCTTATGCTGATCCTCTGGAGCTATGGCTACTTGATTGTAGCCCGAAAATCCATCAAGGAAGCTGTACACTTCCTTGCCTGCCACTCTTTCTAAGAGATGTTCTGTTATGGGAAGCGGATAGTTATCTCGAATTGTGGCTGCATTAACCTTTTTCAAGTTAATGCACACACGCAGTTTGCCATTCTTCTTGGGCACCACTACGATGGGGGATACCCATTCAGTGTGCTCAATTTCATAGATAAATCCAACTTCAACCAGTCTATCTATCTCTTCTTTGATCTTAGCGGCGTAATTATCGTTATATGTATAAGGCTTTTGCTTAGAGGGTTTAGCATCTGAGGTCATGGGAATAGTGTGTGAGCATATGTCCGGGTCAACCCCCTTCAAATCCTTGTAACTCCAAGCGAATACATCTCTGTATTCTCTTAGCAAGGCAATCAATTCATGCTCTTCTTCTTCTGTCAGGTCATGGCCTATATACGTGCATCTCTCCTCTCCTTCTTCTATGGCCACTACTATTTTCTTGGTGGTTTCTTTGTTATCATAGGCCTCTCTTGATTGTGCTTCTCGTTTAGGCATTCTTATCATGACTCTCCTGTCATCTATCTCATACTTCTTAAAATTTTCTGGGGCCTCAAACAAAGATTCTTCCTCCTCTGGTGAAACTTCTTTCTTCTTTCGTTTCTTTCCTTCTTCCTTCGGGGTCATATGTGTTGCTAATCTTACATCATTTGTAACCTCTCCATGCCTCTGGGATTGACATTCCACTTCATGGAAATATTCTTCATCTGATGCAAATGGTGGGTCCATAATGATTGACTCTAGATCGGAGTCACTTGCATCCTCAAATGCATCAGGGCTAGGTTCGCATTCTTCTAGAACTGCCTCTCCCATGATTGGCTCTATGGAGAAGACTGAAATATCATAGCCATCCTCATCACAGTGAGGTGTCCATTGTTCTTCGTTGATGGCTACGTCCATTGTTGCTAAGATTTCTGCCCAACCGTGAGGTTCAAATTCTTCGTCCGGAAAAACTACAGGCGCATAGGCTGGGTCTTGGATTGATCTATGGGTTTCTTTCGCACCTACCTCTCTGGCTTTCTCTCTCTTCTCTTCTTCTACTGCTACCTTGCACATCCATAAGTGAGTGTCTTCATGCATCCATGAGGATCCAGATTCTATGGAATGCACAGATTCCGTATCATCTTTGGCTCTATGGATGGGATTCCACTGGATAGGAGGGACATCTCTATGAGAATAGTCCTTGAGATTGACTTTGGTTGTAACGCCCAAGTGTTGCAAATACAAGGAGTTGGTTCCCCAATCCTGTACCACTTGCAACTGTCGCATAAATGGTCTTCCTAAAATCATCTCATAAGCATGATTTTTGCTGAAGTCACATATAGCAAAGCTATGCTCAAACTCAACACCACAAGTGGTGAGAGTTATCCCTTCCAGCAATCCTAAGGGTCTCTCAATATGACCATCGGCCATCTGCAATTTCATTCTTGTTGGCCTGAGTGCTGGCTTGCCCCAACGCTTCCATAGGGAAGTAGTGGCAATTGCAACTCCTGCACCTGAGTCCAAAATTGCCTTAGTGGTGTAGTCCTGGTAGGTAATGGGAAGATAGGTGTTCCCTTCTTCACCTTCACACATATCTCCTATCTTATCCAAGGGAATTTCAGGCACTGTCCTATGGGATCCTACCCGGGAATGAGGTTTTGCAACTTCAGTTACTCGACTGGCTGCACATTTCCGCGTGTTTAGTCTATCCTCAGGCAGTTCTTCCAAAGTGCAATCGCGTTGCACCTTGGTGTTCGTTACTACCTCCGTGTTCCTTGGTATGACTGAGTCGTCGTTCCTTACCATGACTGTGGGTGCTCTCATGCATGTGGACTTTGCTTCCCATGGGCCTGTGAAGTAGGGTAGCTCTTGTATGGAATTAGACTCAAAGTCCAATCTCTCATGAGACTGAGTACTCTCATGTTCCCCGTAAATGGATGGGATGTCTTGTGGGAATTGGTCGTGTGCATCGTCCACAAGTTCAAATGGAGGGGCGACCTCACTTTCGTTATCCCATTTATCTTCTTGAATCTCTCGTAGGAAGTCTGGTGCAAACCGATTCATAGAAGAAGAAGTGTCTGGCTCCGTAGAATTAGGCACATAAGCAACCTGGGAAGGAGGGCTTATTCTCTCGTTGGCTCTTTCCTCGTTCTCATGGGTGGCTGGAGCACAAGCTTCCTGGAGAGGATTACTTATTCTATTACTCTTCCGAGCAGGCTCATACGCTCCCTGAGAAGGAATGTGGGTCACCTGTGGAGGTACATAAGCTTTCGGGGGAGGCTCATGTGACTTTTGGGGGGAAAGATAAGCTTCTTGAGGAGGCACATGGGCTTCCTGAAGAGGCTGGCTTATCCGTTCTCTTGCCCTTTCCTTTCTTTGAGGGGCAGGTTCCTTCTCTGATTGTGCAATTAACTTCTCTATTCTTTCCAGCAGTCCATCAAAGTGTAACTGCGTCTTAACTGAACTAGAAATGTTAAATAGGCGGCTGGCCTCAAACATGGTCTGAGCCAATTCCACCATTTTGGCACAAATCTTAGTTCGTTCAAGCTCTAGCTCGGCTCTAGGGTAGCACTTTTCATGATCGGTTATTTTCTTGGATTCTGGCCTGATATGCTTTAAGCATCATATTAAGGTCCTCGGGAGTGGGGTCAGCTAGGACTGATCCTACTCTAGGGGGTGGTGGGATTTGATGAGGCGGTGGGGAAAGTGGTGGGTTGGATGGAGGTGGGAGTGGTGGAGGCGGGGTAATGTGAGAGGGAGTTGGAGCTGTGAGTTCAGTTATCCTCGCTTTGGTTTCTCTTATGCTTTCTTCAAGTTCGTTTATCTTTTTTACCCATTGTCTTTTCATTCTTTCTCGACTATCTTTCCATGCTCTAGCCCTTTTCTTTGTCACGCTCTCGGTTTCACTAGCCTCTGGGCCCTTTTCCTGGCTTGCCTCTTGGTTTTGCTGCAATGCCTGAGCTCTAGTGACTACCTGCACTGGTGCAGTGGAAGTGACACTTCCTGAGGAATCTACAACCAGACCAATCACATTGATAGGAGTGATTTTTGGCATATTATTGGGGTTCTTTGGGCAATCTCGTAAAAGATGCTCTTTTCCACAATCTTGGCAAAAGCCCTGGATCGTCACGGACTGATTTTGTGTAAATGGAGGTAGGGGACAATCACGAATGAAGTGATCTCCCTGACATCGGTAGCATGGTCCTCTAGGAAAGGGTGGTCGTACCTGCCTAGGTTGAGGCCTAGGGTTGGGGTTTGCATACATGACGTTCGTGTAATCCGACTCCCAACTAGGTTCACTTGGTTCTTCACTATAGTAGGACTCACCATGTTCTGGAGACTGCATGTAGTAAGCCTGGGGACTATCGACATGTGTGGAATCAAAACTATGGTCACTCGGGTCACTTTCTGAGATCAATGGGGTTACTGGTACTATGGCCCTATTCAGGTTTTCTTCTGCAACAGCATACTTTACTGGAATCACGTTAGCGGGGTTTGGAGGCTGTTGAGCTAGTACCGGTTGGGGTCTCTGTTGGGCCTGATATTGTGGTTGGTAGGTTTGTTGGGGTCTAGCATATTGTGGTGGTGGAGGGTACTGGTTCTGGTATCTGCCTTGTTGGTAGGGCTGAGGGTAGGGTTGCCTAACAGCCTGCTTGTTGTATGGGCAATCTTGTGCAGTGTGGTTTGTGTACTTCCGTTCTATGGTGCAATATTGGCTATTTGGATTGACCTGGGGTTGAGCCATAATGGGGCACACGTTTGCCATGTGGTCGCCACCGCATGTATAGCACCTCTTTGCTGGGGCAAACCTTGGGATTTGTTTGCTAGTTACACCTAATTTCTGAGCTACTTTTTCGGCAAGTTCCTCAATTGATGTGGACTGCATGGAAGAGTGACTAGATGCACTATCTGAATCTTTGTAGATTTTGGAGAGCTCTAGTTCTTCCCCTAGGTTATCTTCTATGTCAATGCACATGCGTACACATTCTTCTATGGTCCTAGGGTCCTTCAGATACACATAGGATCTCAATTTCGTACTCAGCAATCCATCAAGGAATAAGGCTACTTGTTTAGCAGATGTGGGTAGCTCCGAAATAGGGCACCTTTCAAGATATTGTCTAAATCTTCTTCCGGCCAATCTGACAGTCTCTTGGGGGGTCTGTTTGAAGCTGTGAATCAATGAGGATGTATTGTGTCTTATGCCGCTCTTAGAGAACTCTACAATGAATGCCTCTAGGAGTTGGTCTATGCTCCTGAACTGACGCTCATCTAATGGCTGAAACCATGTAAGTGCTGTGTTCCTAAGGGTTAGACCGAAGGCATTGTACTGCGTGAACAGATCTTCCACTTGTTCAGCTCTCAAGACTTGCTTGAACTCCGCCACATGATCATAGGGATCTCCTGTGCCGTCAAAGTAATTCTTCATGGACTTAACTAGCTGGGTGGGTCTCAAGGTTCTTGTGTGCTCTCTAGGCCTCGGTAGAGGGAATCCATCTACATTTCTTTGGTTCCTGTGGGCTCTATGCATCTCAGGTTCTACCCTATTCGTCTCTGTTCTCGTTCTTTCTCTGCCCATTGGGTTGGCAAAACTCACTTCTGGTCTATCTCTACTTCTGTCTCTTTGCGTACCATGAGCTTGGGAAGTTCCAACCCCAGGGTGACCATAGGATACATTTGATCTTGGTTGGGGGAAAATAAATTCACCCTTCCAAGTGTAAGCATGCCTATCATTTTCTGTCACCACAAAGATCCGTTCCGAAGTGTGATCTAAGTAGGTCACTCTACCTGGGCTATCCGGATCCTTAAACTCATAGATCATGATATTTCCTATGTCTGTTGGCTGATTAGACTTATACCTCCAAAAGGCTTCATCAGTTTCTCGATTGAGGAGCAACTCTATGCTCTTGTTGTCTTGGGGAACCCATTCAGGCGTGATAATCCTAGTGAGAACTGATTTACCTCGAGGGGTTCTAGGTTCCGCACCCATGTTCCCTTGTTCCAGGTCCCCTAAGTCCGCTTCTGAGATTACGTTCCCAAAGTCATCTGTCCTATCAGGGTGACTAGTGACTACATATATAGTTCCTTCTTTGTCCAGGTATGCACCATTTTCAAACTTGACAGCTGGGTGCTCTAGTCCAATGGATTGGTCAGGGTTTTTAATCTGGACCACCGATCTTCCTAGGCCGTCCTCATAGATGCTAGCACCTAGTCGGTTGGTCCTAAGATATTCCAGCTGTGTTTTGTAAGGGCCTTCTACCCTGTACAAATAAGGCACTCCTGAACTTCCCGTAGGTCTGTCCATGCCTTGAGACATTTCTGACTCACTGGTCTCAGAGCTAGGGTAGTATGAGTGGTGGCTCAACTGCTGGGCCCAAGACCTTGCAGTGTGATTGACACTAGCCTCTCAAGACCTAAGGCTTTGTCTTTCCCTTGCTAAATGTCGTCCTGATCTAAGGTTCATATGCCTAACTGATTAGCCCAATTTTTTTCAGAGTACAACCTCGTTGCCGATTAATTGGTACCAGTCACTTGATTCTTTTTAGTTATTTTATCACGTTTGAGTTCTTGTCTGATATCACGTCGTCGGAATACTTGAGTGTTCTTCGTACTTTCAGGTTGATCGTTCCACGTTAGGTTCTTTCCTTTATGTTACCGACCGTACAGAGATTAGATTTTTATCTTGAACTTGAGTTTTTAGGTAGTCTTCAACTTGATGACTGCCTATCGTCGCTCTGACTTACTCCTACCTCTCGTCGTTCTTAGCCTAAGCTATCAATTGACAGAGGGGGTTAAAAGTGTCCAACCTTCTGTTTCCTGCTCGGTTGCCCTTGAGTGCCCAGGAAATGTGTTCCCAAGCTCGCACTTACACTTGCTTAGAACGCCTCTCGATGCTCTGTAAGAGTTTCAAAGTTAGCTTTGAAATTTACATTCTAAAGACAGAACCCATTATTTTCATTCATGTAGCACAAACACAAACTTGCATAGTGATTTTCAAGAAAACAATCCTAAGGACCCCTGACTTTGATCCCCCTGGATATGGTCAACTTCAAAATACCCTATCTGAAAATCAATGCATTATCTTTATAAAAAACAGTTGAGGGCGTGTAGTATATGCTACGAGCTTTCCAACAAGCCCTAGAGCTCAAAAAATGGATCTCGTATGAAAAAGTTGTGACCGTTCAGGGTTCTAGGGTTACGACAGGGTTCAAACAGGATCACTGTGCAACAGGTTTTCCCCAAGTTGTTTTCCTAAGGCTTCCCCATGTGCTCAAGAGCATAATATTTCTACCCAAAATTAGCCCAACTTTTCAATTAACAAACCCTAAAAAATTTGGCTAAAATTGGCTGTCAATCGCGATGGATAGGGCTGTCAATCGCGATGGACACTCAGTCAATCGCGATGGACAGAGACCTCAGTCAATCGCGATGGACAAGGGGTTGAGTCAATCGCGATGGACAGACAGTCAATCGCGATGGACAGAGAGTTCAGTCGGTCGCGATGGACACCCAATTCAATCAATCGCGATGGACAGGCAGTCAGTCGCGATGGACAGAGACTTCAGTCAATCGCGATGGACAAGGGGTTCAGTCAATCGCGATGGACAGGCAGTCAATCGCGATGGACAGAGAGTTCAGTCGGTCGCGATGGACACCCAATTCAATCAATCGCGATGGACAGGCAGTCAGTCGCGATGGACAGAGACTTCAGTCAATCGCGATGGACAAGGGGTTCAGTCAATCGCGATGGACAGGCAGTCGGTCGCGATGGACTGGCAGTCAATCGCGATGGACAGAGCTGTCAATCGCGCTGGACAGGGCTGTCAATCGCGATGGACTGAAATTTTGCAAGATTTTCAAAAATTTTAGTGGGAATGTGGTGTGCAGGGTCTCTAGTCCACTGTGGTGCACTCAGATTTACCAACAAGTGAAAATTTCTGTCAATCGCGATGGACAGAAGGCGGCGACTGCGAGACAGTTTCGTCGAGTTCCGTACCTGCGCGGAAGGCTGGAGATGGTGATGTGACCTGTACCTGCAAGATAGCTCAAGAAACATGCAAAAACAGCACATGCAATTTCGCTCTCTCGCTCTCTCTCACAAGTGAAATGAGGGAAATGAGGTGGAGGTGGGGATATAGTCAAAAAACTGAAATTTTCGCGATGATGGAGATGGACGTGGGAGATGGTGATGATGATGATGGTGATGAAGATGGTGAAGAAAGTAAAAGAAAATCTATGAGAGTGAAGAAAATACCTACAACTCCAACGCATCAACTCTACGTCTTACCATCACACGCTCGTCCTCAAAGCTCGATCCCCGGCAACGGCGCCAAAATTTGGTGTAGCTCAGTGATGAGTAGCACCTCCTTTAATGTCAATCCGGGAAGACGTGAGGATGGTATGAAGACCTCGAGCAAGTGGCGGCACAAGTGCGTGAGTGAGAAGCACACAAGCATGCACACACATACACACACACGCGCACACATGGCAAGACAAAGAGAGAGAATCAATGGAGTGCTTTAGATTACTTTCACAAGCTCTTACAAGTTTGTTTCAATTACAATCTACCCTCAAAAATGAGCTCTCTAGCTCTTTTTATAGTTTTTGACTAGCTTTTGGCCCTGTCCAGACCTAGTGTCCGGCCTAGTTAAAAATTAGGTTCCAGGGCCAATTTGAGGGCTCAAACGGAGTCTAAAAAATATGAAAATTGATATGTAGGTACTTCTAAGGCTCCTCAAGCTCAAGGACTCCTTGGCTTGCACAAAATGGAGCTACAAAAATATGAAATGGTATTTACAATGATTGTTAGTGATAAGAATCACTGTTAAAAGATGTAGATTGGAAAAATTGAAGGGCCTATCTGCCAGATTTGCGTCGACTGCTTTGTCTACTTACTCCTTCACCTTGTTCTGACTCTCTCCGTTGGCTTCCTTGTCTAGTCAATCCTTGGGTTCCCTGGCTTCCTTGTCTAGTCAGTCCTTGGGTGCCCATACTGCTCTCAACATATATGCTTGGACTTGAGTAAGGAATGATCTCTAAAAATCCTGCAGGTGTGCAAAGAAGCTTTAGATAGTTCAAGAGATCTTAAAGATAAAGACTAAGTCTTTATTTTAGTCACACGATCAACTAGACTTGATCAAGGTTGACCATGATTGTTCAAGAATGTACAATTCGAACTACTCTATAGATTGCCCAAGTATTGGCAATAAAATTCCTTTTGGGAATTATTCACTCAGATTCCATTTATCGATTGGAAAATTGTGAAAAGAGTAAGTTGTTCCAAGTCTGAATAGAGTGACGGAATTCCAAGAATGTAGTTTGCAACCGTGAAGATAGTACTTAAGTCTGTGGAAGGTAAAACATAAATTTTTACCTATCCTTAAAGGGATTTTGGAACAAATCTAGAGAGCATGAATGGATGCTTAGATTTAAGCAATAGAGAGATTCCTACAAAAGTCTCAGCCGAGATAGGTAACTAAAGCATCAATAAAGAAATGAATCTAAAGACAAGAAGTCAAAAGCTCTTATCACTACAAATTGTTCAAGGATAAACCAATTGAAATTGAATTCGTGATAATTCAAGTAGTAGTTTTCGTTTGAAAACCTAAGCAAAGAAGAATAGATATTCTACCAAGTGGCTTTCAAGTTCCTAAAGGAAAGCACAACATCATGAAACGATCATGTGAAGGGATAAAAACCTAGAAAATCTAGTTAGAGGTAATGCATGAAACTTCAAAATTTGTTTAAAGAATTGAAGCAAGAAGGTACTCTATCAAGAGATGATTATGTGAAGAGATGGGTTTGTAGTTGATGAAGATGAAGTGGTGCTGCAAAAACTTTGCACTACACTAGAAAATTGAACTTCAGAGATATGTGATGGGCCTCTTTAGCTTGTGAAAGGATGTATAAAAATATGAATCAAAACATATAAGTTGAAGTAGATTCAAGGGTCAAAAACTTGCTATTTATGTTCATACACTTGTCCAAAGTTTTGAACAATTCTCTGGCCACAGTAGCAATTGACTTGATTCCTTTTGGGGAACTCTTACTAGCTTAATAAGCTAACAATTTAGAGTTATTTCATAGAAAATTATGGACTACACAAGGATAAAGGAACTTAGCAAGTAATTGGACCATCTCGATTTTCAAAGGCTATAGCAGTACTCAGACCCATGAGCAGAAAAATGGCAATATCTCTTATGAAAGTTTGTAGCCATATGCTAAATAGTATGTGGATTCTAACAAGCATTGAATCATGGAAAATTTGAAGTACACATTGAGAAACAGATTTGAGAAAATGACTATTTTGAGAGAATGCTCACAGAGAACTAGAAATCGAAATGATATAGTCGACTTCAAATGAACATAGCTGACGACTAAAACATCCAATTGAAATGAAAAACTTTTGAGTATATAGGAGGCTTAGAGAGCTAACTTTACCAAGCTCAGACGAATCATCTATGCAATCTGATTTAGAAATCTGAGAGATATGGCAGTGAACAGTACACTTCACAAGAGCATGAAACTATGAACTCAAATGATCATGAAAATGAAAGTATATTGATTTTAAAATACAATGGACTTATTGATACATATGTGTGTGTTGAAAGCATACCTTGATATGGCATAAAGCTCAGCTCATGGAGGTCTTCAGAATGCAACTAAAGAGCCATGTATTTATAGTCATCTTTGGAGCCAAGATTTGAATTTGAATCTTGCATAAAATCACTCTCCAATATATTGGTGATTGATTCTCCTACTCAGCTAATCAAGTGTTGTGGCTTTTCTTTCCTTTCATCATCAAGTGGACTCAACCAATTAGATTCCTTTACTTTTACATCAAGTAAAGTCTTCAAAAATTACAAGAGGTAGTTCACAAATGAACTCTACAAGGAGTTTACATTTCCTTTAAATTTCTAAGCCTTTTGATGACCCAATCCATCACTTGGACTTGCCATGGACTTGTTCCAACAGCTCTCCCTCAAGTCAATTGATCTTGAGGTCTTCAATCTTCCAAGATTACCTACAAACCAATCATGGTTTTGAATTTGCAAAGCTTTGTACCATCCAATGCTTTGGTTAGAATATCTGCACATTGTTGATGAGTGGACACATATGATATTTGAATCTCCTTGCTCACAATCTTCTCTTTTACATAGTGATAATGAACTTCAATATGTTAAGTCCTTGCATGAAGAATCTGATTAGAAGCTAAGTCCATAGAGCTCATATTGTCACCAAAAATATTTGGAGTTCCAACCTCCAAACCAAGATTTGTGAATAGTGTCTTCATCCACATAGCTTCTTGAGTAGATATGGAAAGACCTCTACATTCAGCCTCTGTGGAAGACAGAGCAACTCTAGGTTGCTTCTTGGATGAACATGAAACGAGTTTTGAACCTACAAAGGTAAGATAACCTAAGGTGCTTCTTCTGTCTTCCTTGGATCTACGCCAATCTTTATGAGAGAACAATTTCAAACTTAAATCATATTCATAAGGGTAATATAACCCTTCATTCATGGTCCCTTTGAGATATCTGAGTATCCTCTTGGCAGCCTCCATGTGAGGTTTCTTGGGTGTGTGGATAAATTGACATAGAACACTCACACTATAACATATATCAACCCTTGTAAATGTGGCATAGTTCAAACTACCCACAAGACTTTGGTAACCTATCACATCTTCTATGAGTTCACCTTCATGTGAGCTCAATTTGTGATTAACCTCCATTGGAGTACCTACAATCCTGCAATCTTGCATCTTGAATTTTGCCAACATGTCTTTAATGTACTTTCTTTAAGTGAGAAACAAACAATGATCTTTGTAGACAATTTCCAATCTTAGGAACTAGGTAAGTGAACCCAAGTCACTTATCTTCAATTCTTCTCCGATCTGTTCTTTGATTCTCTTCATGCCATCTGTATCATTTTTTGTAAGTATAATATCATTTACATACACACACAAATAGATGACTTTAGAATTACTCCTTTTTATGAATAGTGATGGACCTTCCTTGTTAGGTTGAAATCCTTTGTGTTGCAAGAATGAGACAAGCATGTGATTCCAAGTCCTTGGGGCTTGTTTGAGTCCATATAAAGCTTTATTAAGTTTACACATATAATCAGGATATATGGGATTCTCAAAACCAGGTGGTTGTGCCATATATATGTCTTCTATTATCCATCCATTAAGAAATGCATTTCTTACATCCAATTGAAGTATCTTCTAGTTCTTGGAAGAGGAAATAGTAAGCAAAACCCTAATTGTGGGCATTTTTGCCACAGGAGAGAAGGTATCCTCATAATCAATTCCTTGAGTTTGTGCAAAGCCTTTTGCCACAAGCCTTGCCTTATACCTTGTAATGGAGCCATCTGAGTTCTTCAATTTGTAGATCCACCTTGAGCCTATCACTTTCATTGATGGAGACGTAGGAAACAACTCCCAAGTGTTATTCTCCTCAAGAGCTTCAATTTCTTCTTCCATTGCATGCCCCCATTCTGATTTCGTCTTTGTTTCCTCAAATGTTGAAGGTTCCTCTTGATTTATGTCATGTGCTAGATAGATTGAATGTTTACCGACTAGAGAATTATCAAACCTATACCTTTTTGGTTTTCTTTTCTCCGTCATGGACCTTCTTAGGCCATGATGTGATGATTCTGCCTCTTGTCCAAGTTCCTGCACTTTTTCTTTTCCTTAAGATTTCCACATTTTGATTTTTTCATACTGAGTTGCTTCATCATCTTTTGAGGTATTCTGCTCTTCAACTTTAAAAGAATTATCCTTAACAACTTTTGAAAAATCTTCTTCTAGATCATAAAGTAGGTTTCCCTTTCTACATGCATCTTCATACCAAGAACTATTCTCATGAAATATTACATCTCTACTCACCAAGAATCTTTTGGTTGTTGGGTTGTATAACTAGTAGCTCTTTTGATTGTTGTCATATCCAATGAATACACACCTTTTTTATTTGGGATCCATCTTGCCTCTAACTTGTGAAGGAACATGAGCAGAAGCAACACATCCAAAAATCTTACAATGATCCATGCTTGGTCTTCTTCCATTCCAAGCCTCATATGGTGTCATGCCATCAAGTGATTTGGAAGGTAACCTATTAATCAAATAAGTGGTTGTGGATACAACCTCAACCCATAAATAATTAGGTAAATGCTTCTCATTTAGCATAGACCTTGTAGCTTCAACACTTGTCGTATTCCTTCTTTCTACCACTCCACTTTGCTCAGGAGTGTACCTTACAGTGATCTCTCTTTTGAATCCCCTCTCTTGAAGAAAGGAGTCAAATTCATGGAAGAAGTACTCTCCCCCTCCATCTGACCTTAGCCTTTTAATGTCTTACCTATTTGATTCTCCACAAGAGCAAAATATGTTTTGAAGCATGAAAAGACTTCATCTTTGTGTTTCATAAAATACAATACAGTCCATCTATTGCAATCATCAATGAAGGGGACATAATACCTTGATTGTGATCTTGAAGCATCCTTGCTAGGTCCCCATACATCTGTGTGAATCAAATCCTAGAGATCTCCATACATATATCCTTTCTTCATGAATGGTAACCTCTGAGACTTTCCAAATTCACATGAACTACACTTATAAATGATGTGTTGTTTTGACAAGTTAGGAAGTCTAAGTACACTTTGGCCCCTACAAATTTTCTTTAATGATCTTTCACCAATATGTGCTAACCCTTTGTGCCATACTTCCAATTTTGTTAGTGTCTGCCTACCATAATTAAAGAGATCAATGTTTCTAGTGTCTTGTAATTCAAATGTGAACAATCTACCTATCTTAACACCTTTTGCAATTCTCCTAAATCCTTGACTTAGATCTTCAACAAATGCTCCTACTTTTGTGAACCTGATTTGCAACCCTTTCTCTACTATGTGTCCAACACTTATCAAATTCTTTGTAATGGTAGGGACATAGAGTACCTTATTGAGTAAGTTGATGTTTCCATCAAGTGCTTTGACATTTCCTATTTTCTCCACAAGGTGTCTTGTATCATCTCATGTTTGTATCTCATGCTTGTTCCTTAGATTTTCTAAATCTAATAGGAGGGCCACATTTCCTGTCACATGATTGGAACAACCTGAATCTATGTAGAAAACAAGCTCATCAGATTTACCTTGTGGCATGGCCATATTCATGATTAGCAATGAGTCCTCTTGATTTGAGTCATCTGTGTAATTATTGAAGTCTCTTCTTCCTCTATTGCCTCCTTGATAGTTTGAATGGTTGTAATTGTTATGGGTGCCATGATAATTGTTGAATCTTCCTATTGAGTAGCCATAACTTCCTCTATTGTAGCCTCTACCTCTTTGATTCCTGGAATTCCTAAAGAAATTTTCAGTTGTATGATTAGTTAATCCACAAAGACGAAATTTTCAGTTGTATGATTAGCCAACCTTTCAACTAAGGATAGACTGACTAAGTTAAGCATGAAGTTCCAAGTGTAACTTGGAAAATTCCATCTTTTGACTCAAAGCAATGCACAAGAATTGCATTCCTAGTAAGGAGTCATAAAGGTTGAATATAGGCATGGACTTAGTCTCAAGTGAAGAATTATTTAAGTAAAAATGCATCAATTGAACTTTAGTGGGTCGACACACTAATGTTAGATACCACACTCATATCGTCTGGTTGGAAGATGTTTAGATTTATTCTATGCATCTCTTTGAGAATCAAGTTTATTTATCTTAAAGATAGAAAAAATAAATGCTTCCGATACCTTGTTGAAACAGATCATGTAGAAGTTAAAGTCTTGGGTCATCAAGTATTTGACTCATAGCAAGTTTATATCTTAGAATTGTGAATTAGTTATATGGATTTTTAGATATTTCCTTCTGCTTTCCAAATCTTTTGGAATTGACTCTGATATGGTATCCGATTCCTTTCGCAAAAGTCCAAGGTTAGCCTATTGGAACTAGATAACTAAATTAAACATCCTAGAGAGATGTTCTGTATAAGAACTTATTTAATCTTCAAAAGATGAGAAGTCCAAGATTGACTTATTCATTTGGGTTTGCTTCGAGTTACTAGCATGCCTCTTATGACTTTCTAGAGTTCACTACATTCTAGAATAGGGAAGTTAGGAATTGCTCATCAGATTGACAATTCCCAAGAACATTTAGCTCAAATCTTTGAGAATAGTGTCCTAAGTTGGACAATTTTCATTTTGAATTTGAATTGGTCAAGTTATAATATGGTCGAATAAAAAATGGTAAACTTTTCCCTACAGTTTACATAGGATTTTTAAACTCATTAGGACAAAGTAGTTCTCTAGTCAGGTGAAAAAATCAAGTAACTATTGGATAGGAGTAAACCATTGCACAAACATCCAAGATAGATGTTTGAGACAAACAAACTTCAAGTTCTCCAAACCAAATTCAAGTGAATCAAGAGTTCTCAAAGTCTTACGAGGGATAAGAATCCCGCCTTTGTTTGCTAAGTCCATACACCAGTCATGCCCAAAAAATGGACTAGTAATTTGAATCCACCCAATTCACATGTTTGTGTCTAGATCACACATGAAGAAATTGTGAATTGGCCAAGTATGTTTTTATATCCGCCCTTATTATTCATTCACTACTCTTGGAGATAGACGCCTGCAGAAGCACGCGAACACCACAAGGAAGAAGAAGAAGAAGCTTGGAGCACAATGCACAATACTAAATGTATTACTACAGAATGTACAAAGATTAGTAGCCCATTAGGGCAATAGGCGTATATACAAGCCGGGGGAAAAAACCTCCTAAAGAGGGAAAAAAGTGCCCCGATGGTCCTAGTGTGTTCACACACATCACTACCTAAATATATCAACAAATCCCCCCTGAGAGTGATGCGATGAACAAGGAGCTGACAAGGAAGTGCCAAGCTATGTGGAAATCACACCACAAAAGGAAGTAAGCCCAAAACTTTGCGGAAAGCTTCAAACTTCTCCCTAGGCAGAGCCTTCGTGAAAAGGTCTGCAATGTTCTCCTGCATGGGCATATATGCCAAGCTAATCTCCCCAGCAGAGAACCTCTCCCTGACATAGTGATAATGCACCTCAATGTGCTTAGTGCGAGCATGGAACACAGGGTTCCTCGCAACTGCCAATGCGCTCTGACTGTCAGTGAAGATGGTGGTGGTAGAAGTCTGACCAACACCCAAATCAACCATAAGGCATCTGAGCCACACACACTCAATAGTAGCTGTGAAAGCTTCCCTATACTCAGCCTCACAATTGGAAGTGGCCACAGTAGGGTGCTTCTTGCTCAACCAAGATATACATGAGCTACCAAGCAAGAAGGAAAAGCCACTAGTGGACACACGAGTGTCATAGCAACCAGCCCAATCAGAGTCAAAAAGAGCACGCAAATCTGGCGGTAGTGATCCCCCCTTGGGATAAAACAACCCAAGTAGCCGAGTACCACTCAAGTAGGAAAAGACGCGCTCAACCGCCTGCCAATGCTTTACTCCTGGGCAATGCATAAACCTGCTCATCTCTAAGACAACAAACTGAATATCTGGACGAGTAATGCATAAGTAAATCAAGCATCCAACAACCAGCTGATAGAGAACAACATCAAATGCATCTCCAGCATCATGAAGACTCAATCATAAACCTGTCTCCATAGGAGTGGCAATAGGCTTACAATCCTCAAGGCCAAAACACTGCAATAATGTGTCAATATATTTCGTTTGGCACAAAGCCATTCCACCATCAACTTGCATAAATTGAATGCCCAGATAGTGATGCAAATGCCCCAAATTAGACATCTCAAATGAGGCATGCAAATCACCCTTAAAATCAGCAATATGCTTCTCAATAGGACCAATGAGCAGCATGTCATCGACATAGACAACAATGATCAGAAGCACATCATTAGCATGCTTAACATATAGGATGCTTTCAGTTGGATTGTTCTCAAAACCATGTGCAATCAAATAGGCATGTATCTTCTCATACCAAGCATGTGGTGCTTGCTTTAAACCATATAATGCCTTCTTTAACCTACAAACTTGGTTTTCATACCCTTTCTGCACAAATCCACGGGGTTGAAAAACATGCACTTCTTCATGCAACTCAGCATTCAGAAATGCTGTTTTAATGTCCAACTGATGTACATTCCAACCATGATGAGCTGCAAGTGCACAGATGCTCTGAACAGTAGTCATACGGCATGTAGGTGCAAAGGTCTTATCAAAATGAATGCCTCTTTCCTATGCATAACCCTTTGCAACAAGCCTAGCCTTATACCTATCAACTCTACCATCCGGTTTACACTTCAGCTTGTATACCCACTTAGTGCTGATGGCCTTCTTGCCTAGAGGCAAGTCACATAAAGACCAAGTACCATTCTTCATTACAGCATCATATTCAGATTGCATAACAGCCATCCAATTTTCTGAATTTTGTGTTTCATCAAACAAAACAGGCTCATTCTCATCACAGAGACTAGATGCAGCCATAGCATAGCAATCTGATGCAAAAGAGGCACTATGTGAGCCTAAACGAGTACGATATGACAGAGGTGCATCTAATTTGCCATGCAAAGTCTGCACCAATCATTTTGGCATAGTTTTTGCCTGCTCAATATGAGCTCTCTCATCAACTAGTGCATCATGTAAATCTACACCAGAAATGGAATGATCTGCATCATCACATGAAACCTGCAAAGGCTGAGAAGTTGCCTCATTGGGACCAGCACTAGACTATCCACCTATAAAAAGAGGCAGCAAAGTATCATACATGTCTTTGGAGCTAACAAATGTCTCCTTAGTACATGAAAAGCAATGGCTGAATAGCATCTTCCACAAAAACAACATCACGGCTAACTAGAATGCATTTAGTATGTGGATGATACAAACAATAGCCTTTACTTTCAGAACTGTACCCAACAAAAATACATTTTACTGCTTTATCATCCAATTTTTTGTGATGTTGTTCAGGCAGTAATGCATACGCCAAACAACCAAAAACACGTAGATGAGCAACAGATAGCTTGCAATCATGCCAAGTGTTGTGGAAGAACTCCATAGCCTTCACACAACTGAACTGAAGACTAACTAGCAAGGCCACACACTAGGAAGAGAGATGTCCTTCCACCCAACCAACCCCTCCAATATATAGCTCCAAGACCAAGGGGGTAAGTCCTTCTCAAGAGGACATGTGTACCTTCCATCACATGGGTCCTAAGGTGTTCACATGGTTTCTAAGCTTAGGAAATCACATGAAATCACATGGCTTCTAAAAGAAAACTCTCCAAGCTCTCACGTACAAACCAAGTGGCTAGGAGAAGCTTCCAATCAAGCCTAAGGTACTCAACCTTAGAGAATTAGCCCTAAGGTTCAAGAGCCATCTAAAAGGCGTAAATGAACCATAAATCCAAAGGGTTTCACACCTAGAAACCCAAGGGTTCTACCCCTTAGACCCATGTAATTATACAACATTCTCCCCCCCTTAAAAGCATTTCCGTCCTCGGAAATGAGTGGAGATATATCCCTTGGGGTATTCCCCCGTGCTCCATGATCAATCTCAAGCATCATGGCTTTCATCTCTCTAAGTCCGCCTCTTAATTCGAAAAGGGAATTCTACCCCGAATGAATCTAAAAAGATGAGAATCCATGTGTGGTCTAATTCCCTGCCCCAATCATTCAAAGTTTCATCTAGTTTGCATACGGAAAAGAACTAAGTTGAATGCAAAGTATGGAAAGAATGAAAAGGGTGGAAGAGAACATCCCTGCCTATTTCCTTGTTTAAGCCATGTGCCATGTGGCTCTCCATAGCTCAAACATGTGAATTAGGTGGATAAAAAGTGACTTCAGCTAAATTACTACCTTGGTCCATTGCTTTGCACCACTTGTGCATGGACCTATCAAAATAGATGAATGCTTCTTCAGGTTTGTTTAGCAGATTCATCTCTCAAGTTAGAACCCAACTTGTTCTAAAAGGAAGATGAATATTTCATAATACCTGCCCAAATCACTCTTTTTTAGTGAAATGGGTGGATTTCCTTGTTTGCAATTCGCCTCCAATAATTCTAAATAGAGGGGAATTTCATTATATAATCCCTACCTAACCAATAGGATGGTAAAGGTGGATTATATAACATCCTCTTTTATCTTCAGAGAGAGCTTATCAAAAAGTGGATGCCATGTTCTTTCAAACTTTACGTAGTTTTGAGAATCCACTTTTAAGGGACTAGAATCCATAAGGGTTAATCTAACTATTGTAGCCTTTGATTGAAACCTATTTTACTTGTTCTTCCAAAAAGATAAGATCTTTATAACTACGTCCCAAGATGGGAACTCATAGTGTAAAAGATCATGTTATCTTTAAGGTCATAAGTAGAAATAGATTATTCCAATCATTTCTTCAATGTTTAACCTTTATGGATCTTTAATTATATCTTAAACCTTAAGGGTCTTCTTGATCCTTCTAAAGTTCTCTCCCTTATATTCTCGATCTATTAAAGATGTCCTATGTTGACATCATAACTATATCTTTCTTACTCTTCAATTGACTTGAAATATCGAGTATCCAAAAGATGATCTTTCTAAGCTTTCTTTCAAGCTTGATCTAAAATCATTTTTATGATCTTTGAATTTCAAGTCATTCTTTGGGATGAAGCTTTTAGAGCTTCATTCTTTGGAGTTTACCTTCAAACTCAAAAAATGTGATCCTCTCCTTATTTCTAACTCTTTATAAGAGATAGATCCTTTCATATGTTGTTGGAAGAATTATTCTTCCCTTTGAGAGGATAATTGAAGAGGATACTCCTTCCTAGACATTATCTTCTTGATGTATTTCATTGGATCATGAGTCCCTTTTTCTTCTGGCCATCAAGAAAAAGTACTCAATGGGAATCAGTACCCACCGTCCCATACCAGTGGGTTCTTCATCCAATCCACATAACTATGTTTCTATATCTTTTCACCTTCTCTATCCTTTTAAATGCTCTTCATACTATGGTAATCTTGGGGGATTCTCGGACAAGAAGGAGTTTGAGGGTTTGTAGGAGAAAAGGAAAAGACAAGAAGAGAAAATACACCCTGGAAGCCTCTGTCGATTGATTACAGTAAGACAATTATAATGTTTGAAGCACAATACAAGCCAATACTTCTGTGCACAATCCCACAGAGTGCTCAATTACAAAATACCAAATACCCCAAAGTCTTCTTGCCGCCGGCCTCCTCTGCACCAGACCTCCACCTGCTTCAAGCTTATCCTTTGTGCACACCTTGCACCAAGCTTCCACTAAGCGGGAGGAATGAATACCTTTTGTCGGCACGCGCACACTGCAAAGGGACCTTGAGATCCTTGGGGGACTAGCTTAGCACTCTCTGCACAATCCCTTAGTCACTCTCCATGCACTCCTTCAGCTTCACTTCTCTGCGTCGCACACTGGTGACTCTTGCACTTCTCTCTCTTGCTTCACTTAGACTATGCTTCTCTTGCTTACTCTAGAATTGGTCCAAGAATAGTCCTTGCCTTGATTTGAGTGTGTCGATCACATACGCTCCTAATTGCAATAGTATCTTGGTGCTCACTTTGATGTCCCAAGATTGTCTTCACAAGTGGCAGCCAATGACTCCCTGTTTTGTCTTGTAGTGACTTTAGATTAAAACCAAAAAATTTAATTGGGGGGGCCATATTTTCACTTGTGCGTATGCTACCGCTTCGCATACCTTCACATTTCCTTTTAAGTCTTCACTTTTGCACATAAGAGAGGGTTCACCTGAACCTTCCAAAATACTTTAAAAACACTTTGAACCTTAGGGAAATTAGAGAAAATACCTCTACAACCTGCAACCCACTTTCTCCAATTTACCCTTTGTGGACAATTAATTGTGCACTACCTGTGCACTTTGACACCTGCACTTTAGCACTTTGACTTTGCACTTGTTGACTTTGATCTTGACCTTGTTGACTTTGACTAGTTGACTTTGATCTTTTGACTTTGATTGTAGTTGACTTTGACCAACATGACTTTTATGGGCTCAACAGTTGCCCATCACCTAATGTGCTCTTCGTCTCGGAGAGCTACAACCAAAACTCTAAGCAGAGAGGACACTATGATTTAGGAGCTGCATAATCTTGAAAAGTGCACCTGAGCAGCAACCGATTCCACCAGAACAAGCACTAGAGGAGAACTAAGAGTGGGATTTTATATGGAAAAGCAAAGGGGGGCAATGGGAGGGTAGAAAGAAGGTGGAGGGGGGGGGGCTGAGGGGCGGAGATGGAAGGGTTTGGGATGGTTAAGGATGTGGCTGGGTAGATTGGGAAAGGGAGGGATTGGGGTATGATTATGGGGTCAGGAGAGGGTTAAAATGATCAAACAGGAGAGCTACAGAGGGTGTATATGGGACATTATGAAACATAAGGAAAGAAAAAGGGAGAATAAGCCATGTGGAAAATGTGGGGAAAGAAAAACATGTGATAAATGTGCGTAAAACGTGGGGGTTTTGACCAAAAGTCAGAGAACATGTTGGAATTTGGAAAAATAAAGCCAAAAGCTGAGTTCAGAGGTGCCAAAACACATGAAAATGACTCCATTTTTGTAAAAAACGGCCAACCGATGCACGATCCAGAGCCAAAAGCTTTGAGCCATAAAATTAAAAAAATAATAATATATATAATTTTTTTTTTAACGCCCAGACAGATAAAAATAAAAAGAAAAATAAATAAAATAAATAATAAAATAAAATAAATTAATTAAGAAATAAAAATAATAAAATAAAAAATAAGAAAATAAACAAAATAAAATTAAAAAAAATAAATTTTGGGGGGGGGGGCGGGTTGGGGGGGGGGGGGGGGGTTGGTCGGGGGTGGTCGATGGGGGGGGCGGAGGAAGAGAGAGAGAGTTTTCTTTTTTTTATAACCCCTCAACCCGAAAAAATCATGGGGGTCCTTTTTTTTAAAGGAAAATTACCCAAAAATAGAGAAAAATGAAGGAAAAATCCAAAAAAATGCCAAAAAATGGCCAAAAAAATCTGAAAAAATTCTGATGAAATAATCTACAGGGCTAGGCCCAATTTCCTTCATCAAACCACAGAGAGCCTCCTTTTATTCCTCCTGTGTGGTAAGAAAATGATATCGGAAAAGAATAACAAATTCTAGAAAAATGCTAAAAATGCTAGAAAAAATTTCCAAAAATACCCAAAATTTGTACTTTTGCAGATGTTATTAAATGCCTTCTACGTTTGCCAGAACTCAAGGAACAAGTATGAAATTGATAAGGAAAACTACTAAAACTGAGCAAAATGAGATAAGAAAGCTATGTACAACCTGGATAGATTTTGCAGGTTCCACGTGATCCATAAATCTTCACTTTTGTTGATGATAGGCCTTGAGCCTTGTATTGTTGACTCAGAGAGACTCCTCCATAATCTGCAATTGTACTACACTTCATTGATTTTGTTTTGTCCTTGGGCACACTAGTCATCTGATAGGGGTACCCTAAATCCTCCATTAGAATGTTATCTCCTCCAGCAACTTTATGACTTAATCTGCAAAATTTTATTTTGACTATTCCAGCTTCTTCATCCAATGGAACCGTGTGTTTCCAAAGACTGGCAGGTACACCTTCCACATTCTTGTAAAGCCCTGCACTTGCTATCATAAGAATTGCCATAACAACAGATGATAGCCATACCAGTATCCATAAAAAAATGGCCATTGACATATGAATTGGAGTAGCTTCATCACTGCTGTGTATAAGGGCTTTGCTTTTCTTCTCTTTGTTATGGCCTTTGACTGAGACTGTTTCAATCTGAGTGATTTCCTCTTTTTCTTCATATGTTTCTTCTATACTTGAGTTTGGGAAAATTCCATAGCAGGAAGATGGGTCTTCTGCATGGAGCCAAGCCAACATGTTTTCATCTTCATATAAATCTGCTCCTTCAAATACATCTACTTCTGGGTTGTCCACCACTTCTTCTTCCATACAAATACCAATTGTTTGCATCATGCTAGAATTTCTTTGGTTGTCTGGTCCTTCTTATAAAAGTATCTACTGCAACTCTTTTCCCTCTTGCTTTACCCACATTGTGTCCTTGCCCCAGTCATGCAACACATTGGCATGCCTTAACCAAGGTCTCCCAATTAACAGGGGGAAACTTCCTTCTACCTGTGGCAGCCTTAAAACAACAAAGTCCAAGTTAAAGATGGTACCTTGTATCTTGACTGGAACTCCAGGGACCACTCCCATAGGCCTTACTATGCTTTGATCTACCATTGTTACAGTGAATTTGGCAGGTCTTGAAGGGTATAGCCCAATCTTTTTCATGGTATATTCAGGCATCAAGTTAATGCCAGAACCACCATCCACAATAACTCCTTGGAACTTATGACCTTTAATAGAGACTGTTAGCCGAGGGCTCTTGTAATCTGTGAGGGGTGCTTCCCCTACATTTTTATCTTTATGCATAACACCAGCCTTTGCCACTAAACTTGTTGTGGACATTTCATCAATTATCTGCAAGAGTTCTGACGTGAACTTCCCATCCATCTTTATTAAATAAAAAATACTAACCTCCTTTTTCATGGACTTGAGTAGCCTGGAAGCTTCTGATTCCTTAAGAGCTTGGGCTCCATTTGACTTATCAAACTCCTCATGAGCCTTGGTGAATGCGTGTCCAATAGCATCACTGGTACCTATGAAATTTTCTCTTTGCCTTGTGTCTGCACATGTGGTGGCTTTGCTCTCAGACATGCCTTTGTCTTTGTTTAATCCATTAATCATTGATTCTTGACCTATGTCCACTGGAGCCTTCCCCTTACTTCTTGTTTGCACTGGAAAAGACTCAATTTCCTCTAACTACACCACCGTGGTAGATGGTGATGGCACCTTAACTTGATCTACCCTTTCTTCTTTCTGCACAGAAATCATTTGAATGTGGGGCCCAGATGAAGAGGCTTGATTCTAAGGACAACAATTTGTATAGTGGTCTCTGGCCTGTGGGCAGTTTCTACAAGGAGGGGCATTTTTTGGGAGAGTGCACCTACTTTGATAGTGCCCACATTCTCCACATCTGAAACAAATAATTGGCCTTCTAGGCCCATTTCCAGAATTATCCCTCTATCTAGGGTTATAAGTGTTACCTTGATTGGGTGCAGCTTCCATCATAGTTGTTGGTGTAGGGGTCCTCCTTGTGTCCAGTATGTTGTCGCAGGCATTCCCCTTGATTGGCATTCGTGGGCCTCATGACCATCTTTCCTGCATAATTGGCAAGACACACTTAACAGAGGACATTCACTTACTATGTGACCTTGCTTACTGCACATGGAACACCAAAGTCCACTCTTGATGCCACCCCCTTTGAGTTCCTGCAGGTCCTGTCGCAGCTGAGCCAATTCCTCTACTTGGGCCTCCTCCTCCTTTTGGAGCTTTAGTGCTTCAATCTCCCTTCTCAACTGAGCAACAAAATTCTCCTCCTCTTTGTAGGGCTTATTTCTTTTTAAGCCCTCCAGCTCCTTCCTTAGTTGGATCGCTGGATCCTCCATTTCTGTACCATATGTTGGTTGGGAAGAAGTTGCTCGATACTGGTGCCTTATCTGCTCCAAACGTGTAGCTGTGTTGATGAACTCCTCTATGGAGGCTGTAGGTAACACTAATTCCTTTATTTTGCATTGGGTGGCCACTGGTAGGGGCTTGGCTAACCATTTCTTAACAAAAAAATCATGTGGTGGATCTGGCAATTTAGCCATTAGTGCCTTGGCCCTAGTCACAAACTCTGGGAACTTTTCACCTGGACCCAATCTCAAATTTTCTAGTTCTTCTATGATAATCTCCGTAGTGTTGCCATGCTCGAATTGATTTTTAAATGCATCTTTCATCAAATCCCAAGTTGTAAAATGGTTTTCAGCAAACTGGCTGAACCACTTATCTGCTAATCCTTCTAATGTGGCAGGGAAGAGAATCAAAAAGGCATCCTCCCTACCCATTAAGCCTCTAGTCTTACATAGTGCCAAAAACCTTCTAATGTGTTCATCTGGATCCTCCTGAGCTAGGCCTTTGAAAGAAGGAAACTTTATATTTAATCTTGAGACTAAGGTTTCCAAGTCTACCTGTCCTGCCATGCTCTTTACTGATGAGGATGAAGATAGTGGACTGGAGGACCTTCTAACAACCTTCCTTCTTGTTTGCTTGCAGGTGACGCTCAATGTTTGGGACCGGGATACGATCATGAGCTGCTCATAGTCCACTTAATGTGAGGCACTTGATAAGAATATTTACCTTTTGGTTGATGAAGTAGCACTGTAGTACTGTCGACCGACTTGGTTAGCAATTTAGTGTCGTGTGACTCATCTTATCAAACTTAAAGTTTGACTTGATCTTTACCTTCATTGGGTCTTTTGGCTTTTCTTCTCTTCTTTTTCCAAAATAAGAGATAAGACTAGGTCTTATCCAATAGATCCCTTCATGTTCAATGCTTTACCCATGGGTTTTACTTGGGAATCTAGCTATTATGCTTCATACAAGAAGCCATATTCCTTAGGTCTATATTACTGGGATCCATAACATATATTATGCTATCACCATGAAGCATCAAGATACTATTAGGACTATGCTTTATAGCTCATCCAAATTCTTCTCCTAACCCAATTAGGATTCACACAATTCTTATGGGGTATGAAAGTGTTCTCTTATGTTAAGAATTTCCAATATTTGAGAACTTCATTTAGTTGGAAGATGTAATGAAAGATATATGAAGTACTAGAATACGAGGCAGTACTTCAACTTTATCTATTTCTTGCCTATCTTTTACCTTGCAATACCCTATTTGGTCTTTTCAAGGCATAAGATGACAGTTCTTAGGGACTTTCTCCCCTCCTTAAGAGTTTTTGTCCTCAAAAACTACATGAGAGTAAATTGAAAATTGTGCTGTTTCAAAAGTATTTAAAAGAGTTTATTTTCGATCTTTTATTGTTCCCCTTGGTTAAAAGAACTATTCAGAGCTTTTTATGCTTTCTTTTCTCCAAGCATATAGAACAAATGTCCCAAAGTTCAAGTTGAGATTATCCACAAATTCAATGTCCCATACCACTGAATTTACTTAAGTGGTAGTGTAAACCTAGATGTCCCATACCATCCGGGTTACACTTCCACTTTAGTAAAGGTAACTTTAGCTTGCGTTTTGGGATCAAACCTTCTTCTAATCAAGTCAGATCTATTCCTTCTTGGACTTGTAAGTGTTATTTCCACTGCAGAGCATATGTATTGCCTATGCTACAGTGGACTTTCCACTTACCAAGTCTCAATTGCAACTTAGTCTCAAAAAATTGGCTTTTCAATTATACCTTGATTCAGATATACTCTACAAGATCCCTTTCGTGTCACTTGATGATAGAGCTAGTTTATATCTCAACTAGATATCATCTCTTATGAGTAATCTGAGAAAGAATAATTGATTTGCCAATCTAATCTATGTTGAAGTAGATGGTAATTCCATTTACTATATAGTCCTTTATTTCTAGGATATTAGAAAATGGTACTTAAGGTTTAATACAACCCTTGATTTTTACCTTCTCTTCATGCCTTGCATTTGCTTGGAAGAATATTGTAAGGCTCCAAATAGTTCTTAAGTTCTTTCAAACAAAGAACTTTCTTGAAAAAAAGCACTAATACTTTCATCTTCCATTACTAAGATTCTATTGTACCATATTTTGTCTTCCTTAGAGCTTGGAGAAGATAGTGCTCTAAGTTACCATCATTATATCGTGGTTTTACGAGAGAAAATTTTTGTATTACTACCTTAAGTCTATGGCCTTGCTGATCAGGCATGCCATGGGTTTTTATGGAATTTCAACTTCCATAAGAGGGATTTTTAGTTTTAAGGTAGTTCAAGAAGTTAGGATTATTTGGACTAACCCAAACTTAAAGGAATTAACCAATTGGCCTTATCACCATTCTTCCTAAAAACTAATAAAATCAAATCTTACTTAAGCTTAACTTCAAGAACTTAATCTCCCTCTCTACTCAAAACCCCATGTAATATATTCCAAATGCAACTTTAGTGTATGTCAAAACATTTACACGTTTTTTGGAAAAGGCGTTGCATGCACAAGGTTCAGAAGTTGAACCCCTCCTTAAATCATGCAAAAGTTCCAATTCAGAACTTTGTTCATCCAAAGGATGGTGCAAAATTTCCATGAAACTTAGTATATGCAAGTTGCAACAATGCTTTAGACGCATTCTTCCTAACCACGACCGTTTTTATGCACCTCCAATACTTCTTTTCAAAGCAATGAACTTGATGCATAGTGCAACGTATTTCCATGATCGGTTGTTGATGTGACCACAAAAATTGGGCCACCTAAATCTATGCATCGACTTCCGAGTCATGTCTATTATGACATGCACTATATGGTCTTTTAATTTGCAAAAAAAAGAAAAAGGTGCAAATATTTACCTGGAAATTAAGCTTCATCCATCCCTTGGCTTTATTTGAGTGTTCCCATGGTGATGAAGTAGGCTTCGGCCATCCCATCTTGTCCATCATTGGATTCCTTCTTGGGCATTTTGATACTTACTTGTGTGCCCATATGTGTGGACTTACTTTTGTAGTTATGCATTTATGCATGCATTTTAAGGGGTGAAATCTATATGCATAGTTAATGGACGTCATGCGCATGCCTCCATTATCCTTGGCAAAGGAACCTTTCAAAAAGAACCATGCCCTCCTAACTATATGTACTAGCATATAAAGCCAATCTTCATGCAAAAGAGATTTATGCATAAAATATCGACTCATGCATGTATAAGATTTCATGGAATTTGTGAGAGAAGAAAATAACTAACTCTTTAACCCTGTTCCGTCCATGATCTGTTAGTATATGATCAATGTCTACCCCTCATGATTGTATGCACATTTTGTAAGGCCCCCTTTATGAGGAGAAGCCAAGCATGCATTACCCAATTGATGGGAATCCCAACTTGAATGTTGGATGAAGGTCATATTGGACCATGTAAGGTATTATAAGGAAAGGGAGTTATCAGGGTCCCCAATTGTGGGGTCCGGGGCAGCGGTGAGCAGCCCCGGCTGGGGGGTCCAAGGGGGTCAGAAATCATTTATATTTGTTAGGTCGGTTCAACCAGTCTAAGCCGTGTATGGTAATTACGCGGGCGGTGGCCGCCCACGCTCTACCGCCCATGTATAGCCGTCCATGGCAGGCCACCCATGATCCTATATATACATGACTTCTGCACTACCTAAGACACCGAGTTGAGCCAGCATACCTCTACCTTGTATCTCCCTATCTAGAGTTGTCTAGATCACCATTTAAGCTCTACCTTGAGAGCGCACGGGTGGACAACGCCATCATCTTTGTACTTGCTGCTAGTAGAAAATTGTTGAGATTCTCCTATATCTGTTATCTTCTCTGTTATTGCTCCTGTGTTATATTGCGTAACTATTGTCTTACATGGTATCAGAGCTGTAAGGTTCGAATAGCTTGAGAAGTATCATTATTTTAGCCTACTAGCAGACTAGAATATCAGTAGATTATTCGAGTGATTACATGATGGCTTCATCATCGAACAGTAGTCTTGGTGCTTCAGCTAATGTTAATGTTGCACCTATTCGAATTCGTCCACCTGCATTCACTGAAGGGAAGCTGGATGGAACCAACTATACACTCTGGAAGTTCAAAATTTCTGCAATTTTGGACTCCTATGAATTACTTGACACTGTCATGGGACCGATGGGATTGGATCCAGAGCCTATACCAGTTGAAGATCCAGCAAATTCAAGATTGATGATTCAGCCAGATCCAGATCTTCTACGAGCTTGGAAGAGGCGGAATGCTGATGCATTATGTGCGATTGTCACTAGTGTAAGTGATTCTGTGCTTACTTTAGTTCAACATACTACTAAAGCACATGAGGCTTGGGGCATATTGGCTCGACAATATGAGACCAAGAACCACACTAGGATACAAAATTTAGAAAATCAGTTGGCAAATGAAAAACATTCTGATTCTGAAAAGGCTGAAGATTTTATCAAACGGATAAAGCATCTTCAAGATCAATTGGCTGCAGTTGGTGTTGTTATAACACCAGAAGAGCTGGCTCGAAGATCTGTACGTGTTCTTCCAGCAAAGTATGATGGATTAGTAACAGCCCTTAACACTCAGGTAAGGCCAACTCCTCTTACATTTGAAGAGTTTTGTGCCATGCTTTTAGAAGAAGAGATGCGACTGAAGAATCGGCAAAGTACAACTGATGCTGCATTCTCAGCAAATGCAATAGGTAAAGGCTCTTCAGAGGGATCAAAGAAGAAGCCAAAGAAGAAAAAGTTCACAGGAAGTTGCTTCTATTGTGAAAAGAAAGGCCATGCCATCAAGGATTGCAGAAAGAAGCAAGCTGATGAACGGAATGGGACTGTAAAATCATCATGGAAGAACAAAGAGTCTGCAAACAACACAGAGCTGGAACTTTGGGTAGCTATTGAAGAGGTATGTTCATCTGCTCAAGCTCGTGTTGATGAGCCATGGATTTTAGATAGTGGAGCTTCTCGCCATATGACTAGTAAAAAGGATTGGTATAGTTCCCTAGTGCCTCTGCGGGAATCCATCAATGTAGTGGTGGGAAATGACTCCAAGTGTCCAGCTGAAGGAACTGGAACCATCTCTTTTATCACTTCTCCAGGTGTTGAGAAAAAGTTATCCGATGTTCTCTATGTACCTACACTCAAAAGAAATTTGTTGTCAGTTTCTGCAATAACAGATCGTGGACTCGAAGTTCACTTCAATAAGAGTGGTGCGGAAATCATGGATTCATCAGGTAATGTTGTAGGTAAATGCATACGACGGGATAACTTGTATGAGTTAAGTGCTTTAACTGCTACAGAAGCTAAAGATGTAAGCAGGTTATGGCACCGACGATTTGGGCATCTCGGATTTGCAGTTTTGAAGGAGATGCAACGAACAGGGATGGTTGCTCATATGCCTGCATTTTCAGAGTTGCTCTCTGCGGTAGAATGTCTACACTTGCTTTAGGAGGATCTTTCTACTTCTTGCTGTTAGTCGACGATTATAGTAGAAAGATGTGGGTTTATTTCATTCAAGAGAAGGCTGATGCTTTTGAAAAATTTAAAACGTGGCATAAGTATGTAGAAAATGAATCAGGAAGGAAATTGAAAAAATTTAGAACAGATAGAGGAGGTGAATTCTTGTCAACAGAATTCAACAATTACTGTAAGGAGCATGGTGTGAAAAGGCAACTTACCACAGCTCATACACCCCAACAAAATGGCGTTGTTGAGCGCAGGAACAGGACAGTAGTTGAAATGGCTCGTTGTATGTTGAAGGCTCAAGACATGCCTGATTCATTCTGGGCAGAAGCAGTCAATACAGCAGTCTACATCCTCAATCGAAGCTACACAAAAGCACTGAAGGGGATGACTCCTCAAGAAGCATATTCTGGTAAAAAGCCTTCAGTTTTGCATTTCAGAATTTTTGGTTGTTTCTGTTATGCACATATTCCTGATTCAACAAGATCAAAGTTGGATTCAAAAAGCAAAAAGTGTGTCTTCCTAGGATATAGTGAAGAGTCTAAAGCATACAGGTTATGGGATCCTGAGGCAAGGAAGATTTTTGTCAGCCGAGATGTGGTGTTTGATGAACGACCACACTTAGTAGAAGATAAAGGTAAATCTACTATCTCATCAAGCGGAGAAATATCTCACCTTGTGCCTATCAAAAGACAGGTTAAAGTTGAGGAGGAGGAAACATCTGATGGAGAAGTTTCCTCAATAAAAAGCCAACCAGTTGTAGCTGCACAGCGTAAGCCACTACCGAAGTGGGCACAACAGCTCTTTGATGATCTTAATCCACATGTAGATGTACCAGAATCATCATCGGATGGATTACGAAGATCAAAGAGAATAGAGGAGCAAAGAAGAGCCTCAGAACACATTGTTAACATGGCTCTAATGGCAGATATCATGGGTTCGATAAAGGAACCTACCACCATTGAAGAAGCCATTGATGATCCAGATTGGAGAGCGGCAATGCAGTCTGAGTATGATAGTATACTCAAAAATGATACATGGGATCTAGTCGACTTGCCGCCAAAGAAGAAGGTAATAGGTACTAAATGGATTTGGAAAGCTAAGTATAAAGCTGATGGAACATTAGAAAAGTATAAGGCACGATTAGTTGCACAGGGTTTTTCACAGATTGAAGGATTTGATGTTCAAGCAACTTTTGCACCAACAGCACGCATGACAACTATTCGGACGGTACTTGCAGTAGCTGCACAAAATTCTTGGCCTATTTTCCAGATGGATGTCAAATCTGCATTTTTGAATGGTCACCTCAAGGAGGAGGTATATGTATCTCAACCACCAGGTTTTGAGGTGCCCAATTCAGAAAATAAAGTTTGCAGGTTGAAGAAAGCTTTGTATGGACTTAAGCAAGCTCCACGGGCTTGGTACCAACGAATAGATCATTTTTTCAAAAATATGGGTTTTGAAAGAAGTACTTCTGATGCTAACTTGTATGTAACGAAAAGGGATAGCAAGCTAGTTGTTGTCATTGTATATGTAGATGATTTGATCATTACAGGAGATCATCAGGAACTCATCAATCAAACTCGGATCAGCTTGGGAACTGAGTTTGAAATGACAGACTTAGGTCTACTCCATTTTTGTTTGGGAATTGAAGTATGGCAAAGGAAGGATTTCATCTCACAACAAAAATATTCCAAAGAAATTCTCAAGGCATTTGGAATGATGGACTGCAAACCAACTAGCACACCTATGGAGGTAAATCATAAGCTATCTATGGATGATAACATGCCTGATGTAGATGCTAAGAAGTATAGGAAGCTCGTTGGAAGTCTTATTTTTCTGTGCAACACTAGACCAGACATTTGCTATGCTGTTGGAGTGTTAAGCAGGTTTTCCAACAAACCTAAGGAGAGTCACTAGAATGCTGGAATGCGAATTCTAAGGTACATTGAAGGAACCTTGGATTTTGGTATTTTGTATACCACAGGTGATACACTCCAAGGATATTGTGATTCAGATTGGGCTGGAGATTGTGATTCTAGAAAATCAGTTTCTGGATATTGTTTCTCACTTGGTTCAGGAATATTTTCTTGGGTAAGTAGGAAGCAACCAACTCTCGCACTCTCCTCCACTGAAGCAGAGTACAAAGCAGCTTGTTTTGCTTCTTGTGAGGCAGTCTGGTTAAGGAGAATTCTTGCAGATCTTGGCTTTCCATCAAATATGCCAACTGTACTCAAGTGTGATAATCAAAGTTGTATGGCTATTGCAAAGAACCCAATATTTCATGCTCGCACCAAGCACATAGAAGTACAGTACCATTACATTCGTGAGCTAATTAAAGATGAAATTGTGGAGCTAGAATATTGCCCAACAGAGGCAAATTGTGCTGACATATTCACTAAAGCACTTGGAAGAGAGCAGCTCAACAAGCATCTTCAACAGATGGGCATAGGACCGAGACCTACTTGATTTATCATCGGTAAACATTGAGGGGGGGTGTTAGTATATGATCAATGTCTACCCCTCATGATTGTATGCACATTTTGTAAGGCCCCCTTTATGAGGAGAAGCCAAACATGCATTACCCAATTGATGGGAATCCCAACTTGAATGTTGGATGAAGGTCATATTGGACCATGTAAGATATTATAAGGAAAGGGAGTTATCAGGGTCCCCAATTGTGGGGTCCGGGGCAGCGGTGAGCAGCCCCGGCTGGGGGGTCCAAGGGGGCCAGCGGGCCCCCTGGCTGGGGGGTCCCATGGAATATTCCCTGTCGCAGTCAGAAATCATTTATATTTGTTAGGTCGGTTCAACCAATCTAAGCCGTGTATGGCAATTACGCGGGCGGTGGCCGCCCACGCTCTACCGCCCATGTATAGCCGTCCATGGCAGGCCACCCATGATCCTATATATACATGACTTCTACACTACCTAAGACACCGAGTTGAGCCAGCATACCTCTACCTTGTATCTCCCTATCTAGAGTTGTCTAGATCACCATTTAAGCTCTACCTTGAGAGCGCACGGGTGGACAACGCCATCATCTTTGTACTTGCTGCTAGTAGAAAATTGTTGAGATTCTCCTATATCTGTTATCTTCTCTGTTATTGCTCCTGTGTAATATTGTGTAACTATTGTATTACATGATCTTGGTGAAGAGTCTATCTTGCCTTTGAATTTTGTCCCATGGAACTTTGTTCCATAGTTTCTCTCACGCCTTTCAAAATCTCTTATAATGAAACTACACATTAGTGGGTTTATTCACATATAATAAAAAAATAGCTCATATGAGCAACATTATAGCAAGTAAACCCATACACAATATGTAAAATGACATTAAAATATGTATAAACTTATCTTTTCGGATTTCTCATGCAGAGAAATTATGGGAAACTCCATGCATCCAACAAAAATTATCGAATAGGATCTAGAGGTGTGCTCTTCATCTCGTCTCTCCCTTAGATTGCCGTCGTGCCTCATAGTAACAAAAGGTGCCGGAAGAAGAGGAACATTGCCAAAATATAACACCTCTTCGTTCTCGATCATTTCTTGTTGCAGATGAAGAAAATACATGCCAGGAAACAAATGAGGCCTTGTTCACAGTTCATATTGGAGGCTCCCGTACTGAGAGAGGCAAACCATCTGAGATTCATGATGGTTGTGGTGTCCGTCGGCAAGACGAAGATCTTGAACGAAACTGCGTCACGGTGGAAAATAGACGGAGTGTTTCTACCCATCTAAATGATGAGGTGAGATAGCAGAACGATCTTAGAATTGCATCAGTCTTCTATCATGTACTAACTGTAGAAGATGTGAGGAGTTGTCGACGTGCACACCAAACCCAAGTTATAATGTATATTATGAAGTCTCAGCTATGAAAGGTTCTGATGCTTGTAGCTATAGTTGGTTGCGCAAGGAGCGAATTTGACAAAGCTAGATATTATCCCATCACGGGGCATACTAGGCGCAAGTATGGAGAAGAACAAGAACAAGGTTCAGTAGACAGCTTCGACAGAGGAATCTATTGCGGTAGTACTAGGACGGTTTGGAATCGAAGGAAATGCTCCCGACTGTAGCAATGGATAACATCCATCCATGGGTACTGGTAGGTAGCGGGATGAATCTCGGTTTCCACAAATACTGTGCATATTGATTTACGCCAATCTAACCAAAAGCAATGACTACATACGGCGAGAAGTACTTCGACAGAAACGAAGAAGTGCTATTGTAATACAATTTCGACGCATCTCATCAAGAGCTTACAAGCAAAGTGATGAAGATAAAAATCTCCATAGATCTCAACCTAAGGGCTCTAATACCACTGTTGTGGAAGGACTCCATAGCCTTCACATAACTGACCTGAAGACTAACTAGCAAGGCCACACATTAGGAAGAGAGATGTCCTTCCACCCAACAAACCCCTCCAATATATAGCTCCAAGACCAAGGGGGTAAGTCCTTCTCAAGAGGACATGTGTACCTTCCATCACATGGGTCCCTAAGGTGTTCACATGGTCTCCAAGCTTAGGAAATCACATGGCTTCTAAAAGAAGACTCTACAAGCTCTCACGTACAAATGAAGTGGCTAGGAGAAGCTTCCAATTAAGCCTAAGGTACTCAACCTTAGAGAATTAGCCCTAAGGTTCAAGACCAATATAAAAGGGGTAAATAAACCATAAATCCAAAGGGTTTCACACCTAGAAACCCAAGGGTTCTACCCCTTAGACCCATGTAATTATACAACACCAAGCCTCATATGGAGTGATAGACTACAGCGCTTTAGTGGGACACATGTTCAGTACATATGCTGCACACATGACAGCCTCATGACAGAAACTATGTGGTAAAGCTTGACTCTTGACCATACACCTCGCCATCTCCATGAGTGACCTATTCTTTCGTTCAGCAACTCCATTCTGTTGAGGTGTATACAGCACTGTACACTGGTGTTTTATCCCACGTTTAGCTAGAAATGCATTAAAATCAAAAGTCATATATCCCCCCCCCCTCGATCTGAACGGAGGGTGCCCATTTTACATGCTGACAGATTTTCAGCCAAAACCAAAAACTGTTTGAAGCACATGAATACTTCGGACTTTGCCTTCAATAGATATACCCATGCATGCCTAGAAAAATCATCAATGAAAGTCATGAAGTAAAGATATTTTCCAAACTGTGTCTGCATAGGACCACAAACATCACTATGTACAAGCTGCAATTTCTGAGTAGCCCGAACTGAACCATCTTTTGGAAATGAGGAATGTTGCATTTTGCCGAAAATACAGCCTTCACAAACATGTTTTCCAGGTGCCTCAAGTTTGGGCAAAGAGGACACCATTTCAGATTTCTACGGCGTAGCAAACTAGCAAAATTCAGATGACCAAAGCATGCATGCCAAAGCTTTGTATCTGAGATAGCATGAGAATCATGTACTGCACATGCCGAATCCTTCACAAATCTTTCATAGTCTATGAGCTTATACAGCCCACGACATAAAATACCAGAAGCAATAATCACATCGCCATTTGACATATCATGAACTGTACACCTGTCATCAACAAATTTCACAACCAAGCCAATCTTGGCTAATGCAAAAACTGATAACAGGTTCTTCTTGATCCCTGGCACAAATAAAGCATTTGACAAAGTTAAAGAACTACCATCAACAGTAGTCAAAATGATCTTACCAACTCCCATAACCAGATAAGAGGAGTTGTTGGCGCATGTAATAGTATTCCCTATAGGGGAAGGCTCGAGTGAAGAAAAGAAACTGTGCTGCGAGGTAATATGTTTGGTCGCCCCACTATCAAAGTACCAAACATCTAAGTCTACTGTAGACATGCACTACTCATGACAAGATGGGTCAAAACAGCAAACAATAGTAAATGCCCATTCTTCTTCCTGCATAAGATTAGTAGACCCCGTTTTTGGTGTAGAGGCTTCTGCAACAACCATTCCAGCCTCTTTCTTCTTTGCCTCTTTTGCAGCCAAGTTTCCACACTTCTTTATGATATGATCATTCCCTTTATAGTACTTACAAAACAATTTCTGCTTTTCTGATTTTTTCTCATCTTTGTCTTGGTTCTTCGAATGTGCAGCATTTGCAGATTTCTGCTTACTAGTAGAAGAGCTCCATTTTCCTTTGCCCTTCTGACTAGCCAGGAAAGCTTGATCTGCAACACGCATAATGGACCTGTTGATCTACCTGGACTTATCTTCCTACAACAGAATAGAGACTAACTCTTCAAATGACAAGGCATTTGGATTGCCTTTCATCATCAACCGAAGAGAAGAAGCAAAACTCTGATATGAATCAGGAAGGCCATTTAGAACGGTCTGCACAAGTGAGCTATCTGGTATAACCTCATCAGCAGAAATCAATTATTCCTTCAATTCTTTGATCTTTGTTAGGAAATTGTCCATATAATCACCTTCATTCATGTGCTCACTCTCCAACTGTTTTCGAAGGTAAGAAACACGAGCCTCATTCCTAGCTTGGTACAATGTCGTAAGTGTATCCCAAGCATCCTTAGCTGTTTTGCAAGAGCAAATATGAGGAATAATGGCACGTTTGACATACAAAGCTATCAATGCATGTGCATGGGCATCTCTTCCATCCCAACGAATCTGCTCTACAGTAGGTGCAACGAAAATTGTAGCACGAACAGGAATATGCAGAATATCACCATCTTCGACACCTTCTGCATCAGCTTCAGTACCTGCAGTTGTAACAGTTGTAGGTGTAATAGGACATTTTTCGACACCCTGCACAATGTTCTAGAGTCCTTTTGCAACCAACACATGTCGCATCATATAAGCCCATAATGGGTAGTTGGTATCATCCAACTTATCTTCAATAACCAACATACGGAATACATCACTGCTTTCAGCCATGGTTGGTGACTAAAATACCTTGATGCAGAAAATTGACTGTATCTCAAAAAGTTGAACACTACTAGCCAGACGAATTCCACTACACCTGTAGCACACTTCGAGACGGTTATATTGGCGAATAGAAACTGGTATATACCTTTGGCACAGAGAGACAAAATAGCCTGCACAACCACTACGATAGTGCGTTCGGAGGCCAAAACGAGCTCAAATTGCGATTTCGGCAGCACATGGTGAAACTGTTTTGATCTCGAAAACACACTGAGTATGCTCACCAAAATTCATGTGATTATGAGACTGCAACCAAAGGCGTGTTGATAGCATCCTAGATGAAGCGACGACCTGCTTTGATACCAATTGTTGGAGATAGACGTTTGCAGTGTGGTCGTGATTTGAAGTCAAGTTCAGTAATCAACCATTGCTTTTAGCATAGCCTCTTTTGGAGAGTTACAAGGTGAATTTAATACCTGAAGTTCATGCCCACATTGTTAGTGTGGTGGAAGCTATTCTCAAAAAGCCACGGTCGAGGGACATACAAAGGGTGGTTGATACTCTTCAAAACCTTTATGATGCTGTAGTAAGGGATTTTCCAATGCAAAAGTGCGAGTATGAATCTTTAGGAGGGGTTGGATTGGTTGTAGAGAGAAACAATCTATTATTCGTGGGAGCAACTTCATGGAAGACCATATGGGGAACTGTATCAAGAAAAAGAGATTGTTGCTGGATAGAAGATAATCTCCAGTAATCATACCCTGCTCGACAAGAGAAGCGATGTTGATTGCGTTAATGATGTGGTTCTACAAAAGATAACAGAGCAATGTTAAAATGGTCCATTTTTCACAGACTCAGTTCATTCTAGGCGAATCTGCAAAGTTGTAAAGTGGGTTTAGTTGCAGTTTCGCATGATTCACCTCTTGGCCAACTCAAAGGAAGTGATACTTTGATTGAAATCTACAGCAGATACTACAAGGAGCCACCCTTTGTGATGCGAGGGACTGGACTGTTGGCTAACATCTTAGAGCTACAGGATCTATATGAGTCATCTTCATAATCAGATCGAGTAAGTTTTATGTCCACAGATATTAAATTGTTGCACCATAAATGTGAAAGCTAGGAAACTGTTTTGCTTAACGAGCTGAAGAAAGATGGAGAGGTAACTGTTGTATTTATGCATAGAGGAAATGAGATATTTCATGGAAATGGTAGTTTAACTGTAATTTAATATTGCTATATTTCTCTTTTCCACATGCGTTGTTATCTATTATGTGCATTTTCTTAAATCGACTATATTTGATTTTGCAAAATGAAACTGGCTCAGAATAAGATTTTATCAAAAGTGCTCATATTTTTTATATCCGATGACTTCTCTTATTAATATCTGCTACGCTTGGTGACTCGAAACCGAGGAAATAAGCGCATGTAAGTTATCTGAGTTTGAAGATTAAGGCGCATAATACAAGTGGAATGTTTGTGTAGTCATTTGAACTTAATCTCTGACAAAAATGAGATTCACGTATGTTCATCGAAATGACATAGTATGAACGCATTATTTTCTATAATGGTACATTTTGAATGTGCAGAGAACCCCGTATAAAGGGAGATATGGGATTACATAAAATACAACATATAAGAAATACTGCTTATCTTTATCGTAGGATGAATGACTTCAACGTTGTTAGAATTCTACTCTCCGAACCAAATGCTAATTATGCAATTGGCATTGGAATGTTTCTTGCACCTTTCTACTTGAGGTTAATGCTCATAACACTATGTATTAATTGCTATGCCTTTTCTCCATGAACTTTATTTAAAGCAAACCCGAAATCTTGAGAGTTTGATTGACGTAGGAATATTTGAGAGTTTGAGAGCCTTGTTGCTCATAGAAGCGCTGAGTCTCCATTTCTTCTCTTCATGAGTATTGCAATGCCCCTTAAAGGTTAAGTTCTATATTTGTTCTATTTTACCCTCCCTTGTTCTCGAAACCCCGCGACATATCTGGTGAACGCGACGTGAAAGAAGGGGGTGAGTGAGTTATAGAGCCATGGGAATTAGCATAATCAAAATGGAAGATATCCTAGCTCAATTCCTACGCTTTCAAGAAGAAGATAGGCATCAAAAAGCCATCCAGATGCTCCATGACCGTTTAATCAAGCGATGTGGGTTTTTCAATGGCAAAAATATATCTAGATTTTGTAAAGAGTATGAACTCGAGTCGAAGTACTTAGGTGTCGGATTAAGTCCGATGACGGAAAAAGAATTATGCGAAAACTTTATCTATGTGTCGGGATACGATGTGCGAGACCAAATAATATAAATAAATCAAACGACATGGTCTCGATACAAAGTGATACTCCTCAAGCAGTTTATGCTAGAGGACCTTGATAAAGTGACTTGTAGATCTTTTCTGAGGTGGGTCCATATGCCCAAAGATCAACCAATCCTAGAAATTAAAAAAGAGTTCGAAAGACAATTCGAAGATATGTCGGAATATGACCAAAGATGTCTAATGCATGAAAGGGTAATCTTATTCCTACAGGCAATAGATGTTAGAGCCCGAGAGGAACTAATTTCGTTTCTGCAAGACTTGGATTCTGAGTCTGGACTCACAGAGGATTGGGCACTCGTTCATGATGCTGTAATAAGATATGTTAGAAAGCAGCAAATGTTTGAGAAATTCCGAAATGATTGGAAATTGGATCTTCATGCGGATATAGCCGATGCACATATTTCTTGCATGCCAAATTTTGAGAATAATGTGCAAATTCAAAAACACTTAGAAAATCCGGTCAAAAAAGAAAGAAGTATGACTGAAAACCACATATATAATCATTTTGAGGTTCGTCAAGAAGAACCAATAATAATAAATTATACAAACCCTAAACCTTTAAGATGTCATGGGACAATAGATGTCTTTGCAATAAATACATCTTTAAGTGTACCAAAAGTACAAACCCTAATGAGGGAAGGAGTAAAGGAGCTGGGAGAAGCTAACCAAATATCAATTAATTAAAAAACAAATCAAATAAAAAATGAAGATACTCAAACAAGAAATCAATATGAAGCTTCTTCTGTTCCAACAAACTCCTCACATCTCATAGGAAGTAATTATGTAAACATTAAACCAAGATATACAATAAGCCAAAAGCCAAAGACGTCTACAATATCTCAAGATGAACATGAAGAAATTATCCATAGAAATGATGTCAATAGAAATGATGTCAAGATCAAGGAGATGTCAATAAGTAGTTCTCTAAAAAGTGATATGCATGCCAAGCATGATGAGTGTGATGCTCGTCATGAGGATAAATCAATTACAGTTCAAGTTTCTGATATTCCTCTGAGCGATACTACATTAGATATATGTCCTCAAATGCAGGACAATGATCCTACTTATATGATAGACGATAAAACACTAATTGGAGTTCTAGAGAGTGATATATATGTAGATGATGCTACAATCCACAAAGAGGGGTATGAGAATGATCATCAGAAGGATGAAAATAAGTCGTCGATTGCTCATTCATACAGTGATATGTATGCCAATCACAATCATGTTGAGTTGAGTTCCTATGAGGATGAGATTGAGTATGAAATGTCAAATGAAACACTCATAGAAATGCATGACAAATCTGATGAAGAATCTATACCGAGTGAGGGTGAGTATGAAAAGATAGAAATATGACTTCGCTAAAGAGGCTAGATTTAGCCACTATGAATCGAATGAAGAATCAGTTGATTCAACTGTAGCTGTAGAAGGATTTGTATGTGAGGATGCACTTGACCAAGAGTCAATGATCGACGAGATGGATGAAGAATGTGGTCTAAGCATATCCTCTGAAGAGAATAGGCAAGAGAGAACTGAAGTAGGTATAGAACACTATAGTGAGATTTTCAATGAAAATTTTCAATTGACATCGAATGATATCCAAAGCCCTAAAAAGGTTTCTGAGGATGAATATAAAGTCTATAAAGATTCTTACATAAAGGCAGAGATCAGTGATTCAGATGAACATGAATTTCTTAATTTTAATGACATTGAATCACTCCATGAGGAAGGGCGAGTGGACTTGGAAAGTGATGATGATGGAGAGTTCCTAGAAAGGTTGGAGAAAGAAGCAGACTTCATAATTTCTGGAACTCAGTCAAAAGGGAATGATTTCACCATGGAGAATAAAGATGAGTGTGTTTTGATGTCTGAGTATGATGAACACTTCCATTTGAAGTGGGATTCAAATGATTCTATTCAAAAACCTCATTTTAACGAAGATGAAAACATGATAGAAGATAATGAAAGGAATAAAATTCCTATAAATGATCTCAATCATGAAATAAAAGAAAACACAGGCTTGAAAGAAAATTTTAATTATGAATAAAACATATGCAAATTTCAAACTTCATATACATGTGTTCCTGACTCTGCACATGATGAATTTGAAAGAATCATAAATAAAGATACTTATGCTCAGATAATTGAAACATGGATATCCACATTCTCTGAGAGTTACAAAGACCAAACAAGCCGCCAAGAGGTAGACAAGCAAATAAGGTGGCTTGTTTACAAGTCTACCATATTTATGAATGTTATGCCGATCGATGCGATTCAAAGATGGCTCGTTTTTAAACATAGCTTCTTTGGAAAGCATTTATTTGTGAGAATATATTGGAAAGGAATTTCTTGAATTTGCAAGAAATTCAAAAGTGACTTTTGCAAATATAAGTATGTAAATACTTTATAATTATGTTTTGATTTTTTGTAATGGATAAAAGTAAATATAAAATAAATAAATAAATAGATATATAAATGCTTAAATAAATAAAGAAATAATAAATACATAAATAAATACAAGTAAAATATAAATAAATAAATAAAAAAATAAATAAATATATAAATAAATCAACAAATATGTAAATAAATAAATATATAAATAAGTAGAAGAAGTAAGTGCATCTAGTATTCAAGTAGATGAAATTTTTTCAAATAATCTTTTTTAATTATGATGCTACTGATGTGTTTTCTGAGTTTATAAGAACAGGTGTTGATATGGAGCTAATTAGAGATCTAGAATTTCGGTGGATTGCACAGGAGACAACCACTTCAAATTACATGTTTATGGTTTGCTGTAAATGGGTTTTTTGAAGCTCTTTCATGGATTGCATGTGTACATATGAATATTTTGATTCGATATTTCTTATCACGTGTTTAGTGTTTGAATGCAAGAGAAGATCAAAGGAAGGCGATGGAAATGATAAGTGAAGTGAAGATCAGAAAAGCCTTGTCTTCTTTCTTAGCTCTCTTGTTAACCAAAATATTTTCTTTGCACCAATTTTGTGTCGCATTGCACATAAAGTATGCATATTTTAATTTGAAAAGAGCACATGTTCTTAAATCCCATAGATGCACGTTCATTTGCACATGAAATTGATTTGCAAGTACCATGAAAGAGAATAGGATTGAGCTATGAGTGAAAATCAGGGAAGAGAGTCATTGTCTTTGTGAGAAAAATTATGAGTGGTGAGGAGCTTTGTTTAGAATATGTGACAAGCATTTTCATACTCGCACCATAATTGTGAATTGTTGCACCTAAAGTATGCATGCATGAATATATATGTGCACAAAATTTTCAAGCCCATAGATGCACATCTAATTGCACATGAGCTAAATTGGAGATGCATGATCAAAATTCAGTTTGAATTCGAGTGGAGAATACCTCGACATCGAATGCCTCATACCTTTTCTATGCACCATTACGTTTTCTGATGCATTTGAGAGTATGCATGTATAGGGCCCACTACATGGCCATGTATAGGCACGTGTGTTTAGTAACCCATGCACATGATTTATTTTGGAATGCATAAATTCTTGCAGATATGAAGATTGATGTGGCGCATCTGGAGGATGCACAGGTTCAGAGGGGGTGGATGTGGTCGTGATTTGAAGTCAAGTTTAGTAATCAACCATTGCTTTTAGCATAGGCTCTTTTGGAGAGTTACAAGGTGAATTTAATACCTGAAGTTCATGCCCACATTGTTAGTGTGGTGGAAGCTACTCTCAAAAAGCCACAGTCGAGGGACATACAAAGGGTGTTTGATACTCTTCAAAACCTTTATGATGCTGTAGTAAGGGATTTTCCAATGCAGAAGTGCGAGTATGGATCTTTAAGAGGGGTTGGATTGGTTGTAGAGAGCAACAATTTATTATTCGTGGATGCAGTCAAGCTTCCAAAATTTTTATGATGAGATTTTCTTTCATATGTTAAAGCGGCTATATATAAATCTGAGCACAAAAGAGGCCCTGGATGATGTTCCTAGGAACATAGTTGCAAAAAGGCACAAATCATTCTTAAGCAACTCTGTTTTCATGAATATGCCCCATGCTCCATTTAGAGAGGATGCGGTCTTTCAGTGTGCTTACACCGTACTCTAGTGAGGATGCTATATACACAAAAGAGCAGTTGAGAATCCCAAATGAGGATGGCTTGATGATTCTTTATTATCTCCAAAGTGTTTACCTTGATAAATGGAATGATTTCCTGGAGAGAACGGGTATTGAAGGAACGTCACCTTTCGAATGTTCTCTAAGCGTTTAGATCTTCTCAAGGAAATCGCGAGAATATGTGTCTATGAGGAAAGAAAGAGAGTTTTTTAGGTTCGAAAAAAAATGAGGGGTCAAGAGCCCGCTATGTAGGTGTTAAGGGGGTCGGCATCAGCCCGAGAAGGAAAAGGAGACAAATTCGATCAGAAACACAGGCTTTGGCGACTGCAACAGGGTTTTTTTTTGGTTCTTTTTACTCTCTCTGGGATCTTTTGACGGAATCTTCTCAGTCTTAGTCCAGGAAGAATGATATAGAAAAATCTACTGGGGATTGTCGGGGACTACAGAAGCAATAGGGAGGAGAGCCCAAAGGCCGGAGTCTCGTGTGGCATGGAGGATGATCTGACAGCACTGAAGGGTTGGAGAAATCGGAAGTTATTGTGGATCAGGATGAGAAGGCCCCGTCCCCTCTCCGAAGGTCTAATAGAGAGTGAGTTCAAGAGATATGTTCGAGAGAAGAGGATTCTCTGGTTGATTTTAGAATAAAAGTAGAGGAAAGAACGGATGCGAGAAGGGGCGACAGCCAATCTTTTGCAAAAAAACTAAAGCGAGTGGGAAGTACTGCTGCACTGGAGATAGGCTTCGTATGAGGTCCATAGAGAAAGTGTAAGCCAAAGAACAGAGCAACTTCATGGAAGACCATATGGGGAACTGTATCAAGAAAAAGAGATTGTTGCTAGATAGAAGATAATGTCCAGTAATCATACCCTGATCGACAAGAGAAGCGATGTTGATTGCGTTAATGATGTGGTTCTACAAAAGATAACAGAGCGATGTTAAAATGGTCCATTTTTCACAGGCTCAGTTCATTCTAGGCGAATCTGCAAAGCTGTAAAGTGGGTTTAGTTGCAGTTTCTTATGATTCACCTCTTGGCCAACTCAAAGGAAGTGATAATTTGATCGAAATCTACAGCAGATGCTACAAGGAGCCACCCTTTGTGATGCGAGGGACTGGACTGTTGGCTAACATCTTAGAGCTACAGGATCTGTATGAGTCATCTTCATAATCAGATTGAGTAAGTTTTATGTCCACAGATATTAAATTGTTGCACCATAAATGTGAAAGCTAGGAAACTGTTTTGCTTAACGAGCTGATGAAAGATGGAGAGGTAACTGTTGTATTTATGCATAGAGGAAATGAGATATTTCATGGAAATGGTAGTTTAACTGTAATTTAATATTGCGATATTTCTCTTTTCCACATGCGTTGTTATCTATTATGTGCATTTCCTTAAATCGACTATATTTGATTTTGCAAAATGAAACTGGCTCAGAATAAAATTTTATCAAAAGTGCTCATATTTTTTATATCCGATGACTTCTCTTATTAATATCTGCTACGCTTGGTGACTCGAAACTGAGGAAATAAGCGCATGTAAGTTATCTGAGTTTGAAGATTAAGGCGCATAATACAAGTGGAATGCTTGTGTAGTCACTTGAACTTAATCTCTCACAAAAATGAGATTCACGTATGTTCATCGAAATGACATAGTATGAACGCATTATTTTCTATAATGGTACATTTTGAATGTGCAGAAAATCCCGTATAAAGGGAGATATGGGGTTACATAAAATACAACATATAAGAAATACTGCTTATCTTTATCGTAGGATGAATGACTTCAACGTTGTTAGAATTCTACTCTCCGAACCAAATGCTAATTCTGCAATTGGCATTGGAATGTTTCTTGCACCTTTCTACTTGAGGTTAGGTTAATGCTCATAACACTATGTATTAATTGCTATGCCTTTTCTCCATGAATTCTATTTAAAGCAAGCCCGAAATCTTGAGAGTTCGATTGACGTCGGAATATTTGAGAGTTTGAGAGCCTTTTTGCTCATAGAAGCGCTGAGTCTCCATTTCTTCTCTTCATGAGTATTGCAATGCCCCTTAAAGGTTAAGTTCTATATTTGTTCTATTTCACCCTCCCTTGTTCTCGAAACCCCGCGACAACGGAAGCACGCGAACATCACAAGGAAGAAGAAGAAGAAGAAGCTTGGGGCACAACACATAATACTGAATGTATTACTAGAGAATGTACAAAGATTAGTAGCCCATTAGGGCAACAGGCGTATATACAAGCCGGGGGAAAAAAACCTCCTAAAGAGGGAAAAAGTGCCCCGGCTGTCCTAGTGTGTTCACACACATCACTACCTAAATATATCAACAACTACTTTGTACTTTGAGGAGTTTATCAAAGTGCAAAGCCAGACAATGTTTTGAATCATTTGGGCAAGGATGCCACCATAGAGATGAGACATGTTCTTCCAATTCTAGAACATGACCATGTTCTTCTAGTTTTAGAACATGAGGCTCGGGGGTTGCCTACAGTATATATAGCTCTACTTTTTGAGGATGAAAATATTTTGCTAGGTGGCAAGAATGTAATAAAGTAAGTCTATGCTCTAAGGGTCCGACTCGTTCGGACAGATCTTAAATCGGACACCGTTTGGTCACCTGTATGTATGACCAAATATCTCGAGTCTAGACTTACTAGAAGGTCATTTACTCTTGTAACCAAGTGATCCACTCAGATTAGTGGTTAAGACTCAAGGATGTGAAGGAGGAGGTCTTGGGTTCAATCCCCATTGGGTACATGGGAAGAGTGTTTTGCCCAAAGAGCTCTAGAACCTTCTAAAAGCATCCACTTGAGCTAACTTTAGTTAACTGGGATACTTGGCACACATGGAGTGACATGGTTGACACATGGATGGTTAGTATCCACCTGCCCAAGTAAGTAGTCCCCTGGAAAGAGCTATATATAGAGGCATTTGGTTGGGAGAGAGTCATCTCTCTAGCATGTGGTGGTCGTAATCTTGTAGTAGGGTCCTAGCAAAGATCCATCAATCTCAGGTTCAAGGTACTATGTTTAATTTATTGATAATTATAGTAGATGGATAATCCTTCATTTCATGATGCATAAGGATAGAGTATTTACATGCTTCAAAAACTATTTGGCACTAGTTGAGAACCAAACAGGTGAAAGCTTGAAGAGGATCAGGTATGATGGAGGTGGTGAGTATTTTATATGAATTTCATTAATTTTTACAGGAGAAGTCATAAAGAGGGAAGTAACAACAAGATATACTCTTGAAATGAATGGAGTAGGAAAAAGAAGGAACATGTTAATATTGAAGTTTTTAGGTCAATGAGAAGAAGCTACCTAACTACCTATGGGTCGAGGCTCTCTGCAAAGCAACCTATTTTGTTTACAGGCTCCCATCCAAATCCTTGGATGGAATGACACCTTATGAAGCATGGAATGGCAAGAGAACCTCATTGGACCATTGCAAAATATTTGGATGCATTGTTTATGCTCACATTCCTTCACAGATTAGAGGGAATCGCACCCTAAAGCTGAAAAGTGTATATCGGCTATACAATCCCAATAAAAAATTATTTATAGTTAGTAGGGATGTAGTGTTTGATGAAAATATTTCATGGTTTGAAGATGATTGCAAGAAAGTCAAGTTACCTTTATGTGGTATATTTATTACTTAGAGAAAGTATATACATGATATGTTGGTGAAGTTCAAGATGGAGAATACCAAAATTACAGGTACACCCATGGAACTCAATCATAAGCTTAGCTCTCATGAAGGAGAACTTCTTGAGGATGTTACAGGTTAACAAAGGCTTATAGGGAGCCTCAACTATGCTACCCTAACAAGATTAGACATTGCTTATAGAGTAAGTACATTGAGTCAGTTTATGCATGCATCAAGGAAGCCTCATATGGAAGCTACCAAAAGGGTGCTAAAGTATATAAAGGGTACCATGAATGAAGGTTTGTTTTATCCCTTCACTTTTGACTTAGACATAAAAATGTATTCTGATGCAGATTGGGCTGGCTCCAAGGATTATAGAACGAGCACTTCAAGGTACCTATCATTTTCAGGTTCAAATCTTATATCATGGTTAGATAAGAAGCAACCAAGTGTGGCCTTATCATCCACAGAAGCCGAATATAGAGGTTTGGAAAATGCAACACAAGAAGCTATGTGGCTTAAGCAACTATATGGAGATTTGGGAATACACTCTTACACTCCAATAATCTTTAAAGATAACACTAGTTCAGTTCATTATGTAAGGACTAAGCATATTGAAGTGCACTATCATTATGTAAGGGAGAACTTGCTTAGCAAGGATATTTGACTATCCTATATATCAACTCATTTACAATGTGCAGATATAGTCACAAAGTCTTTGTATGGAACCAAGATGAACAGATCCAAATTGATGATTGGTTTGCAAGAAATCAAGAAATAATGATGACCAAGCATGTTAAGCTCGAGGGGGAGTTGTTGGTGCAATTAAAACCAAGCCCACATACTTGGTTAATTAGCACATCTCTTGTGGAACCCTATGGGATGAACCTCTTGTAAAAACCATTTACATTTATCTTTGTAATAGTCTCCTACAACCAGTTAGGCAGCATCAAATCTCAAAGTTTTTGGTTGCTGAGTAATGAGAGAATATATCCTATACTTTAGGATTCACTTTAGTAAAGCTTTTTGAATTTGAATTCAAACATTAGGATTCACTTTTAGGCAAAGCATTTTGAATTTGAATTCAAACATTGGCTCCAAAATTAGATATAAAAAGAGGATCAAATGATCTATGTATTATCTTGATTCGATGAGATCATTGTGAAGGTGATATATTTTAAATTGAGAGCTCATCTCATAGCTCATTCACCTCTCACACATTGAGCAATATATGATTGCCAATGACATTGCATTTGTATAGGATTTAATATACATATTATCATTACATTCTCATTTCACATCTCTACTATGACTACATCAAAATAGTGACTTTCTAAGAGCTTGTTCTCAACATATGATTGATCATTTTTTATTATTTAAAGCATGGTAGATTTTGCATATTTTCTAGTATATGATTGCAAAGTCTCATTATCATTGCTTCTTTGGATTGTGAGATCTTAACACATCTTTACTCTCTGGTTTGTTGACTGATGCACCCTATAATTGACAAGAAGATTCTCTGATTTGCTAAACACTATTCTCAGTGTGTAGTCTGATATTTCTGATGAAATCACTCATGATTGGTAGCTAGCTAAGCTAGTTATATTTCCCCAAAAGAAATTAAGCTAATTGCTGCTGTGCTCAAAGAACTGCTCAAAACATTGAACATGTGTAGAATTAAGAATAGCAAGTTTTCTGGTCTTGGATCAATTCCTACCTATCTGGTTTGATACATTGATTAGTGGATCATGTTCCAAGCAATATATGTTATTATTTATGATCATTAGCATCCTAAAGAGGCCCACTACACTCTCCAACAAGTACTCTTGGTAGGTGTGAAGAAAGTTCAAGCTACACCACTTCATCTCTGCAGACTATCCACCATCTCCTCCAACAAACAGCCGTTGTGAAAGCTATCCTATACTCAAGCTCACAACTAGAAGTGGCCAAAATAGGTTGCTTCTTTCTCAACTAAGATATACATCAGCTACCAAGCATGAAGGAAAAGCCACTAGTGGACACAGGAGTGTCATAGCAACTAGCCTATTCAGAGTCAAAAAAAGCATGTAAATCTGGTGGTCCTGATCCCCCCTTGGGATAAAACATTCCAATTAGCTAGGTACCACTCAAGTAGCAAAAGATGCGCTTAACCGCCTGCCAATGCTTGACAGCTAGGTGATGCATAAAATTTCTCATCTGTGAGACAGCAAACTAAATAGTTGGCCAAGTAATGCATAAGTAAATCAAGCATCCAATAGCTTGCTGATATAGAACAACATGAAATGCATATCCAACATCATGAAGACTCAATCGTAAACCTATCTCCATAGGAGTGGCAATAGGTTTGCATTTTTCAAGGTCAAAATGATACAATAATGTGTCAATATATTTTGTTTGAAACAAAGCTATTCCACCATCAACTTGCATAAATTGAATGCCCAAATAATGATGAAAATGCCCCAAATATGACATCTAAAATGAGGCATGAAAATCAGCCTTAAAATCAGTAACATGCTTCTCATCAGGACCAATGAGCAACATGCCATCAACATAGACAACAATGATCAGAAACAAATCATTTACACGTTGAACATATAAGGTGCCTTGAGTTGGATTGGTCTCAAAACCATGTGCAATCAGATAGGCATGTATCTTTTCATACTAAGCATGTGGTGCTTGCTTTAAACCATATAATGACTTTTCAACTTGCACACTTTGTTTTGATGCCCTTTCTGCACTAAGCCATAGGGCTTAAAAACATACACTTCCTCATGCAAGTCGCCATTCAAAAATGCAATTTTAATGTCCAACTGATGTACATTCCAACCATCTGCAAGTGCACATATGCTATGAATAGTATGTTTGAGAATTCCTCTCGTATGCACAGTGAAAAGTGTAGAAGACCTTCTCAGATTCAAGACTTTTACCAATAGCTGAACCTTCAAATCAAAACTGGTATCAACAAAAAAATGCAATGAATGTGAAACTTTGGTCACTCAAACTAGACACTTATAGCCTTCCAATGAGCTATCAAACACTCAATTTGGTGTGGTTTTGGTTTTGCAAATCTTTGCCTCAAAACAAGCTACATGTCCACTCAGTTAGGCTAAAAATTGGACTTCACTAAAAACTTAATAACTCATAGGTCACTCGATTTGACAAAACTATTCTAGGCACAAGAAGTAATTGCAATAATCTTTGCAATAAATATTTAAAATCTAAACATGGGTACATACATTGAGCGATATGACTCTCAAAATTAGGCTACCCAGACATTGGTATGCAGCTTGACATAGTCTATGAGAATGAAGAGAACGAAATGACTGAAACCAAATGAACTACCTACAAGGGGACTTCACTGCCTTCTTCCTCTATTCTTCAGTGTCCTCCATTGCCTCCTTTGTAGCCAAATGACCATGAGCTCTCATGATGAGTTTGACATCTCTTCTCCATAACTCTTCCACTACTTTGAGTAGCCACTCTTCTCTTCCAGTTCATTTTTGGATTTGATTCCCTTTTGATTGATTCTCTTTTGTCCTCCACTACTTTTTGAAGTAAATGCTTTCATTTTTCATTTTTGTATTTTCTTTCTTTTTGAAGAATATCCTTTTTGTGAAATATATATGATCTTGCTTCCTTTTTTTTTTACACTCCCCATCAAGCTCACATGTGAGCTTGCACCTTCAGCCATATCCTGCAAGTTGACTTGATCCTTGAACCACTTTAGCTTAGAAGCATCAAAGGACTTTGTAAAAATGTCTACAACCTGGTCATTAGTTCTAATGAACTTTATATCCACATCCTTGCTCAAAACGTTTTCTCGAACATAATGATAATGCACTTCTATGTGTTTGCTTCATGCTTGAAACATTGGATTGATTGTCAAGTGAATGCTTGACACATTGTCACCATAAATTGGAATGGTCACTACTAGCACATCAAGATCGGCCAAGAGCTTCTTAATCTACATAGCTTCACAAGTTGCGAAGGCTAATCCTCTATATTCAGTTTCTGTAGATGATAGTGCAACAGTAGGTTGCTTCCTCGAGCTCCATGTGATAGGTTTGCTACCTATCATGAACACATAACCTAAAGTAGATCTTCTATCTTCCTTTAAGCCAACCGAATCAGCATCAATGAAGCCCTTAACGTTCAATTCTTCATCATATATATAAAACAAGGCATGATTAATTGTCTGCTTCACATATCTTAACACTCGTTTGGTTGAATTTAAGTGTTCACTTGTTGGAGCTTGCATAAATTAAAAAAAAAGAATTTCAATGATATAATAAAAATATCGTCTCGTGATCATAGCATAGATCAATGAACCTATACACTACTCCTATATGTAGTTACATCATCTAACTTCTCTCCATTATTTGAGCATAGCTTCACAGTTGTGTCCATAGGTTGAGTGAGTGGTTTGCATTCACTCATTTCAAATCTAAAAAGAACGTCCAATAGGTACTTTCCTTGCATCAAGTAGATTCCATATTTCCCATAGACTACCTCAATGCCTAAAAAATATTCCAGCTCACCAAGATCTGAAAATTTAAACTCCTTATCGAGTTTTCTTTTTATCTCTTGTATTCGTGCAACATTACTTCCTGTTCTAACGAGATCATCAACATATATGCAAATGTATACCCGCTTGCCTTCTTCTTTCTTCAAGTAGAGAGAAGGATCTACACTACTTGGACTATACCCACACCTTGTGAGGTAGTCAACCAATCTTTGGTTCCGAGCACGTGATGCTTGCTTCTGCCCATACAAAGCTTTCTTCAATCTACAAACAAAATTTGGATGCTTTTTATCTTCAAATCCAATCGGTTCACACATGTATACGTCTTCTAGAAGTTCACCATGGAGAAAAACATTTTTTATGTCAAGCTGGTACAATGGCCATCTCCTTGTTGCACTCACTGCAATCAAGACTCTAAATGTTCCCATCTTTGTAATCGGGTTGAAAGTCTCTTCATAGTCGATGTCGTGAGTTTGCTTGAATCCTTTTGCTACTAGTCTAGCTTTATGCCTAGCTAGAGAACCATCATCATTTCTCTTTATTTTAAACACCCATTTATTTGGAAAAATCTTCATACCTTCAGCCTTTGGGACTAGCTCCAATGTGTGATTGTCCTTGACAGCTTTTATCTCTTCTTGCATAGCTTGCTGCCATTCTTTTTGTGTACAAGCTTCTTCATAAGCATTCAGTTCTTTCTCTTTGACCACTTTGTGTCATATATGCAAAATGCTTTGCAATAAAACTATCATAGCTCAACCCTTCAATTGGATACCTCGCTCTTGAAGACCTCCTTTCATTTCCTTTTGAATCTTGCTTCATCAACCGGTTTACCTTTGGTGTAATTACCTCTTCATACTCTTCTTCACAAATCACTATTTTGGGCTGCACTTTTAGCTTCAAATCTTCCATAACCTGATGTTGGTGATGAGGAATGACTCCTTAGTCTCCCCTTCCATGATGAGCTTTCTCCATGTGATGTAGAAGCTTCTGGACCCTGACATTTGAGTGCTTATTTGCTGAAATTCTTCCTGGACAACACCTCCATCATCTTCGCAATCTTCTTCAAGAATCGTCTCTTTTCCTTTGTCTCCAAACCATGGTCTTAGCTCATCAATACCACATCTCGCGAGACTCGTAGCTCCTTTTTCACCTAATTGTAGCACCTATATCCTTTTTTCTCCGATGAATATCCAATAAAAATACATTTTGTTGACCTTGCCTCCATCTTTGTCCTTAGTTCTTGAGGAATGTGAACATAACACACACATCCAAAAAAATTGAGATGTGTAAGGTCAAGTTTCTTACCGGAATAAAAAACCTCCTCCGTAGTTAAATTATGCACTCCAACCGTTGTGCACTTGTTCATCAAATAAAGAGCCGTACTAATTGCCTCAGCCCAATAGTTTAGTGGAGCCTTCATCTCGTTCAACATGCACCTTGCAACTTTTGTGATATCTCTATTTTTCCTTTCAACAATTCCATTTTGTTGAGGTTTGTATCTACATGTAAATTGTTGCTTGATGCCATTTTCATAAAGAAAATCAGAAAATTCTTTGGAAAATTTTCTCCTCCTCCATCAAACCTCAAGGTCTTTATGTAACGTCCTATTTCCTTTTCTACCTATGCTTTAAATCTCTTGAACATGGTGAACACATCTGATTTTTGTTTTATGCATAACTCCATACTTGCCTTGAATGATCATCAATAAAAGTGACAAAATATATATTATCAGCACCGATGGTTGTTGTGATGGTCCCCATACATCCATGTGTATCAAGTCGAGGACATTCCTTGCCACATAGTTGCTCTTCTTGAATGGTTGTCGAGTTTGCTTTCCTAGTTGGCATGCTTCACAAAATCATGTAGTCCAGCATCATTGAATCTTCAAAGACCTCCTACCACTTCATGGTTGCTCATGTCCTTGAGCTTGGGAATGTTGATATGTCCAAAACTTTTGTGCCACAAATCGATTTCAGCAATCCTCTTGTTTCCAAACTCAATATGCATCACCTTTCCATGTGGTTGTTGAATGTCCAAAGTGAACATCCTACCTTCTTTCCTTCCTTTAGTGACCTTGAATCCTTCTTTTGGATTCTTTATAAAGCAGCCTTTTTGATTGAAGATAACATGATATCCTTTCTCTACCATTTGTCCTACTGAAATCAAATTCTTTGCAATAGTAGGAACATGAAGAACATCAGTCAATACCTTCTTGTCTCCAAGCTTGATATCTCCAACATGCTCAATTGTGTGTTGAGTTTCATCATCGGTCTCCACACATCCTTTTCCACTTGAAGATTATAGATTTGTGAATAAATCTCCTTGGCATGTCATATGCTTGCTGCAACCTAAATCTATAAAGCATTTTTTATCATCACTTCTCGGGCTGTTGTACTCATGCTTCATGGAAAGCATGGTTTTCTTGTCTCCCTCACTTGATATACTCACACAATTATTTTGGCTCCTTTGGCTTCCTCTATTCAACCTCCCATTCTTTTGCCAACAATCATTTGCATAATGTCCTACTTTACCACAATGATAACATGTTATACCTTTATCAGGATTGTATGAGCCTCAACCTCTTCCTCTAACTCTTCCTCGATGTCTTCCATGTGTGTTGTCATTTGAGTTGCCCTTGTTGTCCTCTGCTATGGCAGTCCTTACCTTTGTTTCCTGCTCCTTGTTGAGAAACCTCTTCAACCACAAGATTTGATATAATCTCGTCGAATGTTAGTAGAGGGTATCTATAAAGAATGTTTGTGATGAGGGGCTTCCACTTCTCTTCACTTCTCAAGCCATTGAAGGCTATTTGGATGATGTCTTCCTCTTCTATCTTGCATCCAACTGATGCTAGCTGATCTCGAATCTCCTTGATCTTCAATGTATACTCACTAATGCTTTGTTTTGAGCTTTTCTTCATGTTGTTGAGCTCGTTCTTGAGTTTCATCTTTCGAGACCTTGTAGAGGTAGCATAGACCTTCTCCAATGATTCCTAAAATTCCTTGGCTATCTCTAAGCTTTGCACATGACCAATCATAGTGTTAAAAATAACTTCTAAAATGAGGAACATCACCCTTCGATTCATCTCTTCCCAATTAGCAAACTGTCTCCTTTTTGTTGGAGTAATGTTGGGATCTTGAAGGTCCACCAGTTGTGGATCATCTCTAGTAACTAGACTTCATAAACATATACCTTTAAGGTAACTTCTCATTCTATACCTCCAAGACTAAAAATTATCTTTATCTAACTTCTCAACTTGTTGTCCTAAATCAGCCATTGAAGACTTCCATGTTTGAAGTTTACCTTAGCTATGTTCTGGCACTCTGTCTTGACTTTACAAAGCTCCCCCTTGATTTTTAGATTCTCCTTTGCTTTACTTCAGTTCCAATGCTTTGCTTATTCAAACCCCAATGCTTTGATACCAGTTGTTGGAGAATTCCTCTCCTATGCGTAGCGAAAAGTGTAGAAGACCTTCTCAGGATCAAGACTTTTACCAATAGTTGAACCTTCAAATGAAAACAAGTATTAATTGGGGATGATAATCAGCTTGAAACTTTGGTCACTTAGACTAGATACTAATATCTTTCAAATGAGCCATCAAACACTCAATTTTGGGTAGTTTTGGTTTTACAAGCCTTTGCCTCAAAATAGGCTGCCTATCCACTAAGTTAGGCTGAAAATCAGACTTCAGTAAAAACTGAATAACTCATAGAAAATACGGAATTTGTAAAACCCTTCTAAAAAAATCAAGATAATCTTTCCAAAGAGTATTTAAGCTCTAAAAATGGGTACACATATTGAGTGATATGACTCTCACAATTAGGCTACCCAAAAATTGGTATGCGGTTGCACATAGTCTATGAGACTAAAGAGGATGAAATGACTAAAGCCAAATGAACTATCTACAAGGGGACTTGAATGACTTCTTCCTCTTCTTGAGTGTCCTCCCTTTCCTCTTTGTAGCCAAATGACCATGATTTTGCATGATGAGTTTGAGATATCTTCTCCATAACTCATCCACTACTTTGAATAGCCACTCCTCTCTTCCAGTTCAGTTTTGGATTTAATTCAAATTTTGGCTCTCACTAAAAGTGATCCCTTAATCTAGGAGATATTCCCTGAAGAATAATTTGTAATTTTAATTCTTCCAAACTCCACGAGTTTGTAGGCTTAACAAGATTCGTTTATTGCAAATGCCTTTTACAAAGGATAAATGGTAACAACCCATAAGCAATGGGTCATGTGAATTTGGAAGAGGTACACATAGCTTCTTCCAATGCCTAGCCAAGTGTGTAGACTTGGCTCTTGCACCAATAGCTCCCCTTCAAGCCAAACATCTTGGCTTGGTCTTCTTCATCAATCCTCTTTAATGTCCTAGAATCCAATCCTAGCTTTAAACCTACGTGATGGATAGGATTTGCTGCGAGATGTAAGGAACTTTTATTATCTCCAAAAATCATTGGAGAGTATCACCTACCAAAAGAGAGATAACCTGATGTACTCCTTCTATCATCTTTGCAACTTGCTCAATCTACATCTGAGTATATTTTGATGTCCAAATCTGAAGTATAAGGAAAGCATAAACCTTGATTTTGAGTGGCCTTAAGGTACTTCAAAATCCTCTTGGCAGCTTCCAAGTAAGGTGCTCTAGGTTTGTGCATAAATTGACTTAAGACACTTACTCCATAAGTAGTATCAATTCTTGTCAATGTAGCATAGTTTAAGCTTCCCACTATGCTTTGGTATTCTACAATATTTTCAAGCACATCACCTTCATGAGCACTTAATTTTTGGTTTACCTCCATAGGAGTGCTTGCTACCTTGGCATCTGCAAGTGAAACTTCTTTAACGTGTCCTGTACATCCTTTGTTTGAGTAATGTACAGAGTTAGTGTAGACTAACTCAAGTCCAAGAAAATACTTTAGTGACCCTAGATCACTTATTTTGAACTCTTGCATCATTTGATTCTTGATCTGCTTGATGCCATTAGCATCATTACCTGTACATATGATATCATCAACATAGACACATAGGTATATCACCTCTAAATTACTTCTCTTAACAAACAAAGAAATATCTAATTTACTCATGATGAATCCTTGATCTTGAAGGTATGTAGTCAACCTATGGTTCCATGCCCTAGGTGCCTGCTTCAATCCATAAAGAGCTTTGTTAAGTTTACACACATGATTTACCTTGTTTGAGTCTTCATAGCCAAGGGGTTGAGCCATGTATACCTCCTCTAAAATCTAGCCATTAAGAAATGCATTTTTTACATCCAATTGGTACATGTTCCAATTTGTTGATGCAACCACACTTTCCAATACCCTGATGGTTGGAATTTTGGCCACAAGTGAGAAGGTTTCTTCATAATCAAATCCTTGGGTTTGTGCAAAATCCTTAGCCACAAGTCTAGATTTGTACCTATTAAATGATCCATCTGAATTTCTCTTGATCTTATAGATCCATCTAGAACCAATTGCCTTCATAGACTCCTTCTTTGGAACTAGCTCCCAAGTATCATTCTCCTTGAGTGCTTCAATTTCTTCATCCATAGCTTCAGTCCATTGTGTCTTGGCCTTTGCCTCTTCATATGATGATGGATCTTCAAGTGATAAGTCTTTGGCAAGATAAATAGAATGCTTAGTAGTTGAAGAAGTGTCATACCCATATCTGATTGGCTTCTTGCTCTCCCTTTGTGATCTTCTAATTGCTTGGTTGGATGATTCAGGTATGTCCTCCAACTTCTTCATCTTGACTTTGCCTTTGGATTTCCATGCCTTGAATTCTTCTAGGTTGATGATGTCCTCATCATCTAATTTGATGTCTTCAATCTGGTCTGGCTCCTCCTTGGTGAGGCTTGGAAACTCCTCTTCCAATTCATAAGACAACTTTACTTTTGTGCATTCACATTCAAACCAAGAATCATTCTCATCAAAGACAACATCTCTACTGACCATGAATCCTTTGTTGGAACGATTATAAAACCTGTATCCTTTCCGATTCAAGTCATACACTATGAAAATGCACTTCTTTGCCTTAGGGTCTAGCTTACCCCTGATTTGAGATGGGATATGCACATAAGCAACACATCCAAAGATCCTGCAATGATCAAGTGGCCTTCTACCATGCCATGCTTCATATGGGATCATCCCATCAAGAGATTTTGATGGCAACCTGTTTATAAGATAAGTGGCAATAGATACACTTTCAACCCACAAATAATTAGGTAGTTTTTTCTCATTTAGCATTGATCTAGCTGTTTCAACAATTAATCTATTTCTCCTCTCTACCATCCCATTTTGCTTAGGGGTATACCTTGTTATGATTTCCCTTTTGATTCCTCTATCGTGCAAGAATGCATCGAGCGCATTTGAGAAGCACTCACCTCCTCCATCTGACCTTAATCTCTTTAGGCTTCTTCCTGTTTGGTTTTCCACAAGTCCAAGATACTTCTTAAAGCAACTGAATACTTCATCTTTGTGCTTCATAAAATATAATATAGTCCATCTACTGAAATCATCAATGAAGATACATAATAAACCCTTATCTAGAAATTGAGGGATCCTTACTTGGTCCCCATACACCTGTATGGACAAGCTCCAAATAATCCTCATGCATGTAGCCTTTCTTTGAGAAGGGTAACGTGTGAGATTTTCCAAACTGACAAGCATCACATTTATAGATCATGTGTTGCTTAGATACATTAGGTATCCCAAGCACACATTGATCTATATATATTCGCTTTAAGGTTCTCTCACCAATATGCCCTAATCTCTTATGCAAAATTTCAAGCTCTGACAATGTTTGATCTTTGTAGCTATAAAGTTCAATATTCTTTGTATCTTCAAGTTCAAATGTAAGTAACCTACCTGTCTTTTCTCCCTTGGCAATTCTCTTGAATGCATGTTGGGGATCGTCCACAAATGCTCCATATTTGTTGAACCTAACCTGCAAACCTTTTTCCACAAGCTACCCAACACTCATCAAATTCTTGGTGATTGTACGTACATATAGAACCCTGCTCAACACATTTCTATTTCCATCAGAGGTTTTAACATTCCTACCTTGACCACTGAATGTTTGGTGTCATGACCTGTTTGTACTTGATGGTTTCCCTTAGGTTCCTCAAGATTAGAGAGAAGAGCTACATTGCCTGCCACATGGTTTAAACATCCTAAGTCAATGTAGAAGAGATGGTCATCATTCATACCTTGCTTTGAAGTCATAATCATAATCGGAAGTGAATCTTCTTGTTCCTCTCTGTAATTGTTGTAGTATTTCCTTGATTTGTAACCTCCTTGGTAGTTGTTATTGCAATTCTTGTTGTAGTTTTTATTGTAGCCTTGATGATGATTGAATCTTCCTCTTGATTGTGTGTAGCCACCTCTTTGGAAACCTCTACCTCTCTAATTCTTGAAGTCGTTATAACTCTCATATGTAGTGTGATTTGATAAACCATAAATATTACATGGAGAAGAGTTGTAGGGTCTCCCCCTACCTTGCTTACCTCCTCTGTCTCTACCTCTCCCTGCATAATTGGCTTGAGAGGTTGTACCTTCACCCCTTTTTGCTTTTCCCTTTCTCTTTAGACTTTCCTTTATTTTTGTATAGAGCAGACGAGTTATTACCTCTTGATGAATCTCCATTTTTGTTGAGCTTGGGTTCATGGGTAAAGAGTTTCCCCATGAGTGTGGTAAGATTTGGAATCTGCATGTCCATGTACAAGTCCATGGCAGTTGTGAATCTCTCTCGTTTGTCATCTGCCTTAAGGCCATTGATTACTTGTCTCACAATTTGATCCTCTTCAATATCCTTTACTATGCTTGCTAATTGGCCAACCACATCCTTGACTTTGTTCACATACTCTGAGATACCTTGCTTGGGTTGCTTTCTTTGAGTGGTAAACTCAATCCACAATTGGTTCTTCCTAGCCCTTGTGTTGGACGAAAAATGTGATGACAATGTCTCCCAAGTCTCTTGGGATGTCTTACAGTTCAATGTGTGGAATAAGAAAGTCAAAGATAGAGTTAAGTAAGTATGACCTTGCTAATGCATTTTTGGCACACCATGAATTCAGTCTTTCATGCTCCTCTCTTGTAGGTTGTCCTTTGCTTCTAAAAATGGGCATCTCCTTATCTCCTGAGATATATCCATAGAGACTCCTTCCTTGCAAGTATGTCTTCATCCTCAAGGACCATCCTTGGTAGTTGTTCCTGTCCAATTTATCAATGAAAAAAGGAAACCATCTCCCATTTTACCTTAGTTTGCTTTGATACCATTGTTGGGAAAGATGGATGGACACTCCACGAAATGAGTTGGTACTGCTAGTACCTACTTAGTTCCCGCCCTCTTTCACTTCAGAGTTGAGTTGTAGGCCCTTTTTTCTTTCCAATGACACTAAAAAAGTACCTATGTACTTTGGAGATGATCAAGTAATGATTGATCGAAAATAGATAACTTCACAATTCACAATCCATCAAAAACCTTCTATTTTGGTTCACACACATGTTTCTTGTTAAGCTTAGTGCTTCCAATATAGTAGGAATTAGAAACATTCCTTCTAGAGATATTTGTTTAGCTTAAAGAGCTAATGATTCCAAGTGAAATCATTTAAAATTATTGAATATACACAGAGAAATCAATTTAGCAAGTGTAGCATTACCCCCGATTTTTTAGGACCTCTACACAAAATGACCAATGACTATTTCGAGCCGTTTTTCTCCCAATTCACTAAATGGAATGTCTTCAAAATTTGTTGCATGTAGGAGGTTTAGAGCTGATTTCAACAAGCCATAGAACATTGAAAATGGTGGAGTAATGATTGAGATATGAGCAAGACAAGAACACTGTTCTCAGTGACAATAATAGAGAGATCAACTGATATAAGCAATGATCTATTGTATTATATGACAATGTTGTACATGATCATTGGCATGATAATCAATGCCCAATCATAGTGAGAAGTGTAGGCTATGAGGTGAGCCACACACTCTCTACAATGTGATTGAATAAAGCACAAGAATGAAGTGGATTATCCGCGAGATTTTACAAGAGGTTTTTATAGATGCTTTCCTAAGTTCTAATTTTGATTTCAAATTTTGGCTCTCACTAAAAGCGATCCCTTATTTTAGGAGATATTCCTTCAAGCATAATTCGTAATTTTAGTTCTTCCAAACTCCACGATTTTGTAGGCTTTACATGATTCTTTTATTGCAAATGACTTTTACAAATGATAAATGGTAACAGTCCATAAGCAATGGGTCATGTGAATTTGCAAGAAGTACGCATAGCTTCTTCCAATGCCCAACCAAGTGTCTAGGCTTGGACCTTGCACCAACACCATCAATCCTAACACTCTTGCAAATGAATGCATAAAACAATGTGAAGCTTTTCTTTAAAAAATGGGATTTCATGGTAGTGTTGTTCATCAAAGAAAAGATCCAAAGCTGTCAAAGCATATAGGTGATGTACTATAGGATGTGCCAATGGGAGGTAAAAAGCAAGAAGCGTTTTCAACAATAGTGATGGAGAACAAAAATGCAATGTGGAATTGTTTGAATCAATTTTGCGAGGTTGCAAAGAATGTGAAAAGTAATCTAGAAATGGCACAGAAAAGAATAGAGGTGTGGCTTAAACCATACAAATTTTTGAAGATCATGAGTCAAAAAGTAATTTCTGATGTGTATGTGATTGACTTCAAATGGGAAATCACAAAGCTTATAGAAACCATCAAAGAGGTTTGGAGTGTCAAGGACATGACTTAATACTTTGTGAGTTTCAAAGAGATCTTTTAGTCCACCATTAGTTTTTCAAATAAACATCTCTTGATCTTTATCTTTATGTTTCTACAACATATTCTTTTTTTGCATGGTCCATTCTTTGCATAAAAGGAGGCATTTGCCAAATGGAATACTAAGGGGATGGAAAAGTATCATTATCAATCAAGAATAAGCTTCTTCGTATGGACAAAAAAAGGAGGAGTCACAAAAAGTGGCATTAAAATATCAGTGTAAGGAGAAAACTCCTTTAATGATAGATGGATTAAATAGAAGAAGAATACACTTTACTGCTTTATCATCCAATTTTTTGCGATGTTGTTTAGGCACTAATGCATATGCCTGACAACCAAAAACATGTAGATGAGCAACAAATGACTTGCAACCGTGCCAAGCCTCATACACAAGGGCCTAATCCAACCCCACGCTAGCTCTTCCCTTCACCTGACTCCTTCCCAAGGTGTCGGAAAGATGGAAGGAGGTCAGGTGAATATGGGAAGAGCTGGCGTAGGATTGGATCAGGCCACTGTGTGCATCGTTCCCACGTTCGATGAGCAGCGTCTACGCGTGCCTCGCCCTCTCTCTAGTATGTCGATCGTCCTAGGCCCCTACCCCTCGGAAGAGACGAGCAAATGTGTGTATGCATATGACCCTAGGCATTGGGAACGAAAAAATCCAGATACAATGCTAAAATATGGAAGTCACCGGAACGATGTGCAGACAAAGCTCAATGATACAATGCAAATATAGCTAAAGTCATCCAATAAACTCTTAATAATACAATGATTCCCGCTACATTGTGGGTGGGTGATACTGCAAACTGCTATAGTGTGGAATGGTGATACAATATGCCGTCGCAACAGTGCGGATCGGCCGAATATGACATAGACTTCCTGCTAAAGTGCGAGAAGACGTCCACGATCTTGGACTTCAGTCTTTGCAGTTGAATCTTTTCTTCACTTTAGGTCTTCTGTGTTTACCTTGCATCCTCAAGCTTTCTTCAAATACTATTTAGTTCATAAATCCGCAGTAACCTGGAGAGAAGATCGACAAAAACGGTCCACGGGGAGTGAATAATTCTTCACATTTATTGTATTTTGAAGATGAATAAAAGTACTCATTTAAAACTATACCTTGCTTTGGTTAATTCTTAGTTTGATTTTTGATTTTCTTATATTTGGATTTCTTTTCCTTTATATATTTAATTTCTCATTATTATTTTCTCCCTTTCTATTGTCAACTCTTTATAACAAGCAATCTCTACATCATCATGTTTGAGTTTATGGAAATAATATCACAACTTTTTCTCTCACGATTGGCATGCATCGCTTTGTAGTGCGTAATTTGAAGTACCGAAAATAAATTAAAACAAAAATGCTTCCTTCCCGTATCATACATGGCTTATAAGTTCAGCTCATTCTAATAATGTATGCTTCAACATAAAACAATTTTCAAGTCGATGTAGCTCAAGATTGCAAAGGGCGAAAAGAAAGAACCACTTCTCTTGAACAGAATATGCTTAATGAAACTTTTGTGCACAATATTCTTTTATGCGCAATGAGTCATACAAGACTTACTATGCATCAATCAATGGTCTAAAGCCTTCACTGAATAAAAAGCTTCACAAAGATAACTAATAATCATGTAACACCGATGTCCGATGACAAGTTCAGAATTTCATACCCAACTACTTCTCATTCGATTCATTACTAACTTCCATAGTTTTTTTTGGAGGCCGGCTCTTCATTATCTAATCGAAAACTATGCTTTTTCACTAAGTCAACTTTCTCTTCATTTCTCTCTCTCTCTCATCGACTTCCATTTCTGTTTCTTATGGTCGTCTCCAACCGGTTTGCACCGCCTTAGATTATTAGTGCCCCCTCTCTCTCTCTCTCTGTGAGAATCTCTGCATCTGCGCTAACTTTTGCTCCTGCCTTCATGTCTGAGCCTGCCCATCTCTCTCTCTTTCTCTCTCTCTCTCTCTTTCTCTCTCTCTCTCCGTCGTGAAAGTTCTGTGCTTCTCTCTCTCTCGTGAAAGTTCTCTACGCTTCCTCTCTCTCTCTCTCTCTCTCTCTCTCTCTCCCGAGCGTTCTGAGCAGCAGCACCTCTTCAGTCTCGTTGCGCAGCCTCTCTCTCTCTCTCTCTCTCTCTCTCTCCTACGATTTTTGCTTCCGCCGCCAGCTCCCCCTCTCTCTCTCTCCACATGACTTCTCTCTCCAGTGCCTCTGTCCGTCGACGTGCGATCAGTGCTTCGTACTCTTCTGCATGATCCTGCAGTCGTGAGGCTTCTCTCTCTTCACCGACTCCTGGGCTTCTCCTCTCTCTATTTTGTGCAGAGCCCAGACCGATGGCTCTTCATAACCGGCCCTTCTCACCATTTTCCTCCGCAACACACCATCTTTGGACTTTGCAATCGCTCCTTCTCCTACACTTTCTGTACAGCATCTCGAAGCTTTCTGAGCGTCAATCGTTTTCTCTCAGTTGTACAGAGCATCCATCAAGCACCACTTCTCTCTCTCTCTGTGTCTCTCTCTCTCGATAACTGTGCGACCTTCTTCTCTGCGGATTCTCCAGCACAACGTGCACATCAAATTCTTCGTCTCTCTCTCTTTGGCACACGACTCCATCGCCACCCTGTAGTCTGCGCATGAGCAGCAGCCTTTGAATTCTTGACATCTCTCTCTCAGCGTTTGCACGCTGCAGGTCATTAGCGTCGCTCGTCACGGCCTATCTTTCCTCTCTCAAGCTCGTTTCTCTCTCCCGACGTGTTAGCAACATTGCGCCAAGCGCATGATTTCCTCTGTGATGCTGTAGAATAAAGGAAGTTCAAGAAGTAGCACAAAATGGAAGCATGAAGGGAAGCAGAGAATAGCATAGACTGCGAAGATGATAAAGCAGAGTAGACCCACAAGACTAGATAAAAGAAGAGAAGTTCTCTGTACAAAAAATGTCTCTATAATCACAATGACCGAGTATCAACAACTCTGTACAAAAATGAATTCCTAAGCTCTTTACATAGAGTTTTGGGAATGAATATGTGCCAATGATTTTCTTGTACAAAAGTAGTGAAGAATATTTAAAGTACTAAAGGAATGGATAATAACTAAAAAGTTGCTCAACAACTTTTTCACAAAAATAATGGATGCTATTTTAAAGCACTAAAAGACTGGTCAACTTTTAATGACCCTTTTGATGAAAATAATGGTTAATATCTAAAGTGCTAAAAGAACGGTTTAAAAAAAAAAGTCTTTTTCTAAAACGGATGCGCAACATTCTCCCCTTCAAGCTTTGCTTGAATATTCTAACAATCCAATCAATTGTTTGAATTTTTGTATCTTTGTTCCATCAAGAGCTTTCGTCATCATATCTGAAAGCTGATCTTTTGAAGATATAAAAGAAATGTTGATCTCTTTGGAAACTACCTTCTCACGAACATAATGGTAATGAACTTCGATATGCTTGGTACGTGCATGAAAAACTGGATTAGCTTCCAAATGTATACTGCTCATATTATCGCTATAAATTTATGGAGTTATATAAAGAAGATGTAAATCTTCAAATAACTTTTTGAACCACATTACTTCACATGTCAATTCTGCAAGTGCACGATACTCTGCTTCTTTAGATGAATGTGCCACTATCGGTTGTTTCTTTGAACTCCAAGATACAAGACAATTTCCCATCATCAATATGTAGCCACTTGCGCTACGTCGATCATCTTTATTTCCTGCCCAATCTGCATCACTAAAAGCTTTAATATCAAGATTAGTATCATGTGAGTAAAATAAACCTTCGTTCAAAGTGCCTTTCAAATAGCGTAGCACACGCTTAGCCGCATTCCAATGTACATCTGTAGGCTTGTGCATGAATTGTGAGAGTTCTCCAACTACATACCCAATATCAGGTCCTGTACTTATAGCATACAATAATGATCCAATCAGTGATCTATACATGTCTACATTTTCAAAATAAACACCATCATGTATACTCAATTTTACATTAGGCTCCAAAGGATTTGCAACTGCTTTACATTCTGAGAAACCAAACTTTTGAAGTAAGTCACATATGTACTTCTTTTGGCTCAACCATATACCTTGTTCATCATAAATAACTTCAATTCCCAATGCATAACGTAAAATTTTGAGATCTGAAATCTTAAACTCCTTACCAAGTTTGTTCTTAATTTCATCAATCTCATCAATAGCACTTCCTATAATGATAAGATCATCAACATAAATGCAAATATACACACATTGATCTGTTACAAACTTAACATATAAAGAAGGATCTGCAACACTTGATTTATATCCTTGAGCTTCCAAATAACTTACCAATCGATGATTCCAAGCTCTAGGTGCCTGTTTCAAACCATATAATGCTTTTGTTAGCTTGCAAACGAAATTTGGATATTTTTCATCTTTAAATCCTTCTCGTTGCTCCATATAAACCTGTTCTTGTAATTGACCACTCAAAAATGCATTTTTGACATCAAGTTGAAATATCTTCCAACATTTACTTGCTGCAACACTCAAAATTGTTCGTATAGTTGACATTCTTGCAATTGGGCTAAATGTCTCTTCATAATCAATTCCATATGTTTGTGCAAAACCTTTTGCAACTAACCTTGCCTTGTACCTGGAAATAGAACCATCACTATTTCTTTTGATACGAAATACCCACTTATTTCCAATTACCTTCATCTTATTATCTCGTGTTACAAGCTTCCATGTGTTGTTCTCATACAATGCATCTATCTCTTCTTGCATTGCATTTGACAAATTAGCATTTGAATTTGTGTCTTTGAAACATGTAGGTTCCTGTTCTTCAATAACTTTTGACATAAAAACTGAATGTGAAACATAATAAGACTCAATATACCTTTGTGTTGGCCTTCTTTCTCTTAAACTTCTCCTAAGTTCATGTTCATGTTTTATCAAATCAGATTTAGAACTTTCATCAATTTCTATATCATCACTTATCTCAACAAGCTTTGCTTTACCTTTTCCTTTCTCTTTTGATGTAGGTGATAATTTTTCTTCATTATAACCATTCTCATCTTCTGAGCTCACTCCTGTATTATCATGTAAACCGTCTTCGATTTCTTCTTGCATTTCTTCTTGAACCTACAAAATAGGATCTGTAAACCAAGATAATAACTCATCAAAGCGTACATCACGACTAATAATCATTTCCTTACTTATAGGATTATAACACTTATATCCTTTCTGATTATCAACATAACCCATGAAAATACATTTCTCTGCTTTTGGCTCTAGTTTGGTTCTCAATGCATATGGAACGATAGCAAAACAAACACAACCAAATACATGCAAGTGATCAATAATAGGTTTTCTATTAAACCAAACCTCAAAAGGAGTTACATTATGCGTTGTAGATGTTGGCATACGATTCATCAAATATACTGCTGCATTTACTGCTTCAGCCCAAAATTTCAATGGCATATGCTTTTCATTCAGCATTGCTCTTGCTATTTCTGCAATAATCCTATTCTGTCTTTCTACTACTCCGTTCTGTTGAGGAGTATACTTGCAAGTGACTTCCCTCTTTGTACCTTCATTCCAAAGAAAGTCATTAAATATTCTTGAAAAATATTTACTACGATCATCAGATCGTAACCTTTTAATTACCTTTCTGGTTTGCTTTTCAGCCATTGCTTTGAATTTGACAAAGCAATCAAAGACATCACTCTTATGCTTAAGAAAATACACAAAAGTCATTCGACTAAAGTCATGCGCAAAAGTAACATAATACTTACTATCTGCAAGTGATGGTTCCTTCGTAGGACCCAAACATCAATATGCACCAATTCTAATAAATCCCTGCTTTGTAATTTTACACTAGAAAAAGGATGTCTTGCTTGCTTACCAAATTGACAAGCATCACACAAATGTATCATATTTTGTTTTGAGATATCAGGTAAGCCAACAACAATCTTTCGTTTAGCCATATCTTTTAACTTATGTACATTTACATGTCCTATTCGTTTATGCCATAATTCAATCTGAGAAATCTTATTATTACCAACTGAATAATAAGAAACAAAATTAGGAGCTGCATCCAATGTAAAAAGTCTTCCTTGGCGTTGACCTTTTGCCAAGACTTTATAATTCTGCTTCGGATTTTCAACAAAACACCTAGATTGTTGAACCATACTTGATAGCCACGCTCCACCATCTGACCAATTGAAATAAGATTTTTACTTATTGATGATACATGAAGAACATCTTTTAAAATTTTATTGCCTTTCTGATCTTCAAAGCACATGTCTCCAACTTGTGCTATATGATGCATTGAACTATCACCTGTTTCAACTTTACCATCAAACAAAGGTGCATGTAAATTAGCAAACCAATCAACATTATTACTCATATGATTACTACATCCACTATCAACATACCATACATCATTGCTATGAGTTGCATCTGTATTCACATTCATCATTAGTACATTTTCATGATTTTGTTCCTAAACAAAATTACCCTGTGTATGATTTTGCCTTGCATATCCATCTCGCCCTTGATTATGCCAACAATCACGAGATATATGACCAGCCTTACCACAATTATAACATGTTATACCTGAATTACCTTGATACCCATTACGTCCTCTACCACAGTAGGAATATCTCCCCCTTCCATGCATATTCATATCTGAGTTGCTTGTATCATAATTATTGTTTATCTCATTTCGACCTCCACGACCTCTGAAACTTCCTCTTCTGCCACCTCTGTGACCAGGTTGATTTCTTGCATAAAATGCATGACCTACACTACCTTTTTGCATAGACTGTCCACCATTAATATTAATTTCTGATGTTATCATAAGTGAAACCAACTCATCAAAATCAGGCAACTCCACTCTCACAAATATAGAAGTTGTAAAAGCTTTCCATTTTTCATCTTCTTTTAAACCATTTAAAACAAATGCAACTAAATCATCATCTTCAACTATGCATGAAGTTGAAGCAAGTGCATTGACGATCTGCTTAATTTTTAAAACATAATCATTTACTGATTGTCGTACATCCTTTTGCAAATTATTCAATTCATTTTTCAATTGAATTCGCCGTGCCTTTGTGGTTGTTGAGAAGAGTCGCTCTAATGCTTCCCAAATCTCCTTGCTTGTTCTCAAGTCCTGTATGTTTCCTATCATGCTCGACTCAATATTTTGTGACAATACAAAGATTACCTTCTTGTCACGCTCATTCCACCTCTAATATTCCCGGACTTGCTGTGGCCTCGGATTTTGATCAGGCAAGTCGGGTTGAGGTTCTGTACCACTAGTAAGACCATGCAAATTCCTACCCATAAGATATGCAGACATGCGAAAATGCCAGGCTTGATAGTTGGTTTTACTCAATTTTTCTATTTGGATATTTTCATCAGCCATTCTAAAAGAAGATAATTCTAAACAAAGGTACTTGCAAATTATTAGCTTATTGGTGTTGCATCTTATGCATTTACCTCATGTATAACACCTTTGATGCATCAACCTCGCTCTAATACCAATGTAGAATAAAGGAAGTTCAAGAAGTAGCACAAAATGGAAGCATGAAGGGAAGCAGAGAATAGCATAGACTGCGAAGATGATAAAGCAGAGTAGCCCCACAAGACTAGATAAAAGAAGAGAAGTTCTGTGTACAAAAAATGTCTCTATAATCACAATGATGGAGTATCAACAACTCTGTACAAAAATGAATTCGTAAGCTCTTTAAATAGAGTTTTGGGAATGAATATGTGCCAATGATTTTCTTGTACAAAAGTAGTGAAGAATATTTAAAGTACTAAAGGAATGGATAATAACTAAAAAGTTCCTCAACAACTTTTTCACAAAAATAATGGATGCTATTTTAAATCACTAAAAGACTGGTCAACTTTTAATGACCCTTTTTATGAAAATAATGGTTAATATCTAAAGTGCTAAAAGAACGGTTTTAAACAAAAAGTCTTTTTCTAAAACGGATGTACAACAGATGCGCAACAGCCGCATGATAGCCATCAGGTCCCTTAAGCTCTCTCTACGTGCACCGCCATAGATTTTTCCTTGCTTAAAGGATTCCTTCATTCTTCTCTTTGCAATCAAGATTGCTCTGTGTCTTCTTCTCTTATAAATTTGATGAGCACTTCAACATTAAGATGATGTTCATCCCAATTTCAACAGAAAAAGAACTAGGGAGAGACTACTTGTAGATAGATTAAGTGCATGATTAATCTTCAAAATTTTGCAAAATAACTGTATCGAATTAATCCCCTTCTTTCTTCCCTAATTGCTTCTACAAACAAGATTTTTCATATGGCCATCTCTCTCTCTTTGTGCATAGTATGACAAACAACCATGAACAAAACTCCCTATTTCTCCTATCATCATGCAAGAAAAAGAATAAGCAAAGGTTAAGAAAGTACTTGGAGAGTAGATTCACAAGGATCCACGAGGAGAAAAAAATGAGGCTTGGCCCCCTATTCATAGGTTGCCCCCCCTCCCCCTCTCCCCTTGGGACTCTTCTCGAGAAGCTTCTAACCTGCTTAACTTTCTAATTTGAGAATCATCTTGCATGGTCATTTGCTATTTTTGGGAAAATCATACCGCTACTTTCTATTTTTCTCCTTTTTATTTTTTTTCCAATTGTTGTTTTTCTATTTTTGGTTCTTTTTCTTTTTCCCTTTTTATTTTTCTTGGAGTAGAGTTTTTGGTTTCACACTGTAGGTACAAAATTAAATTAATTAAAGGTTTAGAATTTAGGATAAATGGTAAAAATTAAGGGCCTAGGTTATGATTTTTGGTCAGAGAAAATAGGGTTTGGCCCATAATTAAGTCAAGCACGTCAAATCAAGGGTTTATTTATAGTTATTGTCTAAACTCTAAGGGTTTCCAAGGGTTTCCAAGGGTTTAGGTCAGGTTTTTCTAGGGTAAAACTCTCATTTTCAAGGGGTTTCTTGAGTCAAACCTATGGGTTTATGGGTCAAAAGCTAGCTATTTACACACACAAGTCTAATGTATATATATCTAACATGGTTTCACATCACACAATCAATAAAATCGATCAAAACATACACAAAATATACTCTTTTTTCCATCGAAACATCACACTAAAACCAAAAAAATAGTAAACTTTGAAAAAAATCAATGCACACTTCGTTGAGGGATTTCATCCCAACACTGCTTCATCTAGGAAGTCATCGACACTCATCTGGTTGGAGTCTCACAATCACATGAATTTTGGCCTTTGAATGCACTATCACAGTGCTTGTGTAAGCTATTTCATCTTTTTGTGCCAAAGGTATATACCAATTTTGGTTCGCTAGTATAAGCATCTCAAAGTCTGCTACAGGTTTAGTAGAATTCATCTGGGCTCAACTTTTTGAGATGCAATCAATTTTATGCATCAAGATATTTTAGTCACCGGCCAGGCTGAAAGCAGTAATGCAAATACAGGTACTAGAGCTAATGGAGATGGTGTCGAAGATGATGATATTCTATAGATTCCTATTTGTGCTGCAATTTTTGCTGCACCTACTACAGAGTAGATTTATTAGGATGGCACAGATGCTCAGGCACATGCATTGATAGTTTTTTCTATCAAACCTGCCATTATTCCTCACATTCACTCTTGCAGAACAGCTAAGGATGCTTGGGGTACACTTACCACATTGTGCCAAGATAGGAATGAGGTTCGTGTTGCTTACCTCCGAAAATAGTTGGAGAGTGAGCACATGAATGAAGGTGATTCTATGGATAGTTTTCTAACAAAGATCAAAGACTTGAAGGAACAATTGATTTCTGCTGATGAAGTTATACCAGATAGCTCACTTGTGCAGACCGTTCTGAATAGTCTTCCTGATTCATATTACAGTTTTGCTTCTACTCTTCGGTTGATGATGAAAGGAAATCCAAATGCCTTGTCATTTGAGGAGTTAGTCTCTATTCTCTTGTAGGAAGATCACTCAAGATAGAACAAGTCCATTATGCATGTTGTAAATCATGCTTTCTTGGCTAGTTAGAAGGGCAAAGGAAAATGGAGCACTTCAATTAGTAAGCAGAAATTTGCTAATTCTGCACATTCGAAGAAGGAAGACAAAGATGAGAAGAAATCAGAAAAGCAAAAATTGTTTTGCAAGTATTGTAAAGGAAACGATCATATCATAAAGAACTATCCTAAACTGAGTCCAAAAAGGCAAAAAAAAGGAGGCTGGAATGGTTGTTACAAAGACGTCTACTCCAAAAACAGAGTCTGCTAACCCTATGTATGATGAAGAATGGGCGTTTACTATTGTTCGTACTTTTGATCCATCTTCTCATGAGAAGTGCATGTTGGTGCAGACCAATCACCAATTGAAGATTTGAAGGACAAAGGATGGAGATGAGATCAAGTTTTGAAGCAAAGAAGATGGATACATTCACAGAGTGAAAGACATGTACACATATGTACATTAGTTAAGACATAGGTTACTTATACTTATGCTTTGATATAAGTCTGTACATAATTGCCTATAAATACTTTTGAAAATGTAGGGGCAAAGTGAGAAGACAAGGAGAGACAATAGGAGATCATGAAATTAGTGTATTGAGTAGTAGAAAATGTCATTAGACATGTGTGAAGTGAGTTGAACTCTCCATCCTCACTTAGTTGTAAATTTCTGAGAAATAGAAGGGAAAAATTGCACCCGATGTTTCTGTGTTTTCTCCCTGTGTGATAGATCTTTTGTGAATTCTTTTTGGAGATATCTAAGTCCATAGTTAATCAATCTATGGATAGAGTTTGAGAGTCTAATTGTGATCAGGCTAAGAGAATTGTGTGTAGGAACATTTACATGTGAGAAAGTACTCACTGGTTCCTGAAACAGGTGCAAATTTCGATCTTAATGATTTGATCATTTCTCACTCCACAGTTTAAAGTTTTGTGCAAGTAAGCACTTAATCTTTAAGTTGGAAGGTAAGCTACTCGTGGCTAAAATCATTTGCTTAAACGGGTTTTATACTGAGAGAATTAAAGTTAAGAAGTTAGGGGTGTCCAAATGGACTTCTCAGAAGTGCAGATTTAGACATAGCTGACTTGGTAAGTAGATTTCTCAAGATCTACTGAACCTTTTGAAGTAATTCGACTTGGAGAAGGTGCGCAATCTTTAAGCAAAACCTTGTGCAAAGTTTCATAAAAACTTTACACATTTACTCAGACAATGAGCAAGATCTATGCAGCAGACTTTCTGAGGAAATTCCTTCTTCACAGTTTAGTCAAGAAATTGATATTTGGTCATTGATAGATTCAATTGGTGAAGGTTTTGACTTACTCTTGATATAGAGGTGTTCTAAATTCAAGAGTAGGTTGTTCTTTTGGAGATTAACACTCTTCATCAGTGGTATCAGAGCAAGAAACATCAAAATCAAGGAAAGGAGGATCCCGACTGTTGCAGATTCAAGAAATTTAACAACGGAAGAACTAAAAGGTGAAATCTTGAAGGCAAAGCTTGAGGAGGAGACTATACGACATCAAGAAAGACAAAAGGACTCTAATTTGAAGTAAAGGTATATATATTATTCATAAAGCTTGAAGATTTCAATACACAGGTGGACACAAGATGGGAGATTCTCTACAGATAGAGAAATTGGATAGGGAAAACTATCCTGCATGGTCAATGAGGATGGAAGCTCATCTTATGAGCAAAGATTTAATAGCTTACATCACAGGAGAAGAAGAGAAGCCTCAGTTCAGAGATCCTAGTGTTCCAACTAGGGAAGAGTTAGCAGATTTGAAAAATTGGATGAAGAAAGATGCTCAAGCTAGGAGCATTATATATATGGCAGTCAATGATTACTTGTTACCTCATATTTGAGGTCTTGAAAGTGCAACTGATATTTGGAATGCTTTGGAGGAGCATTTCCAGAATACTACTAAGTCAAGGAAGGCATCCTTATGGGCAGAGTTTACCACCTTTAAGAAGAAGGCTTCTCAATCCATTTCAGACTATGTGACAAGAATGAAAGATATTGCAGATGCTTTAGGAGCTGTTGATGAAGACATTGAGGAGGATAAATTGGTAAGGCAAATCCTTATAGGTTTAAGAGGTGATGACAAATGGAAGCCATTCATTTTGTCTACAGAATTATCACTTGATCATTTCACTCCTGATTTAAATCAGTTGCTAGGTCATATGCTAACATTTGAGCAGGATGTTAAAGGAGATGGTGACAAAAGTACAGGTCATGCAATGTACTCAAAGGACAAGAAGAAAGCTAACAAAGGAAAGCAACAAGCAGGTGAAGATGAAGGTACAACTAGTCAAGCCAACTTCCTAAGAGGTAGAGGAGGTGGCAAAGGTAGAGGAAGAGGCAGAAACAACAAAGATGGAGGCAAAGCTTGTTGGATTTGTGGTAAGACAAATCATTTAGCTAATGATTGTTGGCATAATAATCAGAGTAATGGTGGATATAATCAGAACTATAATACAAGAGGAAGAGTTGGCAGAAATCAAAGAGGTAATTTCAGAGGCAGAGGTAGTAGGGGTTACTTTGGAAGAAATGCAGGTAGAGGTTTCCAAAATCAACAATATAACAACACCTACTACAATTATGCTTCAGATCAAAAGGAAGATTCAACATTGATAATGAATGCAACTTGTGAAAGGCAGAATGAAGATCAAAGAGTCTTCTACATTGATTCAGGGTGTAGCAATCACCTGAGTGGTAATATAGCCTTGATGACTGATTTGGAGAATAAGGTATCTAATCATGTTGTTCAAACAGGTGACAACACAAAGCACAATGTGAAGTCAATTGGATCAGTGAAGGCCAAGGATGGAAGCACCTTATTGAGTAAGGTCTTGTATGTTCCTACAATTCCTAAGAATTTGATAAGTGTAGGACAAATTGTGGAAAAAGGTTATGAAGTAAGGTTCACTAATGAAGGAGTGTTTGTGGAAGACCCTAGCAATGGGTATAAACAAATTGTTTCAGGGAAGAAAGAAGGAAGATTGTTCACATTGAAGATTCAAGGTAATATTGGTCATGCATGTTCACATATGGAGGACATAAGATCTCTGAGTTAGATCTTTGGCACAAGAGGCTTGGACATTTCAATGAAAGAGGTATTAAAGACATGATTAACAATGGTTCAGTGCTTGGTTTGCCTAATGTTGCAGGTCAACATATGACATACAGATGTGAGGCATGTCAATTAGGTAAGGCTCATAAGCATTCCTACTCCAAGCATGGTTTTATGTACTCAGAGAAGCTTGAGTTGGTACATACAGATGTGTGGGGACCATCAAAGGATTTCAGTATAAATGGGTCAAGATATTATGTGATTTATGTTGATGATGCTACTAGATGGATCACTATTTATGTGATCAAAGATAAGTGAGAAGTGTTTAATACATTTAAACACTATCATGCATATGCAGAAAGAATTACAGGACATAAGTTGAAAAGACTAAGGTCAGATGGAGGGGGAGAGTATTTTTCTAATGAATTCAGTAATTACTTGTGGGATGCAGGTATAAAAAGGGAAGTTACTTGCAGGTACTCTCCTCAACAAAATGGTGTAGCAGAAAGGAGAAATAGAACTCTTGTTGAGTTTGCAAGGTCCATGATGAAGGAGAAAAATTGCCCTAATTATTTGTGGGCTGACGCTGTAAATACAGCTACTTATTTGGTCAATAGGTTACCATGTAAAGCTTTGCAGGGAATGACACCTTATGAGGCATGGTGGGGTAAGAGACCTACACTAGACCATTGCAAAGTATTTGGATGTTTGGCCTATGCATATGTGCCATCACAGTTAAGGCACAAATTGGAACCTAAAGCTGAAAAATATGTGTTTATAGGTTATGATGATAAGCAGATGGGATACAGGTTGTGGAATCCATCCACAAAACATTTTCTTGTATCAAAAGATGTTACATTTGATGAGCAAGGTACTTGGTATGCAAGTACTATCAATATTAATACAGATGATGAAGAGGTTGTGAGCCAAAGGAAAGGTAAGTCAAAGGTTCAAATAATTGATGAAGAAGAGAATAATGAAGTGCAGGTTGAAGTGGAAGAAACACCTAGGTTTGATCCTGAATATGAAGAACCAGAAACCTCAAGAAGTGGAGAACTTAGGAGGTCTACAAGGAACAAATGGCAACCTACAAGGTATAGCTATGATACTTCATTTCTGGCTACCAAAGATTATGCTTACATGATTAAAACAGATGAAGACCCTTCTACATATGAAGAGGCAAAAGGTAAAGAAAATTGGGAGAAAGCTATGCAGGAAGAATATGATGCATTATTGGAGAATCAAACATGGGATTTGGTTCCAAAACCAAATAGCCAGAAGATCATTGGATGTAAGTGGGTTTATAAGACAAAAAGATTTGCAGATGGAAGTGTGTCTAGGTACAAAGCTAGACTTGTTGTCAAAGGGTTTGCTCAGACATATGGTGTTGACTATGATGAGACTTATAGTCCTGTGGCAAAGATGACAACCATCAGGACACTTATAGCAATTGCTGCATGTAAAGGTTGGAAATTGTGTCAATTAGATGTGAAAAATGCTTTTTTGAATGGTTATATTTCAGATGATGTATTCATGGAGCAACGTCAAGGGTTCAGAGATAAAAGGTATCCAGATCATGTGTGCAAGCTCAAGAGAGCTTTGTATGGCTTGAAGCAGGCCCCAAGGGCATGGAATTATAGACTTGTAAAGTTCTTGAAAGAACTTGGATTTCAGGTGTCTAAAGCAGATAGTAGCTTGCTTGTCAAAGCAAGTGATAATGGTTTCATATACATGTGCATATATGTTGATGATATAATCCTTACAGGTACAGATGAGGAAGGAATACAAAGACTAAAGAAGCAAATGGAAAAGGAGTTCAAAATAAGTGACTTGGGAGACTTGTCATACTTCTTGGGCATGGAGATTACATATACTCAACATGGAGTATTTGTGACCCAAGAAAGGTATTTGAAGAACTTGTTAATCAAGTTTAAAATGGATGATTGCAGGGTAGCACCTACACCAATGAAGGTGAATCACAAATTGAGTAAATTTGGAGGTGAAGAATTCAAGGACATGAGATAATATCAGAGTTTGGTTGGTAGTCTTATCTATGCTACTTTAACTAGACCTGATTTATCATATGCAGTAGGGGTTTTGTCTCAATTCATGCATTGTCCTAGGAAAGAGCATTGGATTGCAGGTCAAAGAGTGTTGAGGTACATTAAGGGTACACTCAAAGAAGGTTTGTATTATGGGTTTACATCAGATACAAACATCAAGATCTATAGTGATGCAGATTGGGCAGGTAATCCAGATGATAGAAGATCAACCTATGGATACATGTGTTATGTGGGAGATAAGTTAATCTCCTGGTGCTCAAAGAAGCAACATACAGTTGCTTTGTCATCTACAGAAGTAGAGTACAAAGGCATGGTTGAAGCTGCAAAAGAAGTGATATGTCTTAAGACTCTAATGAAGAGTTTTGACACTATACAGAACATACCTATCATTTATGGTGATAACATGAGTTCATTATATCTAGCTGCTAATCCTGTTTTTCATGCTAGGACTAAACACATTGAGATACAGTATCACTTTCTAAGAGAGAAGGTGATGGATAAGGAGATTGAAGTCATACATACTTCAACAAAAGATCAGATAGCTGATATGCTTACAAAGAGCTTGGATGGACCAAAGCTACAGAAGTTTAAAGACATGGCAGGTATAAAGAAGATAAGAGAAACCTCAATTGATGATTGAGGGGGAGCTGTTGGTGCAGACCAATCACCAATTGAAGATTTGAAGGACAAAGGATGGAGATGAGATCAAGTTTTGAAGCAAAGAAGATGGATACATTCACAGAGTGAAAGACATGTACACATATGTACATTAGTTAAGACATAGGTTACTTATACTTATGCTTTGATATAAGTCTGTACATAATTGCCTATAAATACTTTTGAAAATGTCGGGGCAAAGTGAGAAGACAAGGAGAGACAATAGGAGATCATGAAATTAGTGTATTGAGTAGTAGAAAATGTCATTAGACATGTGTGAAGTGAGTTGAACTCTCCATCCTCACTCAGTTGTAAATTTCTGAGAAATAGAAGGGAAAAATTGTGCCCGATGTTTCTGTGTTTTCTCTCTGAGTGATAGATCTTTTGTGAATTCTTTTTGGAGATATCTAAGTCCATAGTTAATCAATCTATGGCTAGAGTTTGAGAGTCTAATTGTGATCAGGCTAAGAGAATTGTGTGTAGGAACATTTACATGTGAGAAAGTACTCACTGGTTCCTGAAACAGGCGCAAATTTCGATCTTAATGATTTGATCATTTCTCACTCCACAGTTTAAAGTTTTGTGCAAGTAAGCAGTTACTCTTTAAGTTGGAAGGTAAGCTACTCGTGGCTAAAAGCATTTGCTTAAACGGGTTTTATACTGAGAGAATTAAAGTTAAGAAGTTAGGGGTGTCCAAATCGACTTTTCAGAAGTGCAGATTTAGACATAGCTGACTTGGTAAGTAGATTTCTCAAGATCTACTGAACCTTTTGAAGTAATTCGACTTGGAGAAGGTGCGCAATCTTTAGGCAACACCTTGTGCAAAGTTTCATCAAAAACTTTACACATTTACTCAGTCAATGAGCAAGATCTATGCAGCAGACTTTCTGAGGAAATTCCTTCTTCACAGTTTAGTCAAGAAATTGATATTTGGTCATTGATAGCTTAAATTGGTGAAGGTTTTGACTTACTCTTGATATAGAGGTGTTCTAAATTCAAGAGTAGGTTGTTCTTTTGGAGATTAACAGTCTTCATCAGTGCATGTCTACAGTAGACTCAAATGTTTGGTACTTTGATAGTGGGGTGACCAAACATATTACCTCGCAGCGCAGTTTCTTCTCTTCACTCGAGCATGCCCCTATAGGGAATACTATCACATGCGCCAACCGCTCCTCGTATCCTATCATGGGAGTTGGTGAGATCATTCTGACTACTGCTGATGGTAGTTCTTTCACTTCCTCAGATGCTTTATTTGTGCTAGGGATCAAGAAGAATTTGTTATCAGTTTCTGCATTAGCCAAGATTGGCTTGGTTATGAAATTTATTGGTGACAGATGTACAATTCATGATCTATCAGATGGCGATGTTATTATTGCTTCTGATATTTTATGGCGTGGGCTTTATAAGCTCATAGACTATGAAAAATCGGCGAATAATTTGGCATGTGCAGTACATGATTCTTAGGCTATGTGAGGTGCAAAGCTTTGGCATGCCTGCTTTGGTTATTGGGCATGCACGCGTTGGTCATCTGAACTTTGCTAATTTGCTATGACTACAGAAATCTAAAATGGTGTCCTCTTTGCCCAAACTTGAGGCACCCGACAAACATGTACATGAAGCTGTATTTTGGGTAAAATGTAGCGTTCCTCATTCCTAAGAGATGGTCAGTTCGGGCAACTTAGAAATTGCAGCTTGTTCATAACGATGTATGTGGTCCTATGCAGACATCCTCTTTTGGAAATTACCTTTACTTCATGACTTTCATTGATGATTTATCTAGGCATGCATGGGTATATCCACTCAAAGCAAATCCCGAAGTGTTTATGTGCTTCAAACAGAGTTTTTGGTTTTGGCTGAAAATATGTCAGCATGTAAAATGGGCACCCTCTGTTCTGATCGAGTGGGGGAATATATGTCTTCTGATTTTAATGAATTTCTCATTCAACGTGGGATAAAACATTAGTGTATAGTTCCGTTTACACCTCAACAAAATGGAGTTGCTGAACGGAAAAACAAGTCACTCATGGAGATCGCGAGGTGTATGGTGAAGAGTCAGGCCTTACCACATAGTTTCTGGCTTGAGGTTGTTATGTGTGCAACATATGTACTTAACAGGAGTCCTACTACATCACTGCAGTCTATCACTCCATATGAGGCTTGGGATGATCGCAAGCCATCTGTTTCTCATCTATGGGTTTTTGGTTGTCTAGCATATGCATTAGTGCTTGAACAACATCACAAAAAATTGGATGATAAAGTAGTAAAATGTATTTTTATTGGGTATAGTTCTGAAAGTAAAGGCGATCATCTGTATCATCCATAGACTAAATGCATTCTGGTTGGCCGTGATGTTGTTTTTGTGGAAGATGCTATTCAGCCATTGGTTTCATGCACTAAGGAGACACCTGTTAGCTTCAAAGACATGTATGATACTTTGCTATCTCTTTTTACACGTGGATAGTTTAGTGCTGGTCCTAATGAGGCAACTTCTCAGCCTTTGCAGGTTTCACATGATGATGCAGATCATTCCATTATTTATGCAAATTTACATGATGCACTTGTTCATGAGAGAGCTGATATTGAGCAAGCAAAAACTATGCCAAAATGGCTGGTGCAGACTTTGCGTGACATCAAATCAGATGCACCTCTGTCATATCATACTCGATCAGGCTCTCATAGTGCCTCTTTTGCATCAGATTGCTATGATATGGCTACCTCTAGTCTATGTGATGAGATTGAGCATGTTTTGTTTTATGATGCACAAAATTCTGAACATTGGATGGCTTCAATGCAATCTCATTATGATGCTATAATTAAGAATGGTACTTGATCTTTATGTGACTTGCCTCCTGGCAAGAAGGCCATTGGCACAAAGTGGGTATACAAGCTGAAGCGTAAACCTGATGGAACAGTTGACAGGTATAAGGCTAGGCTTGTTGCAAAGGGCTATGCATAGGAAAGAGGCATTGATTTTGATGAGACCTTTGCACCTTCTTGCCGAATGACTATTGTTGTAGCATCTCTGCACTTGCAGCTCACCATCGTTGGAATGTACATCAATTGGATATCAAAACAACATTTCTGAATGGTGACTTGCATGAAGAAGTGTATGTTTTTCAGCCCTATGGCTTTGTGCAAAAAGGGCATGAGAACCATGTGTGCAGGTTAAAGAAGACATTATATGTTTTAAAGCAAGCACCACGTGCTTGGTATGAAAAGATACACGCCTATCTGATTGCACATGGTTTTGAGAACATTCCAACTGCATGCAATGTTAAGCGTGCTAATGATGTATTTTTTATCATTGTGGCTTATGTTGATGACATGCTGCTCACTCATCCTCATGATAGGCATATTGCTGATTTTAATGCTGATTTGCATGCCTCATTTGAGATGTCTAATTTGGGGCATTTGCATCACTATTTGGGAGTTCATTTATGCACGTTGATGGTGGAATGGATTTGTGTCAAACAAAATATATTGACACATTATTGCAGCGTCTTAGCCTTGAAGACTGTAAACCTATTGCCACTCCTATGGAAAGAGGTTTACAACTGAGTCTTCATGATGCTGGAGATGCATTTGATGTTGTTCTCTATCAATAGGTTGTTGGATGCTTGATTTACTTATGCATTACTCAACTAGATATTGAGTTTTTTGTCTCTCAGATGAGTAGGTTTATGCATTGCCCAAGAGTCAAGCATTGGCAGGTGGTTAAGTGCATCTTTCACTACTTGAGTGGTATGCAGCTATTTGGTTTGTTTTATCCCAAGGGGGATAACTAATGGCAGATTTGCATGCTTTTTCTGACTCTAATTGGGCTGGTTGCTATGACACTCGTGTGTCCACTAGTGGTTTTTGCTTCATTCTTGGTAGCTCATGCATATCTTGGCCAAGCAAGAAGCAGCCTACTGTGGCCACTTCCAATTGTGAGGCTGAGTATAGGGCAACTTTCACAGTGATTGTTGAGTGTGTGTGGCTCAGATGCCTTATGGATGATTTGGGTGTTGGTCAGTCTTCTGCCACCACCATCTTCACTCAGAGTTAGAGCACATTGGCAGTTGCAAGGAACCTTGTGTTCCATGCTCACACTAAGCACATTGAGTTGCATTATCATTATGTGAGGGAGAGGTTCTCTACTGGGGAGATCAGCTTGGCATATGTACCCACACGGGAGAACATCGCAGACCTTTTCATGAAGGCTCTGCCTAGGGAGAAGTTTGAAGCTTTCTACAAAGTTTTGGGCGTACTTCCTTCTGTGGATTGATTCCACATAGCTTGGCACTTCCTTATACATGAGTGCTAGCTCCTTGTTCATAGCATCACTCCTAGGAGGATTTGCTGATATATTTAGGAAGTGGTGTGTAAACACACTAGGACTATTGAGGTACTTTTTTCCCTCTTTAGGAGGGTTTTTTCCCCCGGCTTATATATGTGCCTATTGCCCTAATGGGCTACTTATCTTTGTACATTCTCTAGTAATACATTTAGTATTGTGTGTTGTGCTCCAAGATTCTTCTTCTTCCTTGTGCTATTCGCGTGCTTCTGTAGACGTCTAACTCCAACATAGCAAAGTAGCAAAATTCAGATGACCAAAGTGTGCATGCCAAAGCTTTGCATGTGACATAGCTTGAGAATCATGAACTGCACATGCTGAAACATTCATAGATTTTTCATAATGTATGAGCTTATATAGCCCACGACATAAAATGCCAGAAGCAGTAATCACATTGCCATTTGACAGATCATGAAGTGTACACCTATCATCAAAAAATTTAACAACCAAGACAATCTTGGCCAATGCACAAACTAATAACAAATTTTTCTTCATCCCTCGCACAAATAAAGCATCTGACAATGTAAAAGAACTATGATCAACGGTAGTCAGAATGATCTTACAACCTCTCATAGCAGGATAAGAGGAGGTGTTGGTGCATGTGATAGTATTCCCTATAGGGGTAGGCTCAAGTGAAGTGAAGAAACTGCACTATGAGGTAATATGTTTGGTTGCCCCACTATCAAAGTACCAAACATTTGAGTCTACTGCATACATGCACATGAGAAGATGGGTCAAAATTGCATACAGTAGTAAATGCTCATTCTTCTTCCTACACAGGATTAATAGACTCTATTTTTGGTGTGAAGGCCTCTGCAACAACCATTCTAGAATCTTTTTTGTTTGCCTCTTTTGTAGCTAGTTTTGGACAATTCTTTATGACATGATCATTTTCTTTACAATACTTGCAAAACACTTTCTGCTTTTTTGTTTCCTTGTCATCTCTGTCATCTTGCTTTGTTTGTGCAGAATTAGGAGATTTTTGCTTACTAGTAGAGGAGCTACATGTACCTTTGCCCTTTTGAGTAGCTAGGAAAGCTTGATCTGCAACATGCATAATAGATTTGTTCTGCCTAGATTGACCTTCCTATAACTAAACAAAACCTAACTCTTCAAATGTTAAGGCATTTGGATTGACTTTCATCATGAAATGAAGAGTAGAAGCAAAACTCTTATATGAGATGGGAAGACCATTCAGAATAGTGTGCACAACTCAACTATCTGGAAGGACTTCATCATCAGAAATCAATTGTTCCCTCAAATCCAAAACTACCATAGAATCACCTTCATTCATGTGCTCACTCTCCAGCTGTTTTCGAAGATAAGCAACACAAGCCTCATTCCTAGCTTGGTACAATGTGGTAAGTGTATCCCAAGCATCCTTAGCTATTCTGCAAGAGTGAATCAGAGGAATAATGGCATGTTTGACAGACAAGGCTATCCGTGGATGTGCGTGAGCATCTTTGCCATCCCAAAAAAATTTCTCTACAATAGGTGCAACAAAAGCCACAGCATGAATAGGAATCTGCACAATAGCACCATCTTCGATACCATATCCATCAGCTTTAGTGCTTGTATTTGTAGTACCTATATTTGCAGGTGTAATAGGACATTTTTCAACACCTTGCACAAGATTTCACAGTCCTTTTGTAACCAATACATGATGCATCATATAATCCCACAACGGGTAATTCATACCATCCAACTTAACCTCAACAACCAACATATAAATTACTTCATTGCTTTCAGTCATGGCCATTGACTAAAATACCCTAATGCAATAAAATGACTGTATCTAAAAAAGTTGAATAGAACTACCCTGATGACTTTTGCTAAACATGTAATAGACTTTGAGATGCTTATACTAGCGAACCAAAACTTGTATATATCTTTGGTGCAAAAAGATAAAATAGCTTGCACAAGCCTTGTGATAGTGGGTTCAGAGGCCAAAACAAGCTCAAATCGCAATTTTGGCATGATTAAGCAAAGCTATTTTGATCTCTTACTCACGTTGAGTATGCATACCAAATTTCATGCGATTTTGAGACTGTGTTCGGAGAGGTGTCAATGATGCCCTAGATGAAGCGCTGACCTACTTTGATACAGATTGTTGGAGTTCGAGGTCTACAGAAGCATGCGAATAGCATAATGAGGAAGAAGAAGCTTGGAGCATAACACACAATAGTGAATGTATTACCACTAGAAAGTACAAAGATAAGCCACCCATTAGGGCTATAGGCATATATACAAGCTGGGGGGAAAAAACATCCTAAAGAGGGAAAAAAATACCGCGATGGTCTTAGTGTGTTCACACACATCACTACCTAAATATATCAACAATGTTTTTTTAATCTTCATCAAGTTTCCTTTCTTCATTCTTTCCACTAGATGCATGGTCAAGCCAAATAAAAAGCCCATATTTGATGGAAGTACACAAAAAATATTTTCATGGTGTTGGCAAAAGTCCATCCTTCTAGGCAAGGGGAAGCCTTCCTACATTTTCTAATAATTTTGGCCTTGTCCAAGGGATACTTCTCAAAGATGTTTGGGTGAATATAATTCTTGCCAGACATTATAACTTTAGGTCGATTGCCTATGCTTAGAAAAATATTCCACTCATCCATGATAAATGGCTTACTTGTTTCTCCAAGAGCTTCCAAATAAAAGGAGGGGTTGAACACCTTCATTGCATCTAGAAACTGGTTAAGTCTCAAGATCTCTTGCACCATGAGATCCACTAGTTTCTTAGATCAAGAGACTTAGAATTGCATTCTTCTATTCCATTTCAGAATCCTAAAGGGCTTTTACTCTAGATGCAAGGGACTATTGATGCAAGCAAATAGAGGTAGTCAAAGATGGTCAAACACATGCTATCACTTGAATTTCTTGCATCTATAATTCAAGGTAGGAGTGCTTGAGTATAGGTGCACAAATTTATTCAAGGTAGAAAATGAGCAAAAGTCAAGGGACTTGATATTTATAAGGGAAAAGAGATGTTGGATAATCCATGTGCACCAATGAGAGCATGCCATGGCGTAAGGCCTCGAGAATACCAATGGTGAAATGATGTGGACCAATGGGAGCTTGACACACCAAAACCGCACCTTGAAATTTATAACAATCAAATAATATGCACCAATGAAAACATGGTAAATGATAAGTTGGAATTCGCAATGCTCGAATGACATGGATCAATTAGATGATGCCACATGACACCAATGATCAACACACCCCAAACACACTATATAAGCTCCTAACTTCATTTTTTCCACTTTTTCAGGATCTCCCTTGTCTCTCTCAGTTCCCCATAGTTTTTCATGGCATTCCTTTTCGAGCCTCTAGTGCAAGAAACAACTCATTTCTTGTTGAAGTCCCTTGGTGTGCAAGTCAATATATGGATTTCTTTGCCTTTTGAAGTCTTTCATTCTTGTACTTAGAAATATGGAACTTCTTTGAACATGAAGGATTTAAGTGCTTAGGTCCACCAAAGAAGATTGAATTGCCTTAATCCCTTGAATCGATCATGTCTAAAGAGAATATGTATATGACGGTTATTTTCTTTTCATCATTTAAAAAGTATTTTCTCATTTGTGTATGAGATGAATTTCACATGTCAACAATTCTTGAAGTTGAAGTTACAAGAGGTGACCGATTCAAGAGATAAAAGCAAATGGAAAAGCACGGATGGCCTTGATCGTGTGAATTGTTTGTGTACATTGAAATCGATTGTTTAATTTATATTTTCTTTTTCTAAGTATTAGAAGCGCAAAATCATTTGATGGATGCCATGAAAGCACTTGTGAGCTTAGGTTATTTGACATGACAAATTCAAGAAATAAGGGCAATTAGAGATTTTTGGATTTCCCTAATCCCTTGAATCAATTGTCTCCATTTATAACACTTGTTTGCTGTAAATGTTCTTATTTGAATGTAAGACATGTCTGAGAATGAAGTTTTTTCATGAAATAAAGTAGATATCACTCAATGGATTACATTTTTGGGCACGAGGGTTTCACGAAATATGGGCAATTGTACAACTTTGGATTATCCTAATTTCGTGAATCGGTTATGTCTAGAATCCCTATATTTTCTTGCTTTTGTACTTTCATATATGTAGGTTTAAGGGCCCTTTTCTCTTCCTTTTGTCAATAGATCTGACTAAGACAAAGAAGACTACTAGAAAGCTCTAAACTAATGAAGAGAAAAATCATGGGGGGAACTGCTACAAAGAACCATGCTAATGAGAATTAAACGAAAAATACTGAGAATGAGAATGATCCTTAAAGCCATATACAAAGAAAATGGTAAAATACCATGTGCAATCATTGAGGGAAATAAGAAGAGCATAGAACTCTATGGGACTCCTAATGCCAACACTTCCATTCATGGGATTTGTAAGGGACATCTCCATCAAACTTTGCTCAATGATGGGGAAAACCTCATTCATGAACATCAAATGGCAAAACACAAGCTCTTTTGTGCTTGCAAGAAGTTGTAGAAGTCTTTCAATTGACTTCATGAATGATGTTTATTCATGTGTTGAAAAATGTCACAAAGTGACATGAATGGCCAAGGACTATGTTATTGTGTTGAGGCTTAGGTACAAATTTGACAAAGCCATAGTATCTCTTGTTAGATATACTCAATACTCTCAAGTGACCACAAATGATCCATGGTGCTCTAAGTTGTAAGGCCCCCATTATGAGGAGAAGCCATTATGAGAGCCCAGACATTTGTGGAACCCTAAGTTCTAAGTTAGATGAGGTATATTTGTGATTGTTGATGGTAATAGATGATCTTTGTGAGCGTACCCATTAGATGAGGTAGGGCATAAACATCCATCCATTGGGTTTCCATTCAATGCCAAAATAGAGGCCTTCTGACACTACACAGTTTCCCCATAAAAGCTTAATGGGGGGAGTGCAATGGGGGGCTTGCCCTCTTCTATGGGGTTCGAGGGGCCTATCCACCCAACATGGTTGAGGGGATCAATGAGAGCTTGACACATGGAAAGCCTTCCTTGCAATTTAAAAGAGTCAAATAACATGCACTAATGAAAACATGGTACATAATATGTTGGAATTTTCAATGGTTGAATGACATGGACCAATCAGATCATGCCACATTGCATCAATGTTCAACACACCCCAGAGCCCTATATAAGCTCCTCACTTTGTTTGTGAGACTTTTTGTGCTCTCCCTCGTCTCTCTCAATTACCCATAGTCTTCTACGCATTCATTTTTTGAGCCTCTTCTACAAGGAACAAGTCATTCCTTGTTGAAGTCTCTTGGTGTGCAAGGTAATATATGGCTTTTTTTTTTCTTTGAACTCATTCATTCTTGTACTTAGAAATATGACACTTCTTTGAAAATGATCGATACAAGTGCTTAGGTCCATTGGAGAAGCTTGGATGGCCCTAATTGTTTGAATCATTCATGTTCAAAGAGAATTAGTATATGCTGGTTATTTGCTTTTCATCATTTAAAAAGTGTTTTATCATTTGTGTATGAGATGAATTTCACATTTCAACAGTTCTTGAAGTTGAAGTTACAAGAAGTGACTTATTCAAGCGATAGGAACAATCCAAAATGCACCGATGGCCCTAACCACTTGAATTGTTTGGGTACATTGAGACTATTTGTTTAATTTATATTTTCTTTTTTTGAGTATTAGAAGCAGCAAATCATTTGATTGATGTCATGGAATGCACATGAAAGCGCTTAAGAGCTTGTGTTATTTGACATGATAGATTCACACAATAAGGGAATTTAGAGATCTTTGGATGTCCCTATTTATAACACTTGTTTGGTGCAAATTTTCTTATTTGAATGTAAGACATGTGTGATCATGGAGTTTTATCATGAAATAAAGCTGTCCCTCTCTCTCTATATATATATCTATCTCTCTCTCTCTCTTCATTTCTCTTTCTATCAAGCGTTTCTACCATTTGTGATTGCCAATCTCATGTGCATCTATCTGGTCTCCTCTTTCTCTTTCTCCCTAACTCCCTCTCTCTCTCTCATCCTCTCTACCCTCTCCCTCTCACTCTCTTGCTCTCTCTCTCTCTCCCCCCCCTCTCTCTCTCTCTCTCTTTCCATCATCTCTCTCTCCCTCTCTCTCTCTCTCTCCATGGCTCCCAAGTTAAAGGAACAACTAGCAACTTTAGAGCATAGCCTGAGAGAGTTGATAGGGAAACATAAGAAAGAGGGGGATTCTAGCCTGAATGGGGTTACCTATAGAGTCATTTCCCTCGACCCCAAGGTGGGAGCCTTGGAGAAGGAAAACCAGTCCCTTTGGGAAGAGCTTCTTGCTATCCGCAAGTAGCACTCACGGGATCAGGTGGAGTTACACATTGAACTTAGTGATATGATGATGAAACTAGACTACATATTTGAGAATTGGCAGATCGCCCCACAACTAGAGGACATCTAGGCAACTAACAAGAAAGAGTGCATAAAAGTGGTTGAGAATGAGGTTGAGACCAAAAAAGATGGATGGGTCGAAGTTGTCAAAAAAACCTTTGCTAGAAGGCAAAGAACAACAACCAACATGAGGAGATCCACATAGTACACACCACCATTGTGGACAACGGATGTGACAGGCTCGCATGTCAATGTCCACGTCTCTAGCCTCATCGAGATAGAAGGATCACCAGAGCAGGACAGGTGTTCTTTGTACTACTTGCATACCATGCAGATGAGCCTCTCCCTTTCACCAAAGCATGGAGAGTGGGATGAGACACCACATGGTGGAGAGCACTTATCCTTTAGTTCTTAGATGAGGCTGGGAGGAGAGACTTCCTCAGAAGATAGGTGTAACTATGCACTACGTTGGGCACCTGGATCTATTGATGATGACATCACATAGATGCAGGTAGAGCATAGATGTGCATGCATGCTCCATTTTCTCAAGGCCCGACGGGAGGGACGTCGTGCCCTATATAGAGATGATTGTCTCATCATTGATGGACGACCCATTGACTAGGGATTCCTGGCCTATGAGATAGCAGAGTAGGAGGTATGCATTGCAATCTAGCACTGCAATGGATCTTTGTGGACACATCAAAGGTGCCTCAAGGAGGTGATGCAGGGTAGGGACATGATCTTCTTGACAGAGACACACGAGAGGCCAGGGAGGAGCCTATCGAGGATTGAGGGCTATAGGTGAGAATCAGCTCACTGTCGAGAGATGTGACAACACACTACACGAGGATTAGGAGGAGAAGTTGTGCTCTATGGATAGCCTCTATAACATAGGGTATAGGTGGTAGCTAGAGATCAAGAGGCATGTTTCATGTGGATACACCTCCAGCTATTAGAGGAGAGAGCAACATATTTTTTTCGTCTGCTACATTGCACCCATCGGCTCGCGCTTCATGCATACCCCTGAGGAGCCCTCAAAGGGGGAGGGGCCAAAAACCCCGTCACCATATGACTGCCTCAATGACACCATTATGGAGTACATTTGGATGGGTGAAGTCTTCCTTGTAGGAGACTTCAATGCCCACACTTAGAGCCACCAGTGTGATATCTATTAATTTGATGACCCTGAGATGCTCCGCACCATGGAGGATGTGTCTACACTCAAAGCCTCAGTCGACACCAGCACATGCACCTCACACGGCTAACACCTACTCCATATGGGAGCAACACACCATCTCATTATCTATAATGGGATGGTGCCCTGGCCTACCTCGAGTGGTCTCACCTACATCCCACCCACGATACTAGATGGAAGCAATGCGAGACTAAGTTATTGGACCCTTAGAGGCCACACATCTCATCACCTCATTCACCATCCCACCCATACCGATTGGAGTTGATCACACATTACTCACCCTATCCATACACAGCTTGTTGAGATATCAAGCTCAACATGTGATGATCTAGGATGACATGTACCAGTTTTTTGTTTCTCTCACATGTATAGTGGTCACACCGGTATATGTTAGGGATATTTCACTGAGATTTATTAGATTTATCTACCAAAAGTGATGGCACATTTGTTCCTTGCCATCTCACTCATTCGTGGACATTAAGTTTTTCCTTATGTATTGATCTTTATATATTGCACTTGTTGTATTCTTGTTTTTTGGTCCTCAATTTGTGTGTGTGCTTCTCCTTGAGAGTGAGAGCATGTGTGTGAGCTCTTTTCCTTATCGCCTTCCTCGTGACATGGTATTAGAGCCAACATGGCTCTAGAGAGCTTGTGGAGAAGGCGACATTGAAGAGTACGCAGCAAGGCAGGGAGAAAATGTGATTCACAAATGACCTCCATTTGCTATGAAAATCCGCATGAAGGTAGAAGACCTCCAAATATTTTTGGGAGTTATCCCTTTAGGATCACTTGTTTTTGTCAGATCAAAGTTTTGGAGCCATCTCAACCTCCGTTTCAAGCCCATAAGGTGGGGCCCGTAGAAAAACCAAGTCAGTTTTAGAAACTATAACTTGCGTTGTGTTCAGGACAACACTCATATATTCCAAATCGAGAATTTCAAGCGATTCCGTGTACTGTTGATACACAAAAAATGTGTTTTTCTAAGATCGAACTGTCACGTCATAGTGTGGCAGTGTTCAAGCATAATTGTTGCTTGTAGTGTTTTGTAGTGTTGTGAATTGCTGTAGAAATGGCAAACATAGATGGAATGAGTGAGCTTATGAGCGATAAGCTGGACAAGAACAACTTCCATGCTTGGAGATTCAGAATGATGAATTTCCTGATGGGAAAAGGCTACTGGAAGTACATTGAAGGAGAGAATGAAAATGCTCCGCAATTACTAGAAAGGAATCAGACTGCAGATCAAGTAAGAGCATATGAGGAATGGAATCAAGGAGCATGAAAGGCAATGTGATAGCTATTTGTTAGCATACAAGATAGCATGATTGGACACATACATGATGCCAAGACTCCAAAAGAGGCTTGGAACAGTTTGGTCACATTGTATGAGACCAATACAAAGGCACTGAAATTGCAACTCAAGAACGAGCTGCATACATTGGAGAAGAAGAACATGTCGGTAAGTGACTACACCTTGAAAATCAAAAGCATATGTCACTTGCATCTATTGGCATGAATGTAGATGATGATGATACGGTGGAAGTGTGTCTACATGGTTTAGGAGCTGCATTTAAGTCGTTCAGAACTTCTATATAGACTAGGGAAAATATTTTGAATTTTGTTGATCTGGTATCTATGCTGATTATTGAAGAAAATGATCTTGGTGAGGATTCAAACTCTCAAGGAAAATCTGGTTCTAAGAAGGTATTTTACTCTGGTAGAGGTAGCGGTTTTGGAAGTGGAAGAAGAAATAGTAACCAAGACCAAAGTCAACAACAGAATCATGTAGGAGGAAGAGGACAGTTTCGAGGCAAGGGGAGCCAAAGAGGCCACAAAAATTTCCAAAGAAATGATTGAGGTAAGGATACTAAAGGATGTTGGAATTGTGGTAAACCTGGAAACTTTGAACATGATTGCAGGTTGAAGAATAAATAACAGAAGGCAACAGAATAACTATGCATCCACAAGTGGAGATGATTCAAAGAAGCTGTTCATGGTTCAACATCACATGATGAATATGATGTCCGCTGGTGTTTCAGAATCAAATGATAATATGCGGTATGTTGATTCAGATGCTTCAAATCACATGACCAATCATGTCGAATGGTTTAGTACTTTGCAAAAATTGCCAGTTCCTGGGTATGTTGAAACAAGTGATGACACATCACATCCTATTGAGCATACAGGGAACATAGCACTATCGATGGAGGATGGAAAGGTAAAACATCTTGCTGATGTGGTGCATGTTCCAAATATAACAAAGAATTTTGTTTCTATTGGACAAATGCTTGACCAGGGATTACAAGTCAGGCTCAATGCTTACAAGTCAGGCTCAATGCTGATGGATTATATGTAGAAGAGTACGAGAAGGATGGATGATTGGTTGCCAAAGGAAACAAAGTGGGTAGGATGTTCACCTTAAATGTGAAGATTCCTGAAATGAATGCAGCCATGTTTGCAAAACATGTAGGAGTTATTGCAGATATAGAGATGTGGCACAAACAGATTGGACATGCAAACTTGCAAAGGCTGAAATTGATACATTCAAAGGAAATTGTCCATGGACTACCAAATTTGAAAGTTGTAGAAATGCAAAAGGTATGTGCAGCATGTATATTCGATAAAAAATCAAGAGCATCATTTCCACATGACAAGCATGTTAGTGAGAATGTACTAGAAGTAGTACATACAGATGTTTGGGGTCCAGCAAAGAACACATCTATGGGCGGTTGCAGGTTTTATGTTACTTTCATTGATGACCATAGACGCAAAGTATCATGAAAGAGAAGAGCGAGGTGTTCAATCACTTCTAGAATTTTAAAGCTATGGTGGAAAAGCAGATAGGGAAGTAAATTCACACATTAAGATCTCATGGAGGAGGTGAGTACATGCCTAATGAGTTCACTAGTTTTCTAAGAGATCATGGAATTCGACATCGATATTCATGCAAGTACACACCACAATAGAATGGCGTTCCTGAACGCAAAAATAGGCATATCACAAAAATAGCAAGAGCCTTGATGGTTGAGAAGAATATGCCTCATTTTTATTGGGCAGAAGTTGTGCATACTGCCATATACATCATGAACAGAACCCCAACTACTGTTGTACATCAAGTTACACCTGAACAAAAGTTTAAAGGTAAAAAGCCAAACTTATCACATCTGAAAGTCTTTGGCAGTATTGCATATGTACATGTCCCAGATGAATTGAGGATGAAGCTTGATCCAAAAGCAAAAAAGTGTGTCTTCATTGGAAACTCGCTTGAGCAAACGGGATATAAATGTTGTAACCCACTCACACCATAGGTAAAGGTGAGCAGAGATGTGGTATTTGATGAAATGTCAAGCTTCTATGTAGATGTCAAAGAAGGACTGAATCTTGAACCAAATGACAAAGAAAATGCTGAAACATCAAGTGCAGAATTTCAAGTTTTGATTGGACCAGATGCATCACCAAGCAATAGTTCCAACTCAAATCCATGGAGTGGAAGATTTCTTGGAAGTTTTTGTCTAGAAAATTCATCAAATTCATCCAAGAAAGGTAAAGAAAAGCCTTCTGTAGGTCATAAAACATGTGCAAGTTTTGAAGATGTTGATGGAGATTCAAGCGGTTCAGAAAAGAGTCTTGACGAGGAACTTGGACTCCCCTCTGTCAAGACTTTAGGAGTAAGAAGGGCACATGCAGATGATACAAGGAGAAGTGACCCAGGACCAACATGATCTGGGAGGATGTAGAATTGAGTGCAACGATTCATGTATGACAATTATATGGCTCGTCATTGTGCCTACATGACAAAGGTAATACAAGATGACGAACCTTCTTGCCTTGAAGATGCAATTGGAATTGTAGATTCGGAAAAGGCTATGGATGAGGAGATGGCTACCATTTATGGAAATGATACATGGAAGCTGGTTCCATTGCCACAAGGAAAGAAACCCATAGGCTGCAAATGGGTTTACAAGGTAAAGCATAATGCTGATGGTAGCATAAGCAGGTATAAAGCACGATTGGTAGCTAAGGGATATGCACAGAGATATGGCATTGATTATGAGGAAACATTCAGCCCTGTAGCTAAAATGTCTACTATCAGAACACTTGTTGCATTAGCTACAACAAAAGAATGGACTTTGCAACATATGGATGTAAAGAATTCTTTCCTACATGGTGAGTTATAGGAAGAAGTATATATGGACTAGCCACAAGGATATGAAGATTTAAAGCATCCAGAATATGTTTGCAGGTTGCAAAAGGCTTTGTATCGGCTGAAGCAAGCCCCTCGTGCATGGAATGCAAGGATTGCTGATTACTTAACCAGCATTGGGTTTTCTATGTATGATGTAGATCACTCACTATATGCAAAGAAGGTTGTGGCTATTTATGTTGATGAACTGATTGTAGGTGGTGATAATGAAGGAAGCATCAAAGAGGTAAAGCAACTTCTTATGCAGGAATTTGACATGAAAGATCTTGGTGTGCTGCGTTATTTCTTGGGCATTGAGTTTATACATACAAAAACAGGTATATGGATGTCGCAAAGGCAATATACCTTGAATATGCTGCAGAAGTATGGTATGGCTGATTGTAAGCCGATTTCTATGCCATTAGATCAGAATTTGAAGTTGGATACTACATCGGGTGAAGCATTGGAAAATGCTACTATGTACAATAAAATTGTGGGAAGTCTTATACATCTCACAATTACAATGCCCGATCTAAGTTATACCGTTGGACTTGAAAGTAAGTTTATGTAGGTTCCCACGAAGCCACATTTGGATGCTTTGAGGCACACTCTACGTTATGTGAGGGCTAATTTGGATTATGCATTGTTTTATGAGGTTGGTGTAGATTTGCAGGTTTATGGATACACTGATGCAGATTGGGCATGGCAGCATGTGAGGCATCATGGCTAGAAATGGTTCTTGTGGAGTTAGGTGTGGAAGTGGGAAAGCCTATCACTTTTTAGTGCAATAATCTTAGCAGCATACAGTTAGCATGTTTTCCATGCTAGAACAAAGCAAAATTGAGGTACATTATCACTTCTTTTGAGAGAAGGTATTAGCAGGTGATATTGATCTTGTTTATGTAAGAAGAGATGAGCAAGTTGTTGATATTTTCACCAAAGCACTTGGAGTTGAGAAGTTGAAGAAGTTTCGGGAGATGCTTGGATTACAGGATATGGCGTTGAGCTTGAGGGGGAGTGTTGAGATATCAAGCTCAACATGTGATGATCTAGGATGACACATACCAGTTTTTTGTTTCTCTGACATGTATAGTGGTCACGCCAGTATATGTCAGGGATACTTCATTGAGCTTTATTAGATTTATCTACCAAGAGTGATGGCACATTTGTTCCTTGCTAGCTCACTCATTCGCGGACATTAGGTTTTTCCTTATGTAGTGATCTTTATATATTCACTTGTTGTATTCTTCTTTTTAGGTCATTCTTGTACATTCCTTTTTATCTAATAGAAGAAGAAGAAGAAGAAAATCATTCTTCCTTGCCTCAATCTCTGTCTGTGCTTCTCCTTGAGAGTGAGAGTGTGTGTGTGAGCTCTCTTCCTTATCTCCTTCCTCGTGCCATAGCTCATCATGCATACCCCACCCTACCACCATACCACCACATGCCCATACTTCCATTCACTTAAGACATGAGCTACCACACATCTATAGCTCACATGATCGAGAGGGCATCTGCTCCCTTGATCCCTCCACCCCATTGGACACCCTCACTACCCACTTCTCCTCGGTCCTCCACACATCGGCTACTCTCAGCTTCCCATGCACCACCCATAGCACTACACATTCAACACGGCTCCGGGCATACACCCCAGGATAGATGGTACGATGAGGAGTGCAGACGACTATATCGGCACCTAAGAGCACAAAGTATCTTGGGATCCATCATAGTGAGGGAGGCACAATGACAGATGCAAGCTCTCACATGCCAAAAGTGGGGAGCTTTCGAGGAGCAATAGGAGGTAGAGTTGTTTGACCTTCTCATGAGTAGGGATTGTGCCACCACATGGAGGGCCCTACGTGAGCCATGCCCACCTACTCCCATAGAAAATCCTTATACTTAGCACATCTATGCCTAGAGGTTATATGACATCCGAGGACAGCCTCCATTGCAAATTCCTCCCACACTATGTCCTATGATATCCACCCTATTCATGGCAAGCATGGTACGACAAGCCATCCATAGGCTGCACCATGGCCGCTCAATAGAACACACGGGACTATACAGTGAGTCAGGCACATTGCCAAGAGCCCCAGACTAAGGTGTGGTTCTTCGATACTCTAGTGACACGCTCATTATTGTATGTAGCAGTAGTATGGGCACCAAGCATTACAAAGGCGATGTGGATGTGGATTGAGATGCCTCAGGTCACCACGATCTCATGCTTGCTCCATCGCAAGCGCTCCGTTCCACATGAAATTATAGGAGCTTAGCTTGGCACACCATCGATGCTTGTGGAGGCCCTCTTTTAGCTGTTGACCTTTATTCTGAGAGTTAGAGAGCTCCCCACTACTTGACTCACCAAGTTTGCATTTGAGAGGTCTAGACATTTAGCAGAGAAAGGGCATGAGAGAGTATGGTATTCACAAACCTATCGATGGTTGGCAGAGCATGGCATGAGCATTACTTACCTCCCCCCTTTCTAGTACGACCTCTCTTCCTCCTACATCACCCTCTCTCATTCAGAGATGAACACAATCATCCATCAAGACCTAAGCATCTGTATCGATTGTATTCGACAATCACCTGTGCATTTGATTGGTCCTTTCTCCCTCTCTCTCTCTCTCTCTCTCTCTCTCTCTATATATATATATATATATATATATATATATATACACACACACACACACACACACACACACACATATATATATATATATATATATATATATATATATATATATATATATATATATATATATATATATATATATATATATATATATATATATATATATATATATATATTCTTTTTTCTTTCTAGTGAGCCTCTCTACAAGTTGTAATTAGCAATCACCTTTGCATTTTTTTTATCCTCTCTCTCTATGTCTCTATTTCTTTGTCTCCTTTTCTCTTTCTACTAAGGCTTTATATTGTTTGTAATTACCTGTCACTTCTAGATATGTTTTTCCTCTCTCTCTCTCTCTCTCTCCTCCCTCCCCTCTCTCTCTCTCTCTCTCTCTCTCTCTCTCTCTCTCTCTCTCTCTCTCTCTCCCCTCCGTCCCCCCTCACTCTCTCTCGTTGTCCCCCTCTCTCCCCTCTCTCCCCTCTCTCTACCCCCTCTCTCTCTCTTTCTCCCCTCTCTCTCCCCCCTCTCTTTCTCTCTTGCTCTCTCTCTGTATCTCTCTCCCTCCTTCCCTCCCTCTTTCTCTTTGGTTCTCTCTCCTCTGTCCCAGACCTCCACTACATCTACTTCAACTTCTCTATGAACCATCTATCTCTCTATCTCTCTTTGTATCTCTCTCTCTTTGAATCATTGCTTGACTTTACCTACTCTATGGACCATCTCTCTCTCTCTCTCTCGCTCTCTCTCTCTCTCTCTCTCTCTCTCTCTCTCTCTCTCTCTCTCTCTCTTCATGTTCATAAATTTCTCTCTCCTTTTGTTCATCCATGTCTCATCCACTAACTGACTTTACCTACTCTCTCGACCATCTCTCTCGCTCTCTCATTCTCTCCCCCCTCTTTTTCTCTTTCCATCTAGGTCATTTTGTTTCCCTTTGTTTTCATCTTCTCTTTTATTCATTAGAAAGCTTAGGATTAGTGTAACGTTTAGGCTTTAATAGGATCACATGTATTATATTAAATCACACACTTAATTATATACATACATTTCCACATACATAGAGAAATGTAGTCATACACAAATTAAAACATACATAATAACACATTCACATACACTTTTGGTTAGATTCACAAACAAATTTACTTAGGGTTACATTTACAAACACATAGTAGGTTTACATTCACAAACACGTACCCAAACACTTAGGGTAATACACACATAATCTTACTCAGACAAGCACACATAGTCACAAACAAATGACACACACTCTTACATACACATGTACACATGCTATGAGTTTCAGCATATCAAAGTTCAAAAATAGAGAGAAAAGAGTGAAAGGAATAGAAATTTTAATTTTCATGAACTCTCAGTAGCATGGGAAGTTCATCCTAACATTCATCCCCACTAAAGCTAAACATCATCCTTGATGGGCCAAAGTCAAAATTTAGTAGAACAAAAGCAGTATCAAAACTTCTTGGGTCTCGAATATTTGAGTTCAAAACTTTTGTCAAATCTTGTTCAATGTATGTAAATGATTTTTGTGTTTGACCTTGCATATGAAGATTTCAAACTGTTGGAGACAATATCCATAATGCTTCAAAATCCTCACTAAGTCGAGCATGTGATAAGTTCCCTATAGAATTCTCTTCAAGAGAAGCTCACGAGTGGTGTGGATAAGAGAAACACCTTTCAAAATTCGACCTAGGATTGATTTTGACGCTATGCAACCATTGCAATGGCAAAATATCTTTTTGGAAAAGCAAAGCAAAATGGGACCAAATTTTGCTAAAAAGATTTTCATGGATGATCGATGAGGCTGTCATTTGTGTTTTAGTTTTTCAAAGTTTTTTTCTAAGATGCAATCAAGAGGTTCAATGCTATATAAGAAGAACCAAGCTCATTGTCAAATATCTTCTCAAGGGGCTTTCTCAAGTGCTCAATGCAAGGTGGAGATTTTGGAGGCTTTCTTGGAGGGAGAGTTGCTACCCTTTTGGAGGAGGTGTGCTCTACTTCTAGAGACATCTAGAGGAGTTCGTGTTAGCAACATACTATGAGTAACAAGTCTTCATCTATCCCCACTTGTTCATTCACTAGTTTCTAATTTAGATAGTCAGAATTTGCATTTGCTATAAAACAATTCTAAACTGTTCATGTTCTCCATATTCTCACAAACAAACTCTTCATACATGTTAGGCACACAATTTCTTGTATCTAGTTCCTATTTCTACATAGGTTCAAATATTGTGAGTTTGTATCATATTCACACATTGTAAATTGACATTGGAATATAGATAGTGTCGGTGGCCATCTCAGCTTACTGTACATTTTGAAAGGTCGTTTCTATTCTCTCACTATCTCTCACTCATCTCTTTTTGAGTCTTAAGGTGTGTATGCTAAGGTTCATGTATTGGAAAATCTTGTAAACCTATGGTTTATTGTTATTGTGGCCCACCCCACTTCCAACATCTGGTATCAGAGCATAGTTGTCATACACCCTTAACAAGATGAGTGACTATAGACTTGACAATAAAGACAAGCTTGAAGGCATGTCTTATCATCCAATGTGGAATTTTATGATGATAAATCTGTTAGTATCAAAGGATTTATGGAATATTGTAAATGGCACTTATCCAAGGACAAGACAAGTCAGAGAACATCTTGCTTCATCTTCTAGAAGAACCCTTTTTCCTATTTTTGCTCAACAAGAGGTTAGTGAAGAAGAAGAAACTAATATAACTCCAACAACTGGTATCAGGGCAGGTCACTACTTCATCTAGGGCATCATCAAAACCTCTCCAATAACCCTTTCAGAATCACACAAAATTTGGTGAGTATACTGAAGATGATTAAGACGTCAAACATCTTTGCTCTATTGTGCCAAAATCACGATCAGAGCTTGTTTTGGTCTTCGAATGCACTTTCATAGTGGCTTTGTAGGCTATTTCATATTTTTGTGCCAAAGATATATATAGATTTTGGTTTTTCAATATAAGCATCTCAAGGTCTGCTACATGTTTAGAAAAACTTGCCAGGGTAGTTCTGTTCAACTTTTTTAGATACAATCATTTTTCTACATCAAGGTATTTTAGTCAATGGTCATGGATAAAAGCAGTGATGTATTTTGTATGTTGGCTATTGAGGATAAGTTGGATGGTACAAATTACCCATTGTGGGCTTATATGATGTTTCATGTATTGGTCACAAAAGGATTGTGGAATATTGTGCAGGGTCTTGAAAAACATCCTATTACACCTCCAAATATAGGTAGTGAAGCTCATGCAGATGGCATCAAAGATGGTGATATTTTGAAGATTCCTATTTGTGATGCGGTTCTTGTTGCACCTACTATAGCGCAAATTCATTGGGATGCCGGAGATGCTCATGCACATGCATTGATAGCATTGTCTATGAAATGTGCCATATTCCTCATATTTTCTCTTGCAAAATAGGTAACGATGTTTGGGATACACTTACCAGATTGTACCAAGCTAGGAATGAGGCTCCTATTGCTTACCTCCAAAAAGAGTTGGAGGGTGAGCATATGAATGAAGGTGGTTCTATGGACATTTTTCTAACAAAGATCAAAGATTTGAAGGAACATTTAATTTATGTTGATGATGTCTTACTTGACAATTCACTTGTGCAAACTATTCTGAATGGTCTTCCTGATTCATACTAGAGTTCAGCTTCTACTCTTTATTTGATGATGAAAGGCAATTCAAATTCCTTATCATTTGAGGACTTAATCTCTGTTCTGTTTTAGGAAGATCAATCTAGGTAGAACAGGTCCATTATGCATGTTGCAGATCTCTCTTCTACTAGTAAGCAAAAATCTGCTAATTTTGCACAATCAAAGAAGGAAGATAGAGATGAGAAGAAAATAGAAAAGGAGAAATTTTCTTGCAAATATTGTAAAGAAAATGACCATGTCATTAAGAGCTATCAAAATTGGCTGCTAAAGAGGCAAAGAAGAAAGAGGCTGCAATGGTTGTTGTCGAGGCCTCTATATTGAAAACAAAGTCTGCTAATCTCATTGATTATTTTTCCAAGCATGCATGGGTATATCCATAAAAATCAAGCTACCTTATGTTCTAGATGAGGACTTCCCATCATACAAAACATAAATGATCAACGACATGAAGATACAAGTGATTTTGATAATGATTAGAAAACGCCAAAGAGGAATATCAAGTTGGAGTTTTGCACATGAGCTCACTTCATTTAGCTACTAATTGTTGGTGCATTTTCATCCAAGCCTAGTGCTTGATCATCATTGGTGTAACGACACTATATGTACTCTCAATAAGAGGAGCCATAGAAATTATCTCTTGTGATAGTTGAAATGTAAATTCACCAAAAGCAAAAGGAAGAAGAGAATCCCATGACCTTGTTAGGTACTAATCATGAAGTTGACGTTGGAGATTAGCTAAGATTCCCCTAGCACAAGGGAACTTTTAGGTAGCATCCCTCCAAAATTTGAATTAAAAATCTCTTATATATACACATGAGAAGAGTCACAGAGTAGAGGAGACGTTTTTGATACATTCAGAGGAGGTTTTAGCCAAACTTTATACTATTGATGAAGCACACATTGTGCTCCTTATCCTCAAGCTTCATGCCCATTAGTTTCATTACTATATGCTCAATAAGATTGATCTTTCAAGTCATTTGTTGGAGTTCATTTCAACTATTGCTACAGGTCTATGTCTCATTTTCAATCAAGATCATTGATTTTTTTTGTATACTAAGTCTTTTGATGAGATTTAAATTGTTATAGGTAAAGTGCTAAGTATAGCTGCATGGTATAAATTTTCATCATCATTGGTTCAATATTCTTTGAGCTACATCTATTTGAAGTGACCTATGTATGCAGGTAAATTTTTCCTCAAATGTCGGGATGACACCGCAATGTTCCTAAATTAAGTTATCTCAGCATAGTTAATCAAAATTCATCAAATTTGTAGCTTTAGATTCATCATATATCTAATTTGAAGTGTGAAAAATATCTCTAGATAATTCTCACCAGGAGCTTTGAGTGAGATTCCAAAGAACACCTCATCCAAAAATAGCAAGTTTTTGAGTAATCTAATTTGGATTAAGTTACCTATTTTGATTCATCAATTTGAGATTGATCTTCCAAAGCACTAAGCTGGTTATATGCATCCTTAGCTAGCTCAAGGTTTCTACTTACTTTCCGTGAAGTTATCTTGGCAAGTGCAAGGTATGTTTTTCCAACACTAGTCTCATCCTTTGGAGGTATCCACCATCTCTTCTCATAGTGGTCACCCTTTACTGCTAATGGTGCTGTCAAGATCACAGATGGTGTTGAATAGTTTACTAGTATGGCACAAATGGACATTGACAAATTAGACATCCTCATTCATAGTCCTCCTTTGCAATAGGCCATTTTATCTTTCCTCCATGAAATTACTACTCAGATCATAGAGCAACAAGTTTTTGTGAGTGCCAAAAAAATTTCACTGACTGAAGATCCTTCCATCCTCCTTGAATCCGTGATTCCCACTATGCTATCAATCCTATTGTCTCCTTGGAGGCCGAACGTGTTGATGATGAGACTAGGGAAATTACACCGCCAAATTCCCTTATCTATTCACCTCCTCCCATCACCCTCGATAAAACCACAGATGTTGAATTCGCGATCTATTCACCATTAGTAACCTCTCTTTGAGTAGGCTCTTTTCTACAGTTGGGGATTGGCCCCCATTTTGCAATGGATGATATTGCCATAGTAGTTTAGTATCTGGTACAAGCAATCAAATAGATTCAAACATGCATGGAGGCCGAGAAGACATATCTGCAAAAAGAATTTTAGGAAAAATTAGACATGGTGGAAGTTGATCTCGTGCCTCTCCAAGAAGAAGTAATGCAATTTAGAGCATAAGAACTCCAGTTTTAGCAACAATTACAAGTGAAAGACACTAAATTAGGATCTTTGCACTAAGAGGTAGTTAATAGAATGAAGCCCTCAAAAAAGTAAGTTCAAAGTTAGAAGAACAAATAGAAAAAGCTATTGCGCTAGAGAAGGCAAAATGGGGATTTCTTGTGGGACTATTTTGTCAAGTCTATATCTCTCGAAGTCTAGTGATTGATATCTCATTGGAAAGCGCTTACTGTCTAATTTATGCATCCAAAAGGGTTTGTTGATTGGGTTTGGTAATGGGGAGTTATTCTAGTTTTAGTGAGTACTAGTATGAGGGTAGATAGGTCTTGGGTAGGGTTCAAGCTTCTTGTTGTGAAATTGGAGGAGAAATCTTCCAACAACGGTATCAAAGCTCCTTGTGCACATCAAGGAGGGTACAAAAAAGGAACCCAAGCTAAGGAATCAACCATTGAAGCCTTTTCAAAGCTTGAAGGAGGTTGCAAACTTGGAGCCAAGGGGAGCTTCATCGAGACTTCACTTTCAACAATGGATATAATCCCACACCATATTTAAGTTTTAGGTGGTTCAAGAAGATGGGAGGGGTATCCAACCAGATTGAGAAGTTCGATGAAGACCACTTCCAACCTTGGAAGTTTATGATGCCAAATTTCCTCATGAGCAAGGACCTAGGAATGGAGGAGATGTCAAACCATTTGCTATGGATCCAACAAACCCTATTGGCCAAGAAAAGAGAGAAATCAGAGAATGGGAGGTACGAAAAAGGAGGGTTACGTTTATGATATCTCAGCATGTAAGCAACACAATGCTAGGTCACATTCAAAGCATGGAGATGGCCAAGGAGATGTGGGAATATTTGGAGAAGATGTTCACCAAAAACACAAAGGCAAAGAAGGTACAACTAAAAAATGAGCTCAGCAACTTGAAGAAAGCACGTAACCAATCCATACATGACTACATAATTAAAGTCCAAGGTATTAGAGATTCATTGGTAGCCATAAGACATTCAATTGATGATGATGACATGGTTGCATTTGTACTTAATGGTCTTAAAGAGGGATGACAATTGGAGGAACTTCATATCCTCATTGTATGCTAGGGAAAATATGCCTGGTTTTGATCAATTGAACACTTTAATGATTAATGAAGAAATATTGCAATCTAGAAGCAAGGGCAAAGGTGCCCAAGGTCAGATGTTATATGCAGGTAAAGGAAGTGGCAAAGGATCAGAAGGTAGAGGAAGAGGAAGGAAAAGCCAAAGCAAGCAAAGTGACAACCAAGAAAACTCAAATGAAGGATCCTCTTCAAATGGAGGAGGTAGCGGCAGGAACAATAGAGGAATAGGTAGAGGATACAAAGGCAATGGATGCTTCATTTTTGGGAAGCTATGATATTGGGAAAATGAATGCTAGCAAATGAGGAACAATGCTCAAGGTGACTATGCTTCAAATGCATCTAGTGATCAAGTTCTTGCCATGAGTCATGCATATGGAAAACGTAAACATGAGAAGAATGATACTTTGTACATAGATAGTGGTTGTAGCAATCATATGTCTTGTAGGCAGGACATGTTTTGCAATTTATAGGCTCTAAAGCAAAAAGGATGTGAAGAGATAGGTGACAACATTGAGCATGAGATCAAACACATTGGTGATGTCAAGTTTCAGGATGGCATGAAGAGCAAGACACTGTTAGAGCTATTATATGTCCCTAATATTACAAAGAGTCTCATTTATGTTGGTCAAATGGTAGATAAAGGATACCAAGTGAAGTTCAATAGCAAAGGGTTCTTCATAGAGGACCCAAAGAATATATTTTAGCTTGTTGCAAAAGGAGCGAATCATGGAAGGATGTTTACTCCCAATATCATGCAAAACCCCAACAAGGTAATGTTCATCACTTCAAGAAATAGAAGAATTGCAGATTTGGATTTGTGGCATAAAAGGATGGGACATGTCAACATTGAAAAGCTAAAGAACATGGAGAAAAGTGCATTGGTGAAAGGGCTTCCAAACTTCTCAACGACATATGTTCATCAGGTATGTGAATCATGTCAATTTGGGAAGCAAACTATGTTGCCTTTCAAATCAAGAAAGTATGTTTCTCCAAGGGCTTTGGATTTAGTGCATATGGATGTATGGGAACCTTCAAGAGAACCTTTACATGCAAGGTATTTTTTTACCTTTATTGATGATTTTTCAAGGAAAAATTGGTTCTATATAATCAAGCAAAAATCAGATGTGTTTGAAGTATTCAAAAAGTACAAAGCACATGTTGAGAATGGAATAGGTCACAAGATTAAAACCTTAAGGTCAGATCAAGGGGGAGATTATTTCTCCAATGAGTTCACAAGGTTCTTAGAAGATGAAGGCATAAGGAGGCAATACACATTGTTAAAATATTAAACCCTTTTTATTGTTAAGGTTAATTCACTCTGAGTTCTTGGGATGGTCAGGGGTCTGTAAACAGAGGCCCTATTTATATTTTCCCATACTACAGTTAAGATTCTATGACTTCACTGCATTAAATGATAAACATATCATCTTACAGTTCTATCTTGAATACGTTCGGTAATGCACTTTCTCGTCAGGAAGTTTATCGGGTAACTCCTTTAATTAGCGCGTAATCAAATTACTTAACTTCACTTAATGATTAACTTAATCAACGAACAGACTCAGTTACACAGAATTCTTCAACAGCGCTCGCTTCTAGCTCCTCGCCCAGACAACAGTCCGGCGGATCTACCTTCTGCTAAACGTGATTCTTTCATTAATATTGTCAAAAGGTACAATGTTGCACTACGCCTTTACATCATGCGTGCAACTTTTCAGGATATATTTTACAAAAAAGATGAGTTCCTTTCGGGCAATTTACACCGGCACGCAGAGTGGACTCGAACCCAAAGATGAAAATTACAATTAAAGCTCATCAATGATGCCCTGGATATACAGAATTCGAGCTAATTTAAAGGTTCGAGTAATCTTCTATTTTAAAGAATTTAACATATCTTTCAAAATGGTAGGCTCGATAAGTTGTGCATTAGTTTGAACAGAACTGGCAGCAAGGACCTGACTCATTAACAAATCCGTGTGCATCTGCAAAAAGGATTCTTGAAGGTAGAACTCATTGGCGAGGGCAGCATCTCTTCTCAGCTTCATTTCAGCTATCTCTACATCAATTCAAGAAAGTCTATCTGCTTGAATGCCTAATTGTTTTTCTCGTTGTTCCAGCTCTTGAGCTTGAAATTGCATCGTCTTATAATAAGCTTCTCTCTCCTGTTTAATTGCTTCCATCTCCTTCTTTATTTGAATAGTCTAGCCAATCTCCTCAGTGAACTCTTGATTGCGCTGGAACAGTCTCTCAATGACATTATGCAGTTGAGCTTCGGCTTTAAGTACATTGGCAGCAAGTGATTGCGAGGCATCTTCTAAAACACTGAATGTGTCTCGCGTATTGTGGAGCTCATTGCCCAAGGCAGTCATAGCATCTGTTTTGTCAGTAAGTTCTTGCTTTAAACTTGTGATTTCATTGTCCCGTTGAGCAATCAAATTTTCCTTTTCCGCTAATTGTTGTTGAAGTTGATGAATTTGATCATGCAAGGAATGACTCTCTGCTTTGGCTGCAAGTACTTCTTGTTGGAGAGGGGCAATATCTGCTTCGAGCAAGTCAACCTTACTCTACAACTCTTGCTGAATGTTCTGAGTTGCCATCTTCATCTGGAGGGGCAATTGCTAGGAGAACTGGATGAGAAGTTGGCCCATGGATGCCAGTTCCATGAACATTATGGCTGGGGGGGAAGAGAAGGAGGAGGCTGTGATGATGAGGCAGAGATCAGATGAGGTGAGGAGGGTGGAGAGTAATCGGGAGAGGATAGAAGAGGGGCTGATGCCTCATGAGTGGCAGCTGAAGATGCATCGGGAAGAACTGCAACAGGATCAGGAATGGTAGTTGGTGGAGGAAGAGGAATAAGGGCAGTTGGTACCAAAACTATTCCGGTCTCAATCTATGGTACTGACGAGGCAGCTTCGGTGATTGCCTCGGCATTTCCAATCAATTGCTTGACTGCATCTGCTTGGACAATGACTGCATCTGCTTGGGCAGTGACTGCATCTGCTTGGATAGTGACTTCATTTGCTTGGGTGTCAGCAGTTGGTGACAAAGGAGATTGACAGTCCGTACCCCCAGTAGCTTCCGCTATCTCCTTCACAGCCTCAGCATCTGATTGATGAGATTCCTCCCGTGATGAGACTTCAGCTACATCTTCCATGGTAGCATCTTGATCCGGTTGCTTGAGAGAAAAAGACGGGACAGACTCTACCTGTAAGGAGGTGGCAGTATCATGGAATACTTCAACTTCTTGACCCGCATTGGAACCCTGCACCTGGCTTTGTGATGGACTAATGCGTCGACATTTGCATTGAAAAAAATGAAGCAGGTCTTCATCATTGTCGTCTTCCAACATCCGTGTAGATTCTTCGTGTAATAGAATAGTATTGGGTGGGGGGAGGGGGGGGGGTTGCGCAGCTTGGAGCACCGGAAGGAGAAGAGTAAGGAGATGGGGTAATCGAGTGCGAGGAATGTCATTCTTGGCTAACTATTTTGTAACTGCTAAGCATTCATGATGAATGCGGCGGAAGAAAAAGGATGTGAAATTGATGGGTTTTTGGGAGGCAGTATTGATCATTGAGTAAAATGGCCTAGAAATACCATATGTGCATTTTTGCATGTTTAAGGCTGCGACAAGGAATTGCAGAGCGGTATGCTCTAGTTCGGGAGAACAGAGAATGGAAAACTCATTAGATGAGTGCCGGGGAAACAATTCCTTCATGGTTGTGATCGGAAGGAGTGGTGCATCAACCAACCCTTCCTGAGGGAGGCGGAATCCCTTAGCAACCATGTTTAGGGTAACTACAACACGAGGGTTTAAACACGTTAATGGCCAACACTGCTCTATAGCAGGCGTGGCGGCCATGGCCAAAATGATCTGTGCATGGAAGGGGTGACACTCCACTGAATGCCAAGGCAATTCAGCGAAGGCCAACAGTCCCCGAGCACGCAAGTACTCACTCACATCTGGAGTGAGACCCGCATGGAAGGTTGCTATGTTAGCCAGATCTTCCATGGTGCACGCAGAGATAAACGAAGACACAGAGCACACACTAGTCGCAAACACACAAACACAATAGCGATTAACAGTGAAAAGAAAAAGATTAAGTAGGAACACTGAAAAAAATCAGGTGGCAAAAAATCCTAATCATAACGTGGTATTGGAAATATATCGACATAATGGAGACATGCATGTATTAACAGACGTAGCGACATAGAGGCGGCTATTAATCATGGTTAGATAAGAAAACGGAAAGATTACGGTCAGTAGGTCAAGCGAAACATGGGAAGTAGAAAAGAAAATCAAGTGACAAGCAAAAAAGAGTCAAAATACCGAAGACACCTCATGAGTTGGTAGACGGCGGGTGATAGGGGCAGAGCTTGGAGCCATTAATCGCTTTTGGAAGAAGGGCACCTGTTAAGGTTGCCAAACAAAAAGTTGCGGCTCCCACTTTTTTGGCAATCCGGTATGGGCCGAACCATCGTACCTTAAATTTTCCGGCGGATCGATTAGACTTAGCATTATAGAAGAGGACCAATTGATTGACCGTAAACATAGGGGTTTTGAGAAAGCGATCCTGACTTTTGGTTGTCTCAGCTGCACTTCCTGCATCACGAGGAAACTCTCTAGACATTGTTCATCCAGAGACCGTAAGGCCTCCAAAAAAAAGGGAAAAGATTCTTCCGATAATAGCTTCTGGTCAAGGGCCACACGTAGAATGGGAACCACCAGTTCCATCGGTGCAATTGCTTCCAACCCATATGCCAACTTAAAAGGAGTTGTTTCGGTCGCCACTTTGTATGTGGTATGATAAGCCCATAGTATAGCAGGTAGAAATTGGTCCCATCTCTCAGGGCAATCTAACACCAGTTTCTTCAAGATGTTTAAGAGAGATTTTTTGGTACTCTAAGCAAGTCCATTTGCTCGGGGGTAATAGGGAGAACTTAATTTGTGCACAATTTGGAATGTTTTCGTAAGAACTTGCATCAAGGTATTGGCAAACTGTGTACCTTGGACAGTTACGATCTCCAAGGGCAACCCGTAACGCAAAAAGATATCCTTCATTAAGCATGTAACAACCACAGCCGCTGTGGTTGATCGGAGAGCCCATGCTTCGGCCCATGGAGTAGCATAATCTGTGCATGTCAGAATATATCTATTATTGGTAACTATTGCCAGAGGTGTAATTGGTCCTATGAAATCTAGGCCCCACTTCTAGAAGGGTTCCAGAGGCACAACAGGTTGGAGAGGAAAGTAGTGTCACTGTAAAGGCTGACTGGAATGCTAGCACTCGTCACATTGCTGTACATACTTGGTTACGTCACGATACATAGTGGGCCACCACAGTCCACTCTGGAAAATCTTTTGGTGAGTCAGATCAGCCGCAAAATGTCCTCCGGTTGGGGCAGTATGGGCCATGGTAACAACTGAAGCAATTTCATGTGGAGGGACACATCTGAGTAATACTCCGGAGTGACCCATGTAATAAAATTGTCCGACAATCAATTGAAAACGTCGACTATACGTGGCTAGACATCGTCTAGCCGTTGAAGAAATCATACCAGGCGGACCTCCACGTCAAGAACAGAAGCAAAGTGTCATAGTAAGAAGAGGGTACCGGTAATTCTTATGGATCCTTCTGTCTTGTCTCTGTTGCATAGATGGCTGGTGTTGTATCGTCAATTCCCTCCGGAGGCTCACCGGAATCCAACCGAGAGAGAAAGCTAGCAAGAGCGTGTGCCGACCCTGGTCGGTGTATGATGGAGTAATCAAATTCTTGAAGCAACAAGACCCACCGTGCTAACTGTCTGCCCAAATGTTGTTGGCGCACCAGATACACCAGTGTTGCATGGTCTATGTGAAAGTTGAGGCGTCTGCCCAACAGATAATGTCAAAATTTTTTCACATAGTATACTAAGCCAAGACATTCTCGTTTAGTAACGGAATAGTTACGCTCTGCCGGGGTCAACCTGCGGCTCACATAATATACCGAACAAAACCATTTATCTGTTTGCTGCATCAACACACTACCAATGGCACTGTCAGATGCATCCACAAAAACATGAAATGGAAACTCCCAATTCGGTGCTTGTAAAATGGGCACCTGAGTTAACAATGATTTCAGCTTGTAAAAAGAAAGTTGACACTCTTCGGTCCATTCGAATTGATGCGGGCTACTAGTGATCAATCGATTAAGTGGTATTGCCAGATGGGCAAGCGAACGTAGATGTCACCCATGCCACCGGATTTGGCCTAAAAACCGCATCACGTCTTTAGGTGTCTTAGGAGCAGGAGCCTCTAGTACGGGCTTCACTTTGTCTGGATCCACTTGAATACCTTGTTTGGAAATAACGTGTCCGAGCAACTTGCCACAGGACACAGACAACACCGATTTAGTCGGGTTCAGACACAAGCGATATTCCCAACACTTGAAAAAGCAACACCGTAGATGATATAGGTGTGCCGATGTATCACTGGATAACGAGAAATCATCCAGATACACTCTCATAAATGTGGTGAGATAAGGGGAAAAAATTTCCTGCATGCAGCGTTGGAATGTACTAGGAGCATTGCGCAGCCCAAACCACATCACGGTACATGCATAGACACCCGAGTTGGTAATAAATGCAGTCTTGGGTATGTCCTGCTCTGCCATTCTGACTTGATTATAACCACTCTATCCATCTAGAAAAGAATACATCTCTCGACCGGCCACGTCATCTAACATGGTATCCAGGAATGGCAAGGAAAATGGATCAGGTACGGCTGCGGCATTGAGCTTTTGATAATCCACGCATATCCGCAACTGCTTGTTTTTCTTCGGAACTATAACAATGGGAGAAATCCATTCTGCGTGCTCGATAGGCACAATAAATCCCACCTTCAACAAGCGATCAAGTTTGGCTTTAACTTGTGCCGCATAGTTAGGATTCATCTTGTAACTAGGCTATTTGATGGGTCTTGCATCCGGTTTTGACACCACGTGGTGTTGGTAAATCTGCGGGTCCAACCCCTTCATATCCTGGTAGTCCCAGGCAAGCACATCAGCGAACTCGCGTAGCAGCTGCAACAGGCGCTCCTGAAAAGTCGCGGACATTCTTACTTTTATTTTCACTGGTCGTGGGTTGGTTTGATCACCTAAATTGTAGGTGATCAGCTGATCTTCCAATACATAGAACTGTCGAGCCCTTTCCTCATCGGCTCTAGACTGGAGTAATAATTAAAGCAATGCCTCATCCAAGGTCTGATCTGTGTTGGACTCATGTGCTCCGGTCAGTGATGTCACTGTACAAGCTGCTGGACTCTAGTTATCAGCCACCGTTTGTAAATCTACAGTGCCAAGTGCCATCAGATCCTTGTTGACGGTAAGAAAAGCTTCATTCTCATCATCGGAGAGACCATCCAACATGTGTACAGGCTCCGCTAAGTATGGTCGTGCATGTAAGTCACAGGGTTTCATGTCATCCAGCGAGACAACATATTTTCAGTGATTATTTTTAAAGACTAATTCATGCGCTGACCAGTCTTGCACTACCTTAGCTTGCTTTAGCCAGGGACTTCTGTTGCTCTAGCACAATGGTAAATACCACGTTAAAAAGCGTCACCTCCTTAATGTCAATCCGTGGGAGAGGTAGGAGTGATATGAAGATCGTGAACGTGAGATGATGTGAGAGTGAAGGTGAGAAGCACAAAGATGCACACACACATGCACACACACAATGAAGAGACAAGCAAGACACAATGGAAGGTGGGAAATTAGCTCTATTACTCAAGAATGCTCTTACAAGCTCAAACTAGCTCTATGCTCACACTAACCAAAATGAACCAACCTCAAAAATGAGCTCTCTAGCTCTTTTTATAGTTTCTAGACTAGTTTTGACCGGTTTCACATCTAGTGACCGGCCTAGTTAAAAAATAGGTCCTAGAGGCTATTTGGAAGGGTAAACGATGTCTAAAAATAACAAAATTTGGTACGAGCATTCTACCTAAGCTCCTCAAGCTCGAGGACTCCTTGACTTGCACAAAATGGAGCTATGGATTACAAAATGGGGTTTTCTATGATACATATGTTACAATTAGTGATAATAATCACTGTTGAATGTTTGAAGAAATAATAAAAACATCTTTGTTTGGAAAATTGACCCGACTGGCTCCCTGCTCTGTCCTTACATGCTTCCGTGGCGTCTGTGCCTCTGGCTACTTCCAACACCCCCCTCCCTCTTGCTTCTGTCCTCCCTGACAGAACCTTGTTGTGAGGTCTGCCGGATGTAGTTCTGTAGGAGGTCTTGAGCGAGGGTGTGCTCTGATATACGAATGCCTCGGGCTAGATCAGCCTCGAGTTTCTCCCAGTCGATAGGTTGCGGCTCGTCTGGTGGTGGGAGCTGATAATGTGTGGAGTACACCATTCGTTCACAGGCGAATAATTGCAATAAGTGTGTGGGCCTGCTTATAAATACCTCTGAATGGTACTCCCAAAAGCCGGTGGTGAACATTTCTTCGAATGTCTGCTTGTAGCATGCCGGTAGGTATTTGATTCTGCAGTGCCAGGCGTAACACACCCGGAGCGATGGCGTTGTGCTCATATCATAGACTAGATCAAAGTTGCCATGCTCAAAGCCCGGGGTGTTTACATGGGGGGCCTTGACGCGTCGGAAGACTTTAAAGATCATCTGCATCATGTCAAAGATTTTGACAGTCATGTGCGCGGCAATATCATCCATATGCTTTAACCTAGGGAGCCAGTGGCGGATCGTCGCCATCATGTAGCCTACTGTGGGTAACTCGATTGGTGGCTTGAAATAGGGATAGTTCAACCAGTCTTGGCACTGCTTATTGTTTTGCACTTTAATAGCGAATGCAGTCCAAGAGCGGCGTCGTGGTACTGGTCCCCAGCATGGGTTAAATTTTAAGTGCAGCGGCGCTTTCACCCATGTGCTCATCATCTCGGGATAGTTTTGCAATAAATCTCTGCGCCAGTCTGGTTGATGGATTTCACCTCTCTGTGCACTTGGTGGCAAGTCCTCCGGCTCGAATTGAGTTGCATGCGTTGGTTTCATGCCGGTTTCTCTCTCGATCGCTAACTGATATTCGGCCATCAACATGAAGTATGGTTTATATTGGAGCTCATGCCCAGATATGTATCGTCGCGGGGCCAAATGAGCAAAGAATGGTGACTGTAAAATCCTCTCTTCAATCATGGCCATGGCATGTAGCTGTGCCTCTACTCTGGCCGAGTGTGTCGTTCCGAGTTCTTCAACTGTCTTCATCCACGCGGGGGTAGGTAATTCATAGGTCATCTGGCCTTCGGCCGTGACACGTCCGCCTGGGATGGGTATCGGTTCGTATGCCTCTTCAAATGTCTCCTCCACCGGGATAGTGACGGTTTCTTCCTCAGCTGGTGGTTCAGGTGGGGAGTCTGGCCTTGGTGGTGCTTCATAGGCTGCGATTCTAGATTCAAGATTTGTTACCTGGGCCCGGAGTGCATTGAGTTCCTCTAAAATTTCAGGGGCAGGGTCCAGAGGTGCTGGTAATTCTGCTGCTACTTGTTCTTGTTGTGTTGCCGGTTCTCTTAACTGTAGTAGCTTGTGATCTTCCTTTAACTTTTGATGTTCTTCGTTCATACGATCATAGTCCTCGAGCAATCGAACGTGATCATCCAGCAACATCCGCATCGATTCAGATGGGATTGCTTTGAATCTGCTCGGACTTAGTGGTTGTTCAGGGTGGTCCAAAGCCGCTTCCAGATTCTCTCTATTCTGCTCTTGAAGTCTCTGGTTCTCCTCTTTTGCTGCGGCTAAGTGTCTTCTTAGTAAGCCCATATTTCTAGTGAGCGTTGCATTGCGGACGGTCTGGGCTCGAAGTAGGTTGTCCAAATCCGCAGTGGCTTCTTTTGTTTTCTCCTCACTTTCTAGTTCTAATTTGTGATAGGCCTCTCGTAAATCTTGGTATCGGCTGTTCAGTGAGGCATTCTCAATTGATAATGAATTAAGCTGCGTTTGTAGTTCATTCGTCGTTCTCTGTAGCTGTTGATAGTTGGTGTCGAGTGATGCAAACTCATCGCGGACTTGTGTCATGCATGTGAACATGTGTTGAAATGCGGTGTCTATGGTGGGCGATAGTAGTAATGAAGTACTAAATGAGGATGAAGTGGAAGTGGATGCAGCGGGAATGGGATATGGGGTTGGGAAGGTGGATGCAGTGGTAATCGTGGAAAATTGTGATGTGTCTAAAAATGTTTGTGCCGGGAGTGAAGTGAGTGGTGGTGAGGTGGATGGTGATATGTCCATGCCATTGGACGTGTTTAGTGTTGTGACTGTGAAAAGTGGTGTGATTGTGGGTGGTTGTGTAGGTGTGAATACGGGATTTACAAATGTAGAGTAGTTTACAGGGGGGATGGTTGGAGTAGCTTGGTGAAACGGGGAAATAGGGGTTATGGTAGGTTGGGGAGGTGAGACTGGTGAGAAGGTTAGTGGGGTTAGAAAGGGGAATGGGGTTCCTAGAGGTGGGGGAAACGCGGGGAAAGATGATGGGGTGAAGGGGTTAACATGTAGATACGAAGGATTGGGTGTGGGCATGGTGGTCTGAATGGGTAAGGCAAAGGTTGTGGCTATGTTGCCTTGTACAGGTATGGATGTGGGGGAAGCAGGTGGGTGTGCGGGGGATACGGGATGGGTTGGTGAAAGATGAGGTGAGAGAGGAGTAGAAGGGGTGGATGTTATTTCGAGGATAGTAGTGGTATGTACAATGGTAGTACGGGGTGGGGAATCTACAAGGATGGGTTCTGCGGTCAATGAACTTTCGGGGACGAGGCGTGCCTCCCTGGCTTGTGCTGAAGATTGAGCGCCTGTTGGTACGCGAATATACTCCCTGGGTTTTGAAAGTAGTCGCACTCGGCGGGGGTCAAACTGTGGTAGTTGCTTTCTTTGTAAAAACCTGAGTGCTTCATGGGAGCCTATTGATTTGACTAACTCTCTGAACCCTCTGATGTATGCGTCTTCGAATCCTCCGGAGATGAGTTCCTGTTCAATTAATGCCTGGCTCTCCTCTTCAGTTAACTTCTTCCGTGCCCAGACTTTTTCCATCGTTCAATATAATTTCTTTATGGCCAGCGTGTACGCTGCAGCTTCGAAAGTCTCATCTTCATATGTGCTGGTGTCGCCGTGTGCGTCAGTCTGTTGGCCTTGGCCATCTGTCTGTCCGTCATGTGAGCCCTGGCTGGCTTCATCGTCGCCTTCGTCGTCGTCTGTTTCGGTTCTTTTTTCTTCAGAGCTCGACATAACTTGTCCCAGTGGCAGATCTCGCGGTGTGGTAGGGTAGCTGGGACGTTCATATTCCTCGGAGAACAGTTGTGCTTCCGAATACTGGAATTCGTTTGAGAATGCATCAGGCATCTCAAAATCAAAGGTCGTGTTTATTGGGTCGGCCTCCATATGTGGTATCGGGAAAGAAAACGCTTCCGCACCAATAGTGGTGGGAGCTTCTGCTGTTGTGGTGGTGGGTTTTGTGGTGGCAGCTGCCTGAGGTGCGGCGGTACTAGTGGTGCCCTCCGTAACCACTGGTCTGGACAACCTGATGCGAATAGGTTGTACTGTGGGAGCAGCTTCTGTCTGTGGTCGCTCTGGAGAGGGTTGTGGTGATGGCGACTCTGGCACTTGAAGGCAGGGAATGGTGCCTCTCATGCGCTTACCTGCCCGTGTTCGACTGGGCTTCCTGGCTTTCTTCGTTGTGCCTTTGAATGCCTTCAGTTCTTCTCCTGTTAATGCACGCTCGATGGGCAAGTCATAAGCTAAGCACATATAAACAATTCTGGTCAGCGCACAACATCCATTAAGCACCTTCTTGTGCTCCCATCTGTGTTGTGCCAGATACATTTGATCTATGATCCAGCTTTCCAGATCAACAGTTTGAGGTCCCGTGCATGCCAAATACAATCCGAACCAGATTCGTTTATGGGGCATGGTAAATCTGTCCTGAGCTGGGAATGCGAAATGTTGCATGCATATCCTTAGTGGCTTTGACAGCTCAGGTGTGATTGCCGAAATCTCCTCCCACTTCGTGACATCCCCACGTTTCATCGGGTCTGGAATTAATCTCTCTCGATCTGTGGGTGTGTGGGTGCCATGAATTTTGATGGCTGCTCTGATTAAGTCCTTAGAGAGATAAAATCTCTTGTAAGGTGGATCATCCACTAGAGTAGGCAATATGAAGGTTCCTGGGATGTCCTTATTCTCTGATGCCAGCAAAGTAGTGATTAAGTAATAGCACCTATAAAAATCCGGTTTGGGCAGAGGATCACTGAAATACTCTGTGAAGCCTGCTCTGGCCCAAACATGAGTTAAATCCTGGGTGCTCTGTAGGGCTTCGAACTCTCGGGAGAAAAACTGGTATTTTCCCCACGTGCGGTCATCAAATGTCAAAGAGGATTCAAAAATAAAATCCGCGTCAGCAAGGGGTCCTGCAAGTCCCTGAAACCAATGAGAGTTCCGGTGTATCTTTTCGGTGTAGCCCATAGGAGGGTTATCGATAGGCATGGGTCCTGGAAACCCTTGGAATTCCGGCGGTGGGGCAGTCGGGTGGGACTCTGCTCGTAGCACGTTGAGGGGCACAGCCGCAACACTGGGGCCTGCTCCTGATGTTCCTTCGTCGGTTTGCATGGTGGCTGATGCGCTAATAAGAAAGATCTGCTACAAAAGATTAACACATTAGCATGGAAGTTAATTATGATCCCATTAAAGTGAGACCGCAATCCCTTTCCATAACTGATGCGTAACCCGTGTAGCCAAGTGCTGTGATGTGATGGATGCAATGTTTCTTGCAGCACTAGTGCAGGTCTCTAGACACCTATACGTTTCAGATCATGCATACATTTCTTGATGAGATGAGATTACGAGTGATGTGTGATGATGGTGGGTGAATTTATACAAGGTTTAAAGGTTAGTGATTTAGTACAAGGTTGTATGTTAGTCGGGGGGGTAGTTTTGTCAGACATGGGGTTAGGGGGAGACGGTTGGACACGTTTCGGTATCCATTTCCTAAGGATCTTGGAGTGGGTGGTGGGTTTCTGCTGAGGGGCAAAGGGTGGTGTCGGGTGTGGTGGTATCGAGGGATGGAAAGATTTGTGAGGGGTGTATATTACATGGTTTAAGGGTTGAGCTATGATACATGGTTTGGGTACCCAAATCTGCATGGACGTGGGTCTATGGGTAAGGTACTTCTTGGCGATCCACATTTGTCGGATGCTCGGACCTGTAGAAGGAGGTCGAGGGGATGGTGGATATCGATTCTGTTTCTGCACTGCCTTTTTCTTGTCGATTTCTGTTTGGTTGGAGTTCTTCAGTGCTCTTTGCCCTTTTGGCACCCATATTTGTTTGGTGCTGCTTCCTTTGGGTGGCCTAAACTGCTTTCCTTGTTGTTTCCTCTGATACTGCCGTCGGTCTGGGTTCCTTCGTAGTGGTTGACTCTGTTGTTGTTGAGGTTGAGAGGTCGGATGGACACTCTGCTTTGGAAAAGAAGGGAGATCCAACACTTGCGTGACCTGCCCATTAGGAAGTGATGCCTTATTTAACTTTAATCTAGGCCAGTCCGCAACAAGTTTGGAAGGATGAGCACCGCAGGGTGTCGTGCTCATTTGTCCGCTGATGCAACCCACCTGACCTCTGATTGTGTCCATCTGCCCTTGCAGTTGGGTAACTGTCTCTTCTAGTTTGCAGGAAGTCCCAAGGAAGATCTTCTGTCGTCCTTCTGATTGACAATTGTCTATAACCAAGCCCGAGGGGGTTGGTGTAGACGTAACGTGACTGAGCTGATTAAAGATCTTCCGATCTTCCGTCGCATGCGTTTCATAGGGTCTAGGGTCACAACCGTCAAGCGGAATGCCGTTAGGGAAGTCAAGCGGTATCACTCGCTTCTGCTCTAAGGTTCCAATCTGTAAGGAGCCTTGTCTAAGATTTAGGTCCACTGAGTGATCGTATAGCCAATCTTGGCCAAGGATTAGGGGTTCTATCAGGTCGTCATCATGGCACACTAGTAGCTTCGCTTTCATGGTCACATCCTTTATGAGGATAGGAAGGTCCACCTCACCCATGCAAGGGGTTTCCATACCTCCTAGGCCTATGAGGTATGCCTCAATTGGCCGCATTTCTATTCCGGAATCCTTATAGTGGGACCATCTAATCGCACTAGTTGCAGCACCTGAGTCAATTAAAGCCCTGAGTTCTTGGCAAGGGTTGCCGTGCTCTAGCCTAACTGTAATGAATGGTCTCCTGTCCACTATGCTAGGATGAGTGGTTGACTTTACTTGACACATGGCCATGGGATATCTGGGTGATGGTTCCAGATGGTGATAATGTTCCCTCCCTAGTCCTTGTCTTCTTAGCTTCATGCGCTTAATGCGTTCTATGGCTTCTGCCTGAGCTTCCGCTCGTATTCTATTTTCTTCCTCCTTGCGCTTCTTTGCCAATGTGAGTCGTCTAAGCATATCCTCAGTGAGAGGTTCTTGATATAGCTTGACTCTACAGCCACTAATGTAATTAGGCATTATATCTCCTTCTAAGGTGGCTAACTGTACTGCTCCGCTCGTCGAGAGTCTGTTAATGATCATAGGTCCATAACCTCGCTTTTCTAACTTCCGCGCGTGCTGTTTCAGCGTATATACTAGAACTAAATCTCCTTCTTTTAGGCCTTTATCTTTCACATGTGCATCAAAATATGCTTTCTGTCGCTTCTTTGCTGCGTATATTCCTGCTGCTGCCCTCAGCCTTGTTTCTCCTAATCGTTCCAAGTCCATTATTCTTGCTGATAATTCATGGCCGGTCCACTGATGTTCTTGTGCAACCTTAAGGGTCGGTATCAAGAAGTCCAAGGGAAGCACTGCATTCTGACCAAAAACCATCTGAAAGGGAGTTGCATTGAGTACGGTCTTGTAGGCCACTCGATATGCCCAAACAGCGTGGTGTAACTGTTTGTCCCAATCTGAACGTTTGTTGTTCACGAGTTTCGTCAGTACGTTACAAAGTATCTTGTTAGTGCTTTCAGCCTAACCATTGGCCTGAGGATGATATGGTGCAGATTTCTTGTGAATCACCATAAAATCCTGCAACAGATATTCAATGACTTGGTTTAGAAAGTGAGTGCCTCGATCGCTCACTAACTCTATAGGCAATCCATATCTTGTAAAGACATTTTCAAATAAGAATTTTGCAGTCGTGTGTGCATCATTCTTCTTTGTGGCCTTTGCCTCTACCCATTTTGTAAGATAATCTGTGGCAACAATAATATATTCCGCATGTGTACCTTTTGTAGGGGGGTTAATGGGTCCTACAAAGTCTATACCCCACTTAGAAAATGCACGTCCGCCCATCATGGGTTTCAATGGCATTTCATCTCTGCGAGTAGGAAACTGAGTTCTTTGGCACACGTCACATCTCTTTACATAGGTATGTGCATCCATGTGAAGAGTGGGCCACCATAATCCTGCGAAGAGAATGGCTTTGATTATCCTATCTGGTCCAAAATGACCTCCTGCAACACCTTGGTGTGCAGTCTCTAGTATGCTCAGATAATCGCTTTCATGAACACATTGTCTTAAATATCCATCTCGTCCTCTTTTGTATAAATTATCGCCAATAAGTGAATAGTCCTGAGCTTCTTGCTCTAGACTACGTTGTCGCGCTAAGGTCATGCCTTGAGGAAATGTGTTCGTCCTCAAGTATGTCACTAAAGGTTCACTCCAGTCTGGCGTGAGAGACACGTGATACAGTGTAGCATGCTCTACTGGTGGTCTTTCACAGCAAACATGGCATTCCTTACACAATTTGTAGACATCTGCTTCCATCGTAGGCCAATACACTCCTAATCTATGCAGAGTCTGTAATGTTCGATGTTTTGAATGATGTTGCTTTAGTGCACCTACGTGTGCTAATTGCAACCAATTCGCATGTTCTGATTCATCTACACAACAAGCAAGAATCTTTTGATTATCCTGTTTGTATATGCTTCCTGCCATTATTTGGTATCTCTGAGACTTGGTAATCTCTCCTTCTCTGATCTTTATCCTAGGATTCTTGGGTCCGTATGTCAGAATAGGGACTATCGGCTTTGCCCATTCTGGTGCTATCTCAAGGTTAAACAAGTATGCATCTGGTAATTCATCGGCTATTCCTTGAGGAGCCTCTCCTGAGGTTAATCTTGAAAGGTGGTCGGCTCTAAGATGTGTCTTTCCTTTCCTAACTACCACTTCAAAATCATACTCCATGAGTAATAGAAACCAACGCATAGATCATCCCTAATCCTTCTCCTTCCGTCGTGGTGTAATTTCTTTCTGCTGCGTTCAGTTGTCTGCTAGCGTAGGCTATGGGGAGATCAATATTACCTTCATTCGTGGGTTGTGCTAACACACATCCTATGGCGTAATTGGATGCATCCACATGTACATGGAATGGCTTACTCCAATCTGGGGTGGTCAATATAGGTGCTGAGCACAAACGTCGTTTAAGTTCATTGAATGAATTTTCACATTCTTCTGTCCATTCAAAATTGGTTAAAAGAGAGTACAAAGGCTTGGCTATGATTGCATACATGTGTATGAATCTCCTATAATAACCGCAATGGCCCATTAATGCCTGTACCTCTTTCACATTAGTTGGTCTGGGTAGATCCGCAATTACCTTCACCTTTTCTTCATCCGTAGAGATTCCATTTTTTGACACAATGTGTCCTAGAATTTTGCCTTGCCTGACCATGAAAACACATTTTTCTGGGTTCAAACAAACCTGATATTCTCGACATTTGTCAAATATTTGTCTTAACTCTGGAATATGTTTCTGTCTTACATTTGAATGAGCACATAAGTCATCGACGTAAACTTCCAAGCTCTTGCGTAAGAATTCCTTAAAAACATGACACATGAGTCGCTGGAAAGTGGCGGGTGCATTTGTCAAGCCAAATGGCATTACACGAAATGCAAATATGCCCCATTCTGTGGCAAAAGCCGTCTTGTGTTGGTCCTCTGGAGCAATGGCTACTTGATTATAGCCTGAAACACCATCAAGAAAGCTGTAAACTTCCTTGCCCGTAACTCTTTCCAATAGGTGTTCCGTGATAGGAAGAGGATAACTATCTCTAATCGTGGCTGCATTAACTTTTTTAAGGTTAATACACACACGCAATTTTCCATTCTTCTTGGGCACAACCACAATGGGGGATACCCATTCGGTATGCTCAATTTCGTAAATGAATCCTGCTTCTATCAAGCGATCTATCTCCTCTTTAATCTTCGCAGCGTAGTTATCATTATACGTGTACGGTTTCTGTTTTGTCGGTTTTGCATCTGGAGTCATAGGGATTCTATGAGAACATATATATGGATCTACTCCTTTCAAGTCTTTGTAACTCCAAGCAAAAACATCTCTATATTCGCGCAATAGGGCAACTAACTCTTCTTCTTCATCTTTCGTCAAATCATGCCCTAGGTAGGTACATTTTTCTTCTTCTCCTTCTATGGCAACTATTATTTTCTTGGTTTTCTCTCGGTTATCATATACTTGTCCGTCATTCGCCTTTCTATTGGGCATTCGTACCATGATTCTTCTATCTTCAATTTCATATTTCTTGAAATTCTCTGGTACTTCAAATAAAGATTCTTCTTTTTCTGACACGGTTTCTCTCTTCTTTCTTTTCTTTCCTTCACTCTTGGTAGTCACTTCTGTGGCTAATCTCACTTCATTCGTAATTTCCTCATGTCTCTGAGTGTGCGTCTCTACTTCGTAGAAATATTCCTCCTCTGATGCAAAGGGTGGGTCCATGAGAATTGATTCTAAATCAAAATCGCTTGCATCCTCAAATGCGTCAGTGTTCGGTTCACACTCTTCTAAGATTGCATCGCACATCATTGGCTCTATCGTGAAAACTGAAATGTCATAGCCATCCTCGTCACAGTGGGGTGTCCATTGTTCTTCATTGATGGCTACATCCATGGTTGCTAGAATTTCTGCCCAACCATGGGGTTCAAACTCTTCGTCTGGGAATACTACAGGTGCGTAGGCTGGATCTTGAAGGGTTCGTGGATGTTGTTCTGCACCTAAGGTCCTTGTTTCTAATCGTTCTTCCTCTTGTTTGGCTACTTTGCACATCCATAAATGAGTATCCTCATGCAACCAAGAAGGATCTGATTCTAATGAGTGCACGGATTCCGTCTCTACTGGTGTCTTATGGATGGTGTTCCATTGTATTGGGGGTACATCTCTGTGTGAATAGTCTTTAAGATTGACTTTGGTAGTCACTCCTAAATGTTGCAAGTACAAAGAATTAGTTCCCCAATCTTGTACAATTTGCAACTGACGCATGAATGGTCGTCCCAATATCATCTCATACGCATGATTTTTCGCGAAGTCACAAATGGCAAAGGTATGCTCAAATTCTACACCACAAGTGGTGAGAGATATGTCTTCTAGTAAGCCTAATGGTTTTTCTATGTGTCCATCAGCCATTTGTAGTTTCATCCTGGTGGGTCTGAGTGCTGGCTTACCCCAACGTTTCCACAAAGCGGTGGTAGCGATGGCTACTCCGGCTCCTGAATATAAGATGGCTTTCGTGGTGTAGCCCTGATGGGTTATTGGAAGATATGTGTTACCTTCCTCTCCTTCGCTTACGTCTCCAATCTTTTCCACGGGTATCTCTGGTACCTTCTTATGTGATCCTATCTGAGAGGGTGTGGTAGCTAGCTCAGGGAATTGATTTGCTACGTGCTTCCACAATTCTGGTTTTACCTTTAACAATTCCTCCAGAGTGAGACTACACTGTACTTTCGTATTCTTGATCACTTCCGTGTTCCTAGGGATCACTGATTCTTCATTCCTCACTATTATCGTGGGTGCTCTCATACTAATAGACTTTGCTTCCCAAGGTCCTGTGAACTGAGGTAATTCTTGTAACGAATTAGATTCAAATCCTGTGGGTTCACTCAGTTGTTCCACCTCTACGTCATCATATATAGAGGGGATGTCTTGGGGAAATTGTTCCTGCAAGTCGTCTATTTCTTGAATAGGAGGATGGGTTCCTTGTTCTTTTCTCCATTTCTCTTCTTGGATTTCTCTCAAAAATTCATGTGAGTACCTATGTATGGAAGACAAATTGTCTTGACTTTCTGTATTGGGTACTTGAGACAGGGATGGTGCATTCCTTTCCTGTGTCTCTGGGACAATAGGGTTCCTAGGCTGATCCTTTTTCTCTTTGCTTTCTATCAAGTGTTCTAGCCTCTCCATTAGTCCTTGAAAGTGTAATTCCGGTTTTGCCATGTTATTCCAATTAAGATATCTAGAGGCTTCAAACAAAGCTTGTGCTAACTCTACCATCTTCATGCAAAGTTTAGTTCTCTCAATTTCTAGATCAGCTCGAGGGTAGTTTTTACTCATTTCCGTGACTTGAGGTCCCTCTTTTATTCTAGCCTGATATGCACGAAACATCATGTCTAGATCTTCCGGTATGGGTTCCGCTAAAACTGATCCTCATTCTTGAGCTGGATTTTCTTGGTTTAATTCTTGTGAGGTCAATTCTTGTATTTTGGCTCTAGATTCTCTTAGACTTCCTTCCAACTCACTTATCTTTTTACTCCACTTTCTCTTGATTCTTTCTCTAGAATCTTTCCAAGATTTTGTCTTTTTACTACTCGATTCTGCAACTTCACTAGTTCCGGCTACTTTCTCATGATTAAGCTGCTGGTTTTGTAAGAGCGCCTGGGCTCTGGTTATAGCTTGGATAGGCACGTATGTAGGGCTGGATCCATCTGCGTTGTTTACAATACCTATCACGTTGATTGGTGTCACATTTGTAGTGTTAACTGGGTTCTTAGGACAATCTTTGATTATGTGCTCTTTGCCACAATCGGCACAAAAGCCTTGGATGCTATAGTACTGCGATTGCCTTGCTATTGGGGGATGTGGACAATCCTTAATGAAGTGATCTCCTTGGCACCTAAAGCATGGTCCTCTAGGGCCCTGTGGTCTCTGTTGTCTCAATTGGGGTCGTGGGTTTGGATTTGTGTACATTACATTAGCATAGTCTGGCTCCCAACTAGGTTCCATTGGAGGACTATCATAATGATATGTCTCCACATGTTCTGGTGACTCCGTGTAATAAGCGGGTGGACTAGTTACATGAGTAGAGTCAAAACTGTTGGAGTTCGGGTCACTTTCTGTGATCAAAGGTGAAGAAGGCACTAAGGCCCTACTTAGGTTCTCTTCTGCAGCAGCGTATTTGACTGAGATGACATTCGCTGGTGGGGGTGGCTGCTGAGCTAAGACGGGTTGAGGTCTCTGTTGAGCCTGGTATGGGTAGTTCTGAGGAGGCCTATAGTAATAAGGTTGAGCATTGTATTGGCCTTGATACCTACCTGGCTGCTGGTATGCTTGCGGGTAGTTCTGTCTCACAGTTTGTTTGTTGTATGGGCAGTCCTGAGCCGTATGATTCGTGTATCTTCTCTCAATTGTGCAATATTGGCCACTAGGGTTGACGTGAGGTTGAGGTGCATTGGGGCACACGTTTGCCAAATGATTTCCACCACAAGTGTAACAACGTACATTAGTTGGTAGCTTGGGCACCTGTTTACTAGAAACTCCTAGTTTTTGGGCCACTTTTTCTGCTAGGTCCTCTATCGAATTAGACAATTTTGTGGATGCTAGAGAAGAACAATCTGAGTCTTTATAGACCTTTGAGAGTTCTAATTCATCTCCTAGGTTGTCCTCAATGTCTATACATATTCTTACACACTCCTCCAGCGTTCTGGGTTCTTTTAGGTACACATAAGAGCGTAGTTTAGCGCTCAACAAGCCATCTAGGAACAGTGATACTTGTTTGGCTTGTGAGGGTAGCTCTTGCATTGGACATCGTTCAACATATTGTCTGAATCTATGACCTGCCAGTCTTACTGTTTCCTGAGGGGTTTGTTTAAAACTATGAATCAACGAAGACGTGTCATGTCTAATCCCACTTTTAGAGAATTCAGTGATGAATGACTCTAAAAAGTGATGGATGTCTCTAAATTGCCTTTGTTGCAATGGTTGGAACCAAGTTAAAGCGGTATTCTTTAACGTTAGTCCAAATGCGTTGTATTGCGTGAACATGTCCTCGACTTGTTCTGCTCTTAGTACTTGCTTGAATTTTGCGACGTGGTCATAGGGATCTCCTGTCCCATCAAAGTAATTCTTCATTGATTTCACTAATTGAGTGGGTCTCAATACTCTTGCGTGTTCGCGTGGTCTAGGTGGAGGAAAATCATCTCTACCACCTGGTATTCCATGATCTCTTTGTCTATCCGTTCTATTAGTGTTCGTGGTTGTTCTATCTCTCCCTATGGGATGAGTGAAGCTTACTTCCGGTCTCTCGTTATTTCCTTCTCTTTGATTTCCATGGGCTGAGGAAGTTCCTGCCCCTTGTTGATTTGCATTCATGTTTGTTCTAGATGGAGGGAATATCAATTCACCTCTCCATGTGTATGTGCTTTTAGCGCGCTCAGGCACCACAAAGACTCTTTCTGAAGTCTCATCCAGGTATACAACCTTTCCAGGTGTATCTGGGTCCTTGAATTCATAAATTGTAATGATGCCTACCTCACCAGGGTGTTCCTTTCTGTATCTCCAAAAGGCTTCATCTGTCTCTTTATTTACAAACTACTCGGTGCTCCTGTTATCTTGAGGGATCCATTCTGGGATGAGTACTCTTGTTAATACGGATTTCCCTCTCGGTGTTCTAGGTTCTTCTAACGGTTCTTTTCCTTGCAATTTCACTTCCGTCTCTAATTGAATTGTGCCAAACTCATTAGTATCGTTTGGCTGCGTACTTAGAATGTACATGGTTCCTTCTTTGTCTATGTAAGCGTCTCTCTCAAATTTCACCACTGGTCTCTCCAATCCAATGGGTTGATCAAGGTTGTGCAGTTGCACCACTTGCCTTTGCAAACCATCCTCATAGATGCGAGCACCTAATCGGTTGGTTCGGAGAAACTCTAGTTGAGTTCTATAGGGTCCTTCTGGTTTTTCTAGGTATGCTACATGGGACCCTCCTTCTGGTCTGTCTGTGCTAAATGCCATTTCTGATTCGCTAGTCTCTGAGCTCTCGTAGGGATAATTGCTATTCAATTGCTGAGCCCAAGATCGAGCGGTAGTTCTCACACTAGCCTCTGATGATCGAAGGCTTCTTCGGTCCGACTTACCTATATGTTTGCCCGATCTAAGGTTCATTAATTTTCTTCCTTGCTCACTCAGTGCACGCTTAGATCGTCCATAGTTCTTTGTTATTATTTTCTTAATTCTTTTTTAATTTTCTTTGGATTCTTGTCTTAATATATGCGTCAGGAATTCGACTTTCCGTGATGACTTTGAGTTCTCGTTTCGTCAGACTTAGGTTCGTTTCTTTAGGTTTTCGTCACACACACCTTTACTTTAAGTCTTAAACTTGAAAGAATTAAATATCTTGAACTTGAGGCGTTCCTATCGTCGTTAATCCACAACTACCGTTTAGCCTAAGCTAAGAATTGACTGAGGGGGTTGAGTAATCTTCCAACCTCGAGTCGGCTTTTCTGGTTGCTCTGATGCCCTGTTGCCCAAGAAGCCGTGCTTCCCAAGCTCTGCTATCTTCACTGCCTTACTTGCTTGCCTTTGATTGCCCTTGCTAGACCTGGAAAAATTCCACTATTAGACCAATTCACAATTGGATGATCAAACACTTGAGTATATACACCTTTTCAATCCCTTCCCTTTTTGCCCAAAATTTTCAATGTGTGCCCCCTGGCTTCCTAGTCCCAAACTAGGTGAACCTCAAAATAGTTTATCTAAAAATAGATGTATCCTTTATGAAAAAAACAGTTGAGGTCACGTAGTACTCGTCGCGAGCTTTCTAACGCGCTATTAAGCTCAAAAAACGGACTTCGGATGAAAGAGTTATACGCTTTCAGGCCCTGGGGGGTAAAAACTGACAATCCAATTTTTCTTCTAATATAGGCTAAGGGGTCTCCTATGAGTCTAATGGTCCAAAAATTTCTCAAAAATTCCCTCAAATTTGGTCAAAAATTGAAGTCCAAAATTTGCGATGGGGGTGGGCAATCGCGATGGTCTGGGACCGTCGCGATGGTCCAAGCGAACCGTCGCGATGGCGTGGAGTTTGGACAATCGCGATGGCGCGAAAAAGCGAACCGTCGCGATGGCTCGAAGTGAACGATCGCGATGGCGTGAGGTCGAACCGTTGCGATGGCGTGATCGGGCGGACAATCGCGATGGCGTGGTCAACGGTCAAAGGTGGACAATCGCGATGGTCCGAAGTGAACCGTCGCGATGGTCCGCGATGCGATGGCTTGAGCCAATCGCGATGGTCCGATTTTGGGCTGTCGCGATGGTCCGAAAAATGAACCGTCGCGATGGTCTATTGTGACACGTGGCACTGTCGTGGCGATGGCGTGAGCCAATCGCGATGGTGCGGGGTCAGCTGAACAATCGCGATGGTCCAAGTGAACCGTCACGATGGCTCAAGTGAACCGTCGCGATGGTCCGAAAAAGTGAACCGTCGCGATGGTCCGGCCGAGCCGTCGCGATGGCGTGAGCCTATCGCGATGGTGCGACACAATCGCGATGGTCCGAGCCAATCGCGATGGTCCACCAAACAACGAATTTTTGAAATGCAACTATAGTGCCGTGTGTGCGCAAGGATCGCCTACCTCGTGGTGTGGTCGCCTACTTCAAAATCCGAAAGTTGCAGACCATCGCGATGGTCCGCCACACTCGGAGATTTCTGACAGAAAGTACATGTTTTACCTTTTGGAAGCTTTCCTGATGCTCTGAAGCTCTGTACCTGCAAGAAAACTCAAGAAAACACAAGTACATATAAGCGCAAAAACTCTCTCTCGCTCTCTCGCATGCACAAATGAGGGGAAATGAGGTGAATGAGGGGATATGGTGAATTTTCTGATTTTTTTTTGGAGATGGAGATGATGATGCGATGATGAAGATGGAGTATGGGGAAGGTGAAAAACACTAAAAACTAAGTAAAAACAACAACAAAAACTGAAATTTTTACCTTCCAACGCCACTTCTTGCTATACTCTTACCATCACACATTCGTCCTAGACTCGATCCCCGGCAACGGCGCCAAATTTGGTGTTGCTCTAGCACAATGGTAAATACCACGTTAAGAAGCGTCACCTCCTTAATGTCAATCCGTGGGAGAGGTAGGAGTGATATGAAGATCGTGAACGTGAGATGATGTGAGAGTGAAGGTGAGAAGCACAAAGATGCACACACACATGCACACACACAATGAAGAGACAAGCAAGACACAATGGAAGGTGGGAAATTAGCTCTATTACTCAAGAATGCTCTTACAAGCTCAAACTAGCTCTATGCTCACACTAACCAAAATGAACCAACCTCAAAAATGAGCTCTCTAGCTCTTTTTATAGTTTCTAGACTAGTTTTGACCGGTTTCACATCTAGTGACCGGCCTAGTTAAAAAATAGGTCCTAGAGGCTATTTGGAAGGGTAAACGATGTCTAAAAATAACGAAATTTGGTACGAGCATTCTACCTAAGCTCCTCAAGCTCGAGGACTCCTCGACTTGCACAAAATGGAGCTATGGATTACAAAATGGGGTTTTCTATGATACATATGTTACAATTAGTGATAATAATCACTATTGAATGTTTGAAGAAATAATAAAAACATCTTTGTTTGGAAAATTGACCCGACTGGCTCCCTGCTCTGTCCTTACATGCTTCCGTGGCGTCTGTGCCTCTGGCTACTTCCAACAACTTCCAAAGAGCAGATTGTAATCCAAGCTCGATTCTGGTAAATCTGGCACAACAAAGGTCATTTTGAAAATAGAAACTTGTAGAGTAATCGGAATATCTCGCACCAAGCCCACCGGATGGACTCGAGATTGATCGGCCATACGTACAAAGAATTGAACAGGTTCAATTTGCATCCACCCCAGCCGTTTGCAAAGGGCTACTATGGCAATATTGACACCAGATCTGCCATCAATTAAGACTTATGTGATTTTGTGATTTTTGTACCATACTCTAATCAGTGGTACCCTATGGTCCACCATTGGGTCCAATTCCGGTTGGATTGTAGCTGTTGAAGGAGCACTCGAGGAGCCCGGGCTAACCTGCTGTTGGAATTGTTGGCGAACTTTAGGGACCAAAGCCAATAATTGACCCAATGGCAATGTGATTGATGCCTTGGACAGAACATCCCACACCGAATCAATTTTGGGTGTTTCCAGTACGATCTCCGGTATGGACTCTGGTACCGTATGAGTCAAATTTTGCTTCTCTGGTATCCCTGACAGGATACTTTGTTGTGTCACCGAAACTGGCTCAGGGAAAATAGCTTGTTCTTGCATAGCCCACTTGCTTGCCTTTGTGAACGCCTTCTGTTGTTCATGAATTCTTGGTTCCAAGATCTTCACAGCTCGCTGTAGTTGCTTGCCCGATCGTGTTTGTATCACTGCTCTTTGCGTATCCACAGGTGAGATATACACCATATTTGCCATTGGATGTTGCCGTTCTTTTTTCTTTTTGTCATACTCCGCTACATCTTTGCAGAACCTTTGGATATGCCCTATTTCCCCACAGAAATGACATTTCGGAGTTAGATTAGAAGTACCTTCTCCTGACAGGCCTCCATTCCACCGAGCTTGACCAAAGTTAGTTGTCTGCCCTCCTCGATAATTCCTGTATCCCTGGTACGGAGTGTTCCTCATCTGTGGTGGTACATAATGGCTAGCCGGTTGTCCCTGCTCCTGAATGATGGCATTAACCGCTGCTCTGCTCTGTACCTTGGCATTGTATGGGCAAGTCTTTGTAGTGTGGTCTGTTGTATGGCAAATGGCACAACACAGTTGATTCAGCACACATGTTGAGCTGCTGTGCCCTGGATTTTTGCATTTGGTACAGTATATCTGTTCCAAAGGATCCTCGTTAGATTGCTTGGATGCTTTTAGCCACTCTAGGTCTTTGATGAATCCTCCCACCTTGTTTTCTAATTGTAACGCCATAGCGATTACGACATTCAAAGTCATTCCACCCACGCACCATGTGATCATAATTTGCTTCAATTGGGGCTTTAATCCATTGATGAACCATTGTGTAATAACATCATCTCGTAAATTAGCGTGTGCTGGTGGCAACTACCATAAATGAGTTCGAAATAGTGTGGCAGAATCCTGTACAGTTTGATGTGGTTTCTGCCTATTGTTCTGTAAGTCGTCAAAAATTTCGGCGGGATTCTTCTTTAATCAAAACCGTTGTAGAAAGGCATCCTTTACATCATCATACTGTCGGAAGTGGTTCAAATCATATTCGGTTAGCCATCGTGCAGTTCATTGACCAGGGTGGAATAGAACACAATTGCTTTGTAGGCAGGGTCTGCTGGGTAGTTCAAAACTACATAACTAAACTCAAAGGTCTACACATGCGCATCTGGATCATCCCCCAAAAATCCTCCAAATTTTGTATACATGACCCCTGCTCGCACCGAACACGGTGGGATAACCTATTGCTACTGGAATTGCGGTTGCGGCTGTGGTGGTGTTTGTTGCTGTTGCTGTGAACCACTCATGGTGTTGTTGTTACCTGAATTTTGGGGAGATATCTCTTGATCTTCTTGAACTGTATGGTCAAATTGCTCACTTTCCAGTCCTAAAATGTCGTTGAACCGTTTGCTTAACTCCAAGTCTAGCAGCCCTTCCTCAACTTTGGTGTCGAACTTAGGTAGACTCGCACCAAAAAGTGGTGAACGCATTTTTGTTATGGATCTTTGGAGTTGTCCTCTCCAATCATTTAGCATAAAGAATCAACAAGACATCTTTATTTTGTCAATCCTGGAAGTATTCTTGAGACCACAGCCCCTTCAAGATGATAGAATCCAAGAAATAAGAGAATAATGGCTGGAATTCTGAGAATAGTGAAGATGAAGAGGAAATTTCTAGGGTTTGGATTATCTTGAGCAAATATACACCATTTTCTACAATCTTGGTGTCTATTCCATGCTATTTTATCAGCAGAACACAATTATGAAGTCAAAATCAAAAAAATCACCTAGATCATACAGACGAGACAATCGCGATTCTGTGCAAACAGACGATTTTCAGCTCCAGCACCATTTTTTTCATCAACTCATCACTCAACACAACAGTATTCAACTCTCTTCATACACATTCTAAAGATTTACACAATAGAAACTCACAAATCTCGATGGATACACAAGATCTAGACTCACAAATCTCCATGGATACACAAGATCTAGACTCACAAATCAAAGAAACCACATAGAAGAGGAGAAACATGATTTTCAGCAGAAACTCCTTCTCTAATCACTTGGATAGCATGTACACAAATGATTAGCCAACCCCCTCATAATAGAGGAAATTAGCTTATATACATTTTCAAGTGTCCCTTTTCACACTTGGATTTTGGTCCTTTCCTCTATTATTCTAAAATATATGCTATCTAGGAGTTTCCAAAAATTCTAGAAAAAATACATAAGATTCTATCCTACATAAGGAAGACTCTTCCTTATTTTTACAACAATTGCATAAATATTTCTACAAATTTCTATCATTTTACAATTACTTTCCTTCAAAAAGGTTTCCAAAAATGCATTTTCCAACATCCTTCCCCTCCTAAGCCTTTCGGCTCCTGACGAAAAGATTTTTCCTGCTCCTCTGCACTGATCACTTTTCTTCATTTCTTCTTTCTTTGATATACTTGTGACAGCAAATCATGACTTTTTCTTTCTGTTATATTTAGATTGTTGACCATCTCGAATAACGCCTTTCTCCACTGTACTACAGCTTCAGGTTTATCTATGACATCCTTTTTCAAGTACTCTGTGTAGGCAGCTTCATATGCTGTAAGTCTGGACTTGGTAACAACTGATAGGTTTCCAAAAATCTCTGACTCCCTCTCAAAAAACCCATAATCAAAGGCATCCTCAAAAATCTGTAAGTAATGACTACCCAAAAATATAATTCTGCTGTAGTAGGCCATTAAGCAGATTCTGTCAGGTGTTTCGCTCAAATCAAATAATAAGGCGTCTGTTGGAGAATTAAAGCCGATATAATTCAAGGTTCTAATATCTGTGTCAGTATGCGTTTCTATACAAGCCAGAATTAATCTCATTATTCTTACAAGTAGTATGCAAGCAGGGTCATTGGCATCCTTGTATGTAGTTATTACAGACTCAACAATATTCACCATATAACTCTTGGTAGGCCATGTGCCTGCCTTTGGACCTGCTACTTTCGGGAAATTCATCCACTTTGGTGGAATTTGACCTTCTCTTCTTCTATCCCAAAAAGTTGTCCATTCTCTTCTTCGTGCCACTGGACAATAGGCTGGATTGATCTTTAAATGAAGAGGTGCCTCTTTCCAGATTTTCCTACATTCTTTGTTGGCATCCAACCATTTATTTCTCCACTTAGGGTTGGCTCTCTCAAATAGTTCTTTAGTGACATTGATGTCCTCTTCATACTCAAAGTATTTGTTTGGAGGTAGCCCAACTCTGGCCATCTGGTAGTTCTTTATACTCTCCAAAATCATACAAAATGGTATCCCTAATCCATCTGCTGCCCAGTGATGCTGATCTGGATTGATTCCTTTATTTAATGAAAATGTGACAATTTGCTCTTCGTACTCATCATGCATCTTTCTGATGAACTCCATTCTAGAATCTCTACTTGTCAGCAATTTCTTCACAAAATCCTCTGAATATTCTTCTTTTGATCTTTTGTCTGCTGGTTCATTGTCATGTTGTATTCCTACAATATTGTCTACCCCATATTCTTCTGCATGTGTGGTTTCCACATGTGTCTCTTCTTGGATTTGTGGCTTACTCAATTTCTTCTGCAATTCTTCTATAGTCAACATCAGACTCCCATTCTGTTGTGCCCATAATTCCCTTTCTTTTTTCCACTCATTCCGTTCCTTTCTCTCTTTGTCTGCCACTCACCTCTTTCCTTTTCCATATCCAAGTATAGCTTATTATACACTCTCATAGACATAGCAGCATGTGTACTAGCCTGCTTTTCTAATTCTTTGGCTTCTTTTAATTCTCCTTGTAATCTCTGAATCTCTTTATGTAATCCTTCTTTTTCCTCCTCTGTCAACTGGGCTGTCTGACTTTCCTCCTTCAATTGTCCTTCCTCCAATAGTAGCTTATTGATTTCTTCATTAGCTTTAGTCAAAATTTGATAGGAAGTTTGCAGAGTTCTATATCTCCCCTCAATCTTTCTCAATTCTTTTTCCAATTTATCATTCTGCTCTGTTAGTTGCATACTCTTCTCTTCCAAGTATTGAATCTTGTTTTGCTTCTTTACTTCCAGTTCTTCCAAAGCAATTATTTTATTGGAAAACTCCTCATTCTTCTCTTGCACCTTCCTTAGTTGCTCTGCCATATGCTCATTTTCCCTTTTATGCTCTTTAATAACCATACTGCCTTTTTCAAATTCTGACTCTGCTACCATCCCTGAAATGATCATATTTCGGCTTGAGGGTCTGAATTGTTCAATATTATTCATAATGAGTTGACATGCTGATCTAATACTCTTTGGTATTCTTTCTAGTCCTCCTTCTATTGCTATTTGTTTGGGTTCCAGCTGTTTTTCCTTTATGCATTCACTCTCCTCTGCCTCTTCTCCCTCATATTCTATAATTTTGGCCTTGTTTTCTTCATGGCTTGGCTGAGTGTCCAATGTTTCTAAATCTGCCATGTCTTCTTGAACACATGAACTCTTTTGCTCCAAAACATCTGAGATTAGCTTTATTTCTTGTACCTTTTCTTTCTCCAACACCTGTTGAGTTTCTTCAGAAAAATATCCTTCCTTTGTTTGCATCTCCTTTTCCCGGCTTATAGTTTCCTGGAACAAATTGTATTCAGTTTCTTCACCAAAATTTCCCTGACATTCACCTGCTTGTTCTTCCTGTCTCTCCTTTTCCTGTGCTAAAACTGTTTCAGCTATTTCTAAATTTTTGACCTGATCATTGCCTCTATCTTCTTTGTATCCTTCTTCCTGTTCATCAATGTCCATGATGTCCATTTCTACCTCTTGTTCTTGATCCTCATTGGATGTGAATTCCTCATTATTCTTCAAATCATGCAGCACATCCTTTATACTCTGAATGATTTCTTTTTCCACTACTTTCCCTGTAACCTTTTGAACATTACCTTTCTCACATACTTCCTCTACCTCCTGTAGTGGATCTTGTTCTGTGCCTTTTTGTTCCATGACTGAGCTGTACACCTATGCCTTCTTAGCTATTTCTTCTATGCGCTCATCCAGTTTAAAGTAGGTTTGTGAGGGTTTTGTCCATATAGATTTCATCCCACTATGCACTATTCCACAACTAACTTCTTCCCTTATTTCACTTGCTTGTTCTGTCATTACTGCCTTTCCCTTCATTATTCTTCTTTCATCTTCCAGACTAAGCTCTTTTTCTGCCTGCTCCTGAAGTGGTTTCTCCTGAGACTTCTTCTTTAATTCCTCAGGTGTCTTTTGTTTCTCAGAGGTCTGTATAATGACATTGGGAGTATTTGGTATTGACAAATTTAGACTTTTTAACAGAAAGCTCTCAATATCACTGTCAGAATCAGATGAGAAGTGTGAAGGTCCTCCTTTTTCTGGTTCTGTGGGTCTTGATACTTCTTCCACCAAGGATGGCTTCTGTGTTTCTTCCATGACTACTTCCTCTCTCTCTTTGGTGATAACAGTTTCAGCTATGGATTTACCCTTTCCCTTCTTGGTCAATTTCTTTTTTTGTACTGGCTTCCTTGGAACCTTCTTTTTCACCACCACAGTGGTTCTGGTCTCTGGGGGTCCTTGTAATTCCTTAAAATAAGCTAGCAATTCCACCTCTTTTCTGACAAACACCTCCTCAGTTTCAGCTGTCATCATTTGGTCATGAAGAGCTTCATAGTGCTCCACCTCCTCCTGAATCCAGTCTGTAGCTTTGCATGAGTAGTCTTCCAACATTTTCTGGTATTGTGCTTCATACATAGCTCTCTTGTTATTCCCTTGGGTTAGATAGGTGTATAGTTGCTCTTTGCTTGTTTGGGGTGGATGTGGTTCACTAGAGGCTTGAACCTGTTTCTGTGCCTCTTCATGTTCCTCTTTTGTGGCTTCCTCCATTTCTAGTTCCACCTTCCTTGGGTCCAACCTTCTTTTCTTCACAGGAATTACTTCTTCAGATATCATTTTCCTTTTCATACCTGTTCCCCTCATGCGGGTTTGTCCTTCTGTTTCCCTTTCAGTCAATTTCCTTGGAGGACTCTTGATTCCAGCCATAAGATTTCTGAAATGCTGTGCCTCTGGAGCCAATTTTAGTTGATCTTCCATCCCAAGAACATGATAAATGATTCTTGTTAAGAACTAGGCTCCATTCATGAACTTCTTCTGCTCCCAGTGCTTTGCTGCTTCTTTCAGTTGTTCATGAATGTATGGTGAGACATCCATAACTCCAAAAGGTTTGGTTCTATCTTTGTTATTGAACATCAATAATGTGACTGACTTATGAGGCATTGTATATCTTGGTAATTTTGGAAAACAAAAATACTGTAAGAACATCCTTACAGCATATTCCTCATTCTCCCTTCCTTTGAAATCAGTGAATTTTGCATATCCTGTGTAAGTCTCCTTATTCTTTTTGACAAAACTTGGGTCAAGTTTGGTTCCCATTGTGTAGAATTGCAGTGCTGCTCTGATGTGTTCTGCCTTGATAGTGACACCTACTTCTTGATTATCCTTGTTTTTTACTTTGCATCTGAAATAGGCATCATTCCCTCTTCCTATTTCTGTCAAGCTGTTCATTACCTGTGATACTCTCTCAAAGTCAATGAAAAAGATAGGCTCTTCCAATGTTCTGTGCAGCCCTACTGCCTTCCATCTTTTCATGTTGACTGCCACTCTTTGGAATCTGTAGAATTCCTGACACAACATTGTATACTTGTATCCTCCTACCCCCACCGCGAATATATGCTGGCCAATTATGTTTAGGGTCTCCTTAAGTTCCTTCACCACTTTCTCAGCTTCTGGAACTTCTGATTCTTCCTCTGACTCTAAGTCCACCTGTTCCTCCACAGCTTCACTATCCAGAAACCAATGGCATCTTGATAGCACAACTGATTCTGCCTTGAAGCCATGAATTGGCAGCTCCTTAGTGTTCACCATTTTCTGAGGAAACTAAAATAAAGAAAAACTCTACCCACATAAGTTGCAAGAAATCAAAGAGTAATATGTAGGAATTCATTTTCAGAAGTCATGTCATAAGAATGAGAAAATCAAAAATAAACTTCATTTCTCCAGAAAGGACTCAACAAGTGATCATCACAAGTGTAGCAAGATGTCTAGTGCAGTCCCTTTTCCTAACCATTCTTTTGGAAAGATAAATCATGTATGTATCAAATGATAGAAAACAAAAAATTAACAAAAAATTAACTAAAGAACTAACTAACAAGAAATAAAAACATAAAAAATAAATAGATCTCTACTATTCTTCTCCCTAGATCTTGCTTTGTAACATATGATTTTTGTAAAAAACAACAGAAAGTTACAAACAATTTTTCACAATTTCTCATTCTCTTTTTTTCAACATATTTTTTTTTTCTCTCTTCTTTTTTCAGCAATGATTTTTTTTCTCTTTTTTTTTTTCAAATACTTTTTTCCATTTCTTTTCTTTTTTCATTTTCATTTTTTTTCATAATAATTTTTCCTTTCTTTCCTTCCCCTCCTAATTCTCTTTTTAGAAAAGATAATCAGGTCTAATATGTATTTTTTTCATAATTTCTTTGATTTTCTAGATATAGTTCAAATCCGGATGATCTTTCTTCCACTAAAAAAATTCTGATTTTTTAACCCAGTACTTCCTGACTCCAATTGGTCTGGTTCCCAGCAACCAATCATTCCCTTTGGATAAGTATTTTGTAGGAGCTTTTGGACTCCATATCCATTTTGTCCTTGATTCTTGTTTTAATGAGTAGACCTGCTGTAGACTTTGATTCCATGTGCTTTTTGCTCTGATGCTTTGATTCTTTGAACCTTGCCATGATTGCCATCTTCTTCTTATCTCACCACCCTTCTTTGTTCCTCCAATCCTTTGCTGATTTGGATCATATGAAGCTTGATTATTTAGCATTTGTATTGGTAATGTCTGTGTATCCTCAAGTGCAAAAGTGAATCCTTTCAAGTGTATATCATGCACATCTGATTGAATTTCCTGTTTTTCATTACTCAATAGAAATATTAAAAACCTTTTGTCATTTATGTTCAATTTAAGCTTCATTTTTTCAAAATCCAAGATCACTTTACCTTGTTGAAGCCATGGTTGACCTAGAATCACTTTTTCAGTCATCAAATTATCTGGCCATTCTTCACAGTCTATTGTCATATATTCTTCATTAAGCTTTACCTCAATAGCCAGTGAAGACATGCTCTGTACTTCTTGACCTTCCAAAGTTTTGATTAGGGTTCTACTTTCTTTCCTTTTTATGTTGAATTTACTTACCAAGGCTGAACTAATCAGATTTACTTGTGCTCCAGAATCTATCAAAACCCTAATGTTTTCATTTTGAAAATCCATTATCATCACAGGGACATGTTCCTTTGGTTTGAAAGGAGATTCACACAGACAGACTTCCCTAAGCTCATTGATTTTTCTTATCCTTTCCATAGCTTCCTGTTGGGCTTCTTTCCTAATGTCTTCCTCTTCTCTTTTCCTATTTTGGGCTTGTTGCAACCTTCTCCATTCATCAACAGTTAATGGGCAATCATACCTCTTAACTCTACATCCACTTATAAAGTTTGGCATGATTTCTCCTTCTATGTTAGCTAGTTGAATGGCTCCACTGTTGCTTATTTGATGTATAATATATGGTCCATGTCCTTTTTTCTGGAACTTTTTCTGATGTTCTCTGACTGTGTAAGCCCGCACTAGATCTCCTACCTGTAGATCTTTCTCTTTTATGTGAACATCATGATAAGCTTTTTGTCTTTTCTTGTCCACATATAAACTCATAATTGCCTGGAGTCTAGATGCTCCCAACTTTTCCAATTCTATCACCCTTTCTGATAGTTCATGTCCAGTCCAATTATAGTGACTTCCTACTTTTAATGTTGGAATAAGGAATTCCATAGGTAAAACTGCATTTTGTCCATATACTAGATTGAATGGTGTGCTCCCTATTGCAGTTTTGTAAGCCACTCTATAAGCCCATAGGACATGATTAAGTTGTAGATCCCAATCATTTCTGTTTGTGTTTACTAATTTTAATAGTACAGTACAAAGTACTTTATTAGTACTTTCTGCTAGCCCATTGGCTTGTGGGTGATATGGGGCTGATTTTCTATGACTGATCAAGAAATATTCAGTGATGTTTTCTATGATCTGATTTATAAAATGGGTCCCCCTATCACGTACTAGTTCAATTGGAAGTCCAAATCTGGTGATAATGTTTTCATATAGGAATCTCGCAATAGTATTAGCATCATTTCTCTTTGTGGCTTTGGCCTCAGCCCACTTTGTCAGGTAGTCTGTAGCCACTATGATGTATTCATATGGGATTGTTTTGCTGGAGGATGTATAGGTCCAATGAAATCCAATTCCCATTTACTAAAGGCTCTGGCTGAAATTAATGAAACCAATGGCATGTCATTTCTTCTGTTTGGTTGACTTACCCTTTGGCAGATATCACATTTTTTTACATAAGTCCTTGCATCAAGAAATAGCGTTGGCCACTAAAAGCCAGAATATAAAATGAGTTTGGCAATTCTGTCACTTGAGAAGTGTCCTCCTGCCACTCCAGAGTGTGCCATTTCCAACATTTCCAGATATTTATTCTCAGGAACACCAGTAGTGCCCATTTCTTAGATTTACCTTGGTTATTCTTCCTTTGCTCTGTAGGTATAAGCAATCATTACCCCAATCTTGTACAATTTGCATTTGTCTCATGAATGGTCTTCCTAGGATAATTTCATATGAAGTAGATTGTGGGAATTCAACTATAGCAAAGGTATGTTCTATCTCTATCCCACATATGTCCACAATCACTTTTTCCCATATCCCTAGGGGTTTTTCAATGTGTCCATCTGCAAGTTGCAATCTCATTTTTGTGGGTAATAATTCACTTTTTCCCCATTTTTCCCAAGTTTGTTTAGTCATGATGGCCACTCCTGATCCACTATCCAAAATAGCTTTGGCCTGGTTTTTACCAAATTGTATTTTTAAAGTTGAGTTTCCCTCTTCTCCCTCACAATATCCTCCTATCTTATCAATGGGAATATACCACAACTCCTCCATTTCCTGTAGTTGTGGGTGAAGATTTTCTGGTGTCGTTTCCCATTTTTTCACTTGGTTCTGTAGGTGAGGATTTTGTTTTATTAAATCTTCCCATGTGGTGTGATACAGAATTGTGCATCTTCTGTCTACATTCACTTGGAGTGTTACTTGTGGGTTTTCTTCCTTGATACTCTTTGCTCTTGTTTTTGTTGACTCAGATTCCTCAACTATTTTTTGAGAATTGTCTTCTTCCCCCATTTTGAGTTGTACTTCGCGAATGATCTGTTTACACTTCTGCATTCTTTCATGTTCTAATTCTGGCATAGGATAAGCCATTGTATGATCAGCAGGGCTTGGTCCCTCTTGAATTCTTCCTTTGTATGCTTTTATCAGAGTGTCTAGACTTTTTGAATTTCCTATTTCCAACTGGGTCTGTGTCTTTGAAGAAGAAGTATTGTTTGATTGTTCCCTATTTTCTTCTTCCATATTTTTACTCATTTTTTGCTTCCTCTCCCATTTCCCTTTTTGTCTATTTTTCTTCACCTTTGAGTTTGATTCTTCATTTTGTTCCGTAGTTGTTCTTTGTTGTTTTGTTTGTGACCTTGTTACAGCATTTACATCCACTAACTCAATGTCACTCAATTCTTCCTGTTCCATGATACTGACTGCTTTTAGTGGTATGTTATTAGATGTGTTTTGTTGTTTTTGGGGATTTTTTGGGCAATCCTTTATCAAATGCTCCCTACCACAATCCTTGCAATATACTCCTTCTATTCTTAATGTAGGAGGTTGTGGACAATCTCTAATAAAATGATCTCCCCCACACCTATAACAAGTTATCTTTGGTCCTCCTTTGAATTGAGGTTTTCGATTGGACATGTAATTATTGGTTATATACATGAAAGTGGCAGTGTCCATCTCAATTCTTCCATTTCCCAAGTCTAAGGCTTGTAATTTTGGCTCTCTTGATTCATAGCCTTCCCATTCTTCTTGAAATCCCTCATTCCATTGATAATCTTCTTTGTATGGTGACTTTGTTCTTGAATTTCCCTCCTCTACTGGTGCGTATTTGATTGGCACTACATTTGTTGGTATAGGAGGTTGTTGCCCTAGCACAAGTCTTGGTTGCTCACTATACACTGATTCTCTTTGGCTCCCATAGTCTCTCTCCTTTATGGGTTGTTTATTATAGAAGCATTCCTCCCTGGTATGGTTGGTCCATTTCCTCTCTAGTGTACAATATTTGAGTGTCTTTCTGTCTTGCAAATGTGGACGTTTTTGATATGGGCAATGTTGTATCAGATGATTTTCTCCACAATTGTAGCATTTTTTATTTGTGTTTATCCTGGAGTTTATCAAATTGGTTTTAGTACTTACCTCTAGGGCTTTAGCAATAGCCTGAGCCAACTCTTCTGCTGGAGGAATTTTGTCTTCATATGATCGGGGTTGATCAAATGCTAACAAATCTTGGCCTCTATTGTCCTCCAAATCTATTGCTTCTTTCACACAAGCTCCTAGATCAGGGCATCTCCTGTAGTATACTAGGGTTCTTAATTGAGCACTTCTCAACCCTTCTATGAATAGGGATACCTGTCTAGCCATGGAAGGGACTTCCTCTTTAGGGCATCTATCAATATATTGCTTAAATCTCCTAGATGCCTCTCTGACATTTTCATCTTTTTGTTGCTTAAAACTATGTATCAAAGTGGCTGTGCTATGTTTTATCCCAATCTTTGAGAATTCTCCAATAAAGGCCTCTAGGAAGGATTCAATATCTAGGTACATTTCTTTTCTTAAAGGGATGAACCATGATAATGCTGGTCCAGTTAGGGTTAGAACAAATGCCTCAAATTGAACTTTGTAATCTTCCACCTCCTCCGCTCTAATTAATTGCCTAAACTCTGCAGCATGAGCATGGGGATCTCAATACCCTTCATATTGATTTTTCATACATTTGGCTACTTGATATGGTCTAAGCATTCTACCCTGAGGTTGCCAATGGTGTCTTCTTCTGAGTGGAAATTCATTATATCCTTCTGGTTCTTTATCAAAGGGATTTGGTGAAGCATGTGTCCTTCTCCCATGTTGTTGCTCAGTATTAGTGTAGTTTTCATGTGGTCTAGGTAAATCTGGTTGTCCCATGTTATGTTCCCAAGGTCCTTTGTCAGCACATTGTCCTAATTCATTTGAATTTTCTGGGTCTGGGGAGAAGATGTACACACACCCTTGCCTATCCTCATACCTACCATCTTTGAACTGGGCTACAGGTGTTATGTTTAAGGGAACTTCTAAGTTTCTCAATCTAATGAGAAACTTATGCATCCCATCCTGATATACATAGGTGCCAAACCTATTTGTATACATGTACTTGAGGATGTTTCTGTAATCCCCAGTTTCAATGGGCTCATTTGTTTCATTTAAATTTTCCATGTTGTTTTCTTGCCCTAAATTTCTTTCTAGAGCTTCCCCTACTCCTGACTCTACCTCCTTCCTTCCTAGGTCTTGCTTGGTAAGTGAATTTAGTTTGTTCCCAGACCTAAGGATCATTCAACTAATTTTCACGATTTTGAACTCAAAATCGTGTTTTTCACGATTTTGTGTTCAAATTAGTGATTTTTCACCAATTTCTGTTGAAAATCGTATTTCCCATGATTTTCTACCTGAGAAAGTGTTTTTCACGATTTTGTGACTAAAATCGTGTTTTCCACGATTTTGAACTCAGAATCGTGTTTTTCACAATTTTGTGTTCAAACTAGTTATTTTTCACTATTTTTTGTTGAAAATCGTGTTTTCCACGATTTTGTACCTAGGAAAGTGTTTTTTCCCAAAATTTTTTTTTTTTGACTAAAATCTTGTTTTTCACGATTTTGTTATCAAAGTAGTGAATTTTTTACAAATTCTGTTGGAAATCGTGTTTTTCACGATTCTATGCTCAAAATCGTGTTTTTCACGATTCTCTGCTCAAAATCGTGTTTTTCACGATTTTGTGACTATGCTATTGTTTTTTCACAATTTTATGACTAAAATCGTGTTTTTCACGATTTTGTGCTCAAAATCTTGTTTCTCACGATTCTGTGCTCAAAATCGTGTTTTTCATGATTCTGTGTACAAAATCGTGTTTTTCACGACTTTGTGACTAGGCTATTGTTTTTTCACGATTTTATGACTAAAATCGTGTTTTTCACGATTTTGTGCTCAAAATCGTGTTTCTCACGATTCTGTGCTCAAAATCGTGTTTTTCACGACTTTGTGCTCAAAATCGTGTTTTTCACGATTTTGTGCACAAAATCGTGTCTTTCACGATTTTATCGTGTTCTTCACGACTTTGTGTTCAAAATCGTGTTTTTCACGATTTTGTGCTCAAAATCGTGTTTTTCACGATTTTGTGCTCCAAAATCGTGTTTTTCACGATTCTGTGCTCAAAATCGTGTTTTTCACGATTTTGTGCTCAAAATCATGTTTTTCACGACTTTGTGTTCAAAATCGTGTTTTTCACGATTTTGTTCCCAGACAATCGTGATTGCTCACAATTGTATATGACACGATTTTCTGATGAAAATCGTGTTCTGGGAATCGGGATGTTGTTCTTAGTGCTCAAAATCGCGATTTTGTGTTGACTTCAGAATCGCGATTTTAAACAATTTTTTGAATTTTTTCAAGTTTTGATTTTCAGATTTCTCTTTCTCTTAATAGAATAGCCTTATTGATTTTTTAACATGCAATGAAAGAAATTTATCAAAAAATACTTTTTTCCTATAGAAACCCCAAAAAATCAGAAGATCTCGATTCCGTGATTTTTGATTATTTTCTATTTTTTGTGTTATTATATCACTCAAATACAAAAATATGTACTCAAGAATGATGTTAGGACTCCTTACCTTGCTTGCTTGGTTGAAATTTTCTCCACTGATAGTTGTTTGCAAGAAGTCGCGATTTTGATCACTCTCTCTCTCCCTCACTCTCACTCAAATGAATTTTTCTTTGAATTCCAGGTTTTTATAGTGTCCAAAAAATTGCGATTTTGTGTGATTTTCAAAATTCTTCACTCTTCCACTTGTCCAATCCTTACTTACCCACTATTGATGACATCTTTTGCAATTTTCTTTCTCACAGTACCCAAATATGCTAGAAATTCCAAAAAATTTTCCCTTCAAAAAATCGTGATTTTGTGCAGAAAATCATGTTTTTTTCTGAAGATCTAATTTTGTGCAAATTTGAGTATTCTTTCTTCTTGTTTTCTTTCAATACCTTCTTTCCTTTGTAATTCATCAAACTCCTGTACTTCTACACCAAAATCACAACCTTACTCAGAAAATCGCGATTTTGTGCAGAGAATCGTGTTTTTTCTAAACTTTTGATTTTATGAAAATTTGAGTATTCTCTACTCTTGTTCCCCTTCAGTATCCTTTACCAACTCCAATTCCACAATCACCTGCAAGTTTACCTCACAATCACCATCATTAATCAGAAAATCGTGATGTTGTACAGAAAATCGTGTTTTTCAAATTTGCTAATTTTTGATAAATTTTTTGCTTTTCTCTTACTTGGTCCCTATCACTCTCATCCACACAGCTCCAATACAACTTCCTAAGAAGAAAAGAAATTTGTTTGATTGTTTTTATGACTTTTATGAATTTTTTTAGTATTTTGCCCTAAAATAAAGGTGAACACTTTACTTAGGGTTCCTTGTTTTGGTGATCCACTGATCCTATGTTTTTTGATTGGTTATGATTTCTTATGGCTCAGCTATCACAACAGTTCATAAGAAACTTTTTTTTCAAAGAAAATGTGCTATGAAGTGCAAGCAATTTTTGCAAAGATAAACTCAATCACATATTTTTCTTCAAAATGCAGCTCAACTCAAGATTTATGCTCAGATTTGGTTAACAAATGAATCTTTTCTACTTGCATCTAGCTACTTTAACTGACTTTTCCTTAGTGCAACAATGTTATCTTCCCAAGATCTGCATTGGTGCCTAGTACTTGGTCAAAAAGAACTCTAAAAATGCAAGAATAAACTCATGAATCTTTTACACCTGCATCTAGCTACTTTAACTGACTTTTCCTTAGTGCAACCATGCCAAGATCAACTATGGTGCCTAGTACTTGGTCAAAAAGAACTCTAAAAATGCAAGAATAGACACATGTTACCTCATCTTCAGCTTTCTTGGCTTATATCTTCCACACACCTGCACTTTTACTTCCAAAATGTAATGAGCAACTATCAATTTACAAAAATTTCAGCACTTCCATTTTTAAAAGATGATCTATTGCTTTTTTCCCAAAAGACAAACAAAAGACATCTACCTTTTCATGTTCACATTTCTTGATTAAAGAGTGTTACCTTTCCCTTGTGTTTGTTACCATCATCAATAGAAGATCCAGCAAGGTCCAACTTCAATGAAGCTTTTGAATTACTCCCCGACAACGGCGCCAAAAAATGTTTGTTATGGATCTTTGGAGTTGTCCTCTCCAATCATTTAGCATAAAGAATCAACAAGATATCTTTATTTTGTCAATCTTGGAAGTATTCTTGAGACCACAGCCCCTTCAAGATGATAGAATCCAAGAAATAAGAGAATAATGGCTGGAATTCTGAGAATAGTGAAGATGAAGAGGAAATTTCTAGGGTTTGGATTATCTTGAGCAAATATACACCATTTTCTACAATCTTGGTGTCTATTCCATGCTATTTTATCAGCAGAACACAATTATGAAGTCAAAATAAAAAAATATCACCTAGATCATACAGACGAGACAATCGTGATTCTGTGCAAACAGACGATTTTCAGCTCCAGCACCATTTTTTTCATCAACTCATCACTCAACACAACAGTATTCAACTCTCTTCATACACATTCTAAAGATTTACACAATAGAAACTCACAAATCTCCATGGATACACAAGATCTAGACTCATAAATCAAAGAAACCACATAGAAGAGGAGAAACACGATTTTCAGCAAAAACTCCTTCTCTAATCACTTGGATAGCATGTACACAAATGATTAACCAACCCCCTCATAATAGAGGAAATTAGCTTATATACATTTTCAAGTGTCCCTTTTCACACTTGGATTTTGGTCCTTTCCTCTATTATTCTAAAATATATGCTATCTAGGAGTTTCCAAAAATTCTAGAAAAAATACATAAGATTCTATCCTACATAAGGAAGACTCTTCCTTATTTTTACAATAATTGCATAAATATTTCTACAAATTTCTATCATTTTACAATTACTTTCCTTCAAAAAGGTTTCCAAAAATGCATCTTCCAACAATGCAGTAAGTGTCCACCAGACAACATTGTAGTGTCACCAAAAAACTTTGAATAGCCACCAAGTGATACCGAACTCCCACCAAAACCCGCTGAATTCTCACCGAACCAGGCTACACTATCATTGAAAACATTCTCACCGGATAACGCAAACCTATTACCGAAAGTGACCGAATTCTGACCAGACCACACGGAGCTGTCTTCGCACTACGCCTCTGTACAAGCAGAAATTGTCGTACTTTCTTCAAAAGGTATCTGACTCGCACCGGAATTCACCGGAATCTCGTCATGTACTGCCGAACTACCACCGGAATTGCTGCTGGCTGGATGTATCCGAACCTTCTGCAACTGGACTTAATTGTCCTGTACTTCTACCACCAGGGGGTGTTCCTAATAATTTTGGAACTCCCCAAGGATGTTGATCTCTGGAGTATTTGGGGTATGATTCACCGGAGCATGTTACCGGCATATATCAAAGAATTCTTCGTCAATCTTTAATCTTCTATGCAAACAACTACTCCATTTCCCACAGACGGCACCAGTGTTAAAATAGCAAACCCTTTTTACTATTAAGCTTAATTCACTCTAGGTTCTTGGGATGGTCAGGGGTCTGTAAAGAGAGGCCCTATTTATATTTTCCCAAACTACAGTTAAGATTATATGACTCCACCACATTAAACGCTAAACATATCATCTTACAGTTCTATCCTAAATACGTTCGTTAACGCACTTTCTCGTCAGGAAGTTTATCGGGTAACTCCTTTAATTAGCATGTAATCAAATTACTTAACTTCACTTAATGATTAACTTAATCAACGAACAGATGCAGTTACACAGAATTTTGCAACAGCGCTCGCTTCCGGCTCCTCGCCCAGACAACAGTCCGGCGGATCTACCTTCTGCTTAACACGATTCTTTCATTAATCTTGTCAAAAGGTACAACCTTGCGCTATGCCTTTACATCATGCGTGCAACTTTTCAGGATATATTTTACAAGAAAGATGAGTTCCTTTCCAATGGCTTACAACATGCAGGTATCTTCCTCAACAAATTGGTATTTTAGAAAGAAATAATAGACAAATTGAAGAGGTAGCTAGATGCATGTTGAATGAGATGAATGTACCTTTCTCATATTGGGCTGATGCAACAACCACAACAGCATATATTATGAATAGGATACCAAGTTTAGGTTTTCATGATCTTACTCTAGATGAGGTATACTATCAAAGGAAGCCAAATTTATCTCAGTTAAGGATTTTTGGCTGCATATGCTATGTTCATGTCCCATAGGAAGTTAGAGAAGGTAAACTTGATGCTAGGGCTGAAAAACGCATTTTTGTTGGCTATTGAAATGATCAAAAGGGGTAGAGGTGCTATAATCCAATCAATAAAATCTTAGAGTGTGAAGGGATGTTGTGTTTGATGCGTTAAAACCTTGCTATGGACGTGTGAGTGATTTTCAGGAAGAAGAATTTGTACATGAAGATCAAGTACATGAAGAGAAAGTGCAAGATAGCACTACATTGAGTGGACCAAGTATGCCAAGTCCTTCAAAAAGCTCATCATCATGGAAGTGCAAGCAAAAGGAGTTAGAGCATACATCAAAATGTAGCCACAAAAGAGGTAATGGAGGTAACTTGTTAAGAGTTTTAATTCAAATGAAGATGAAGATGAATTTGAAGAAGTCGTATCTCATGAAGTGAAAAGGAAAAGGACATTGAAGAAATATCCAATCATAGGTAGTGAACAGAGGTTAGAAAGGGTTAAACATCTTATTCAAAAGCTCATTTATGATAGCTTTACTACAAAACATTATGCTTATATGACACAGGTTATCAAAGATAAGGAAGCTAGCCAACAGAAGGAATGGAGATATGTAATGGATGAGGAGATTTAATCTCTGAAGGAAAATCAAACTTGGGAATTGGTACCTAGAGAAGAAGCCATGAAGGTGGTCACAAAAAATGGGTGTAAAAAGTGAAAAGGAATTCATATGGATCTTTAGCTAGGTACAAAGCAAGGTTAGTAGCTAAAGGCTAAACACAAACATATGTGCTTGATTATGAAGAAACGTTTAGTCCTATTTGATGGGGGAAGTATCTCAACCCCTAAGCAACGACGAAGCGTGAATGACCTCCACAGGTATCCTTCTTTGACCTCTACACACCAAAAATGCTCTTACTCAGAGAATATGCAGAGAACTCCAGTGAGCTTTTGTAGACCTGTAGTAGACATCAAGAGCTTTCCAACAAAATAAATTTCACTTCAAATGGATGCTTAGACAAGGAGAAACAATGTCTACAACATGAGCTAATTGAATGCTCACAACTGCCAGTCAAGCAAATACCTCACTTCACTCCAGCAAGCGTTTCTCAGAGATTATACAGAGACTGAATCTCAAACTTGGGTCAACTTTAGAGGACTCTAATAGCTACCCAATGACACCAAACTCATAGCAAATGGATACAAAGAGAAGGAGAACCAGCCCTTATAACAGAGAGCAAAATCTTTCCAACAGAGCCTACACACCAAGAGAGATATCAGTCACACAACTTCACTAAAATGAATGTTGCTCCCAGATTACTCAGAGAATGATCCAGAGACTTTGTGAGCATACAATAGACTCTAATAGCTATCCAATGAGACAAAAATTACATCAAATGGATATAATATGAGGGAGAACCAATGCTAACAACTCAGGGGTAGAGAGTTGCAACACTGCCTGCGCACACACATAGATATGCCTACTAAAAGAAAAGAAACAAGCAAGCAAGGGGCTAGATTAAGCAAGGGGCTTGCTTATCAAAACTCCAGCACTTAGTGCTCACTTTACATGAGCTAAAACGCCAAGAAGATGGCCCAAAAGAAGTCGTGATACATGCTCCTTTTATAGTGAGAAGTGTGCCCCTAAAATCTAGGAACTACCTTTCCAAATCAGCCTCCTAACTTGGAGGAATTAGTTGAGATGACTTGGGGAGTGGTTGAGTGACTTTTCTTGATGGAATCTTGTGGCTTTTGGATTCCTTTGATTGCTCCACATTTCCATAAAAGATTCCCCACGAATTTGTGGCTTGAAGCTTGACTTTTAACACTCCCCCTCAAGATTCAATTCTTCGTCCTCATCCAAGCTCCTTCATGTTGATGCATTGCTTGAATTTTGAAATCTTCATCCCATCCAAAGCCTTTGCAAACATGTCGGCAACTTGGTCCTTGGTACCAATATGATGTACTAAAACTTCCTTGGATATCACCTTTTCCCTTATGAAGTGATAGTGCACTTCAATATGCTTGGTTCTAGCATGATAGACAGGATTTGATGCTAGATGAATGCTACTCATGTTGTCACAAAAAATTGGATATGTGTCAACCTGCAAATTGAGCTCCATAAATAACTTCTTAATCCACATTAGCTCACATGTGACTTGAGCCAAAGCTCTATACTCAGCCTTGGTGGAAGATAATGCCACCGTGGGTTGCTTCTTTGAAATCCATGAGATGATCTTGCTACCTAGCATGATTAGGTAACCACTTGTACTTCTTCTATCCTCCTTGGAACCGGCCCAATCGGCATCAGAATAAGCTTTGACCTGCATATCATCATCAAATGAATAGAACAATCCTTCATTTATAGTGGCCTTGAGATATCGTAACATTCTTCTTGCAGCTTGCAAGTGTGTAGTCCTTGGACTATGCATAAATTGTGATAACACTCCAACTCCATATGCTATGTCGGGCCTAGTTATTGTGGCATAATTGAAAGATCCTACAATAGATCGATACAAGGTTACATCCTCTAATGGCTCTCCATCAATGGAGCTTAGCTTTACATTAACTTCCATGGGATTTGAAATAGGCTTGCAATGTAGCATCCCAAACCTCTCAAGTAGGTCTAGAATATACTTCCTTTGTATGAGCATAATACCTTCTTCTTTGTATACAACTTCAATGCCAAGAAAATACCTAAGATCTCCAAGATCAGAGATCCTAAACTCCTTTCCAAGCTTTGCCTTGATCTCCTCAATGCCCTTTGTATCATTACCTGTAATGATAAGATCATCTACATACACGCACATGTAGACTACAAGTTCTCCTCTTTGTTTGATGAAGAGAGATGGATCCGCCTTGCATTGATTGTAACCACATTTGATCAAATAGTCCACCAATCTTTGGTTCCAAGCCCTTGGAGCTTGTTTTAGGCCATAAAGTGCCTTCTTCAACCTACAAACATGATGTGGAAACTCTTTATGAACAAAACCTAGTGGTTGCTCCATGTATAACTCTTCTTCCAAGTCTCCATTGAGAAAGGCATTCTTGATATCCAATTGGAAAAGCTTCCATCCTTTGCTAGCAGCCATTGCAATGAGTGTCCTAATGGTGCTCATCTTTGCCATGGGGCTGAATGTCTCTTCAAAGTCCACTCCATAGGTTTGTGCAAAACCCTTGGCCACCAATCTTGCTTTGAACCTAGAAATAGATCCATCTGAATTCCTCTTTACTTTATACACCCACTTATTACCTATTACCTTCATGTTATCCTTCTTGGGTACTAGAGTCCATGTTTGATTTTCCTCAAGAGCTTCGATCTCTTCTTGCATTGCCTCTTTCCATTCGGTGTACCTGCTTGCATCTTCATAGCTATCGGGCTCATAATCTTCTACTACTTTATTCATATATGCATAATGCGTTGCCATGTATGAATCATAAGTAAACCTTTGAGTTGGATACTTAACTCTAGAAGACTTCCTTTCTTCACCTTTTGGAGGAATAAACCTCCTTTGCCTTGGGAACTTGATCTCTTTCTTTGACGTGGCTTCTTTCTCCATCATGTGTCCTTCATCATCTTCAACTTCATTACCTTCTTCATCCAACTCCACCAATGTTGCTTTGCCTTTGTTGATTGATTGTGCTTCATAGCTTGATGAAGATCTCCCCCTCCATGGTGAGTTCATGCTTGAACTATCTTCATTGATGGAACACCTTGGGCCGCTTAGCTCTAGGTCGATTTGTTCTTCATCATGTCCATGCTTTTCTTCTTCATAGTCCTGCATACAATCATACTTCTTATACCAAGGGAGTAGTTCATCAAATGCTACATCCCTTGATATCCTCAAGTCCTTTGTGTTTGGGTTGAAGCACCTGTAACCTTTATGATCATTTGAATATCCTAGAAACACACACTTTTCTTCCTTTGGTTGTAGCTTGTGCCTCAATTCACTTGGCACATGTACATAACAAGTACATCCAAATATCTTCAAGTGGGAAAGATCTGGTTTCTTACCATAATAGGCTTGATATGGTGTCAAGCCATGGATCCCTGAGGTAGGAGCCCTATTCATAAGATACACGGCGGTATTTGCTGCATCACTCCAAAACATGTTAGGTACATTCATCTCATTAAGCATTGCTCTAGCGATCTCGACAATGTATCTATTCTTTCTCTCTGCTACTCCATTTTATTGGGGTGTGTACCTGCATGTTACTTGCCTCTTGATGCCTTGATCCATTAAAAAATCAGAAAACTCATTGGAGAAATATTCTCCCCCTCCATCGGACCTTAGCTTCTTGATATATGTACCTGTTTCCTTTTCTACCATTGCCTTGAATGCTTTGAAACATGTAAACACATATGATTTGTTTTTGATGAAATAAACCCAAACCATCCTTGTGCAATCATCTATAAAAGTGACAAAGTACTTGCTATCTCCAATGGATTGCTCTTTGGTTGGCCCCCACACATCTGTATGTATCAACTCCAATGGATGTTGGCTTATGTAGCCACTCTTCTTGAATGGAAGTCTCGCTTGCTTCCCTAGTTGACAAGATTCACATAAATGCTTCATACCTTGTCCTTGGAAGTTGGGAAGACCTTCAACCAGCCTCTTGAATTGCATTTTCTTCATTCTTTGTATGTTGATGTGACCTATCCTCTTGTGCCACAAGTCCAACTCCAAAATCCTCTTATTTCCATATGTGAAGTAGACATGTTGAGTGGAATGAGAATTTACCTCCAAAGTGAAGAGTCTCCCTTGCTTCTTTCCTCTTGCTATGACCTTGTAACCTTGCTTAGGGTTCTCCACAAAGCATCCACCTTTGTTGAACCTTACTTGATAGCCTCTTTCAACCATTTGCCCAATGGACACCAAGTTCTTTGTGATGGTAGGTACATGCAAGACATCCTTGAGACATCTTCCTTCCTCCTTGTCATCCAAAGCTACATCTCCAACATGGGAGATCTCATGGGCTGTATCATCACCTGTTTCTACATGTCCTTTACCTTTCGGAACATGTAGATTAGTAAACCAAGAAGAATTGCAACTCATATGGTTGCTACATCCACTATCAATATACCAAGTGTTATCTACTTTGCTTGAATTCCCATTCATGTGCATCATCAAGAGATTGTCATTTTCTGAACTTGTAGAAGCATAATTACCTTGGCCTTTGTATGAAGAACCTTGATTATAGCTCCTTTGGTTTCCTCCTTGGTAGCAATCTCTAGCATAGTGGCCAAACTTGCCACATATGTAACATCCTTCGCCATCTTGATTCCTGTTTTGTTGATGTCGTCCTCCTCTTCCTCTTGTTCTTCCTCTCCCTCTTTGTGATGAGGTGCCTTGGTCATGTCCTTGATTGCTTGAGTGGCCTTGCCTTCCTCCAAACCTTCCTTTGCCCCTTCCTTGTCCTCGTCTTCCTTTGCCCCTTTGATTACCTGCATAGAAAACTTGTGCATCCTTGCTTTTAGTTGAACTTCCACCTATGTTGATTTCTTCGGTGACCATGAGATCAACCAATTGCTCAAAATCGGGAAGATTATCCCTTACATATACTGAAGTGGTAAAGGGTTTCCACTTCTCATCATCTCTCAAACCATTGAGAGTATAAGCCACAAGATCTTCATCGTCTACGTGGCTTCCAATGGATCCCAATGCATCTGATAACTCCTTGACCTTAAGTATGTAGTCATTTATGCTACTCCCTGAGCTCTTCCTAAGGTTGTTGAGCTCATTCTTGAGTTGGATCTTCCTTGCTTTGGTGCTTGTTGAATAAAGTCTTTCAAGTGTCTCCCATACCTTCATGCTTGAATCCAAGTCTTGGATATGGCCGATCATGCTATTGCTAATGTGTTGGGAAGGATAAAGATAACCCTCTTGTCTCTTTCATTCCATTCCCTAAAGGCCCTTCTCTGGTCATTGGTTGGATTCTCATCCAACCTAGGTCTTGGTTCACTTCCACTAATCAACCCCCAAAGGCCCTTGCCCATAAGATAGTTGGAGACCCTAAATCTCCATGGTTGATAGTTCCCTTTGTCTAGCTTTTCAATTTGAGTGTTGAAGTCTCCCATATCTACTCTTTGATACTTGACCTAGCCCTTGGCTAATGCTCCAATGTGTGTAAAATGAAAATGAGGCTCTGAGGTTACCTCAATCCAAAGCTTTCCTTAGATGGACACCTTGTGCTCTTGAAACTTTGAGTAGAATAGCTCCCCTTTGATGTGAGCTACCTCCAAGAAGCTTTTGTTGATGCAAATCTTCAACCACCAACTCCAAGAGGTCTTCGTGCTTGTATGTGATGCCTCCAGGATGCCCAAATGCTCTGATACCACTGATGGGTGAAGTATCTCAACCCCTAAGCAATGACGAAGCGTGAATGACCTCCACAGGTATCCTTCTTTGACCTCTGCACACCAAAAATGCTCTTACTCAGAGCATATGCCGAGAACTCCAGTGAGCTTTTGTAGACCTGTAGTAGACATCAAGAGCTTTCCAACAAAAAAAATTTCACTTCAAATGGATGCTTAGACAAGGAGAAACAATGTCTACAACATGAGCTAGTTGAATGCTCACAACTGCCAGTCAAGCAGATACCTCACTTCACTCCAGCAAGCTTTTCTCAGAGATTATACAGAGAATGAAACTCAAAATTGGGTCAACTTTAGAAGACTTTAATAGCTACCCAATGACACCAAAATCATAGCAAATGGATACATAGAGAAGGAGAACTAGCCCTTACAACAGAGAGCAAAATATTTCCAACAGAGCCTACACACCAAGAGAGATATCAATCACACAACTTCACTAAAATGAATGTTGCTCCCAGATTACTCAGAGAATGATCTAGAGACTTTGTGAGAATAACCTAGACTCTAATAGCTATCCAATGAGACAAGAATTACATCAAATGGATATAATATGAGGGAGAACCAATGCAAACAACTCAGGGGTAGAGAGTTGCAAAACTGCCTGCACACACACATAGATATGCCTACTAAAAGAAAACAAACAAGCAAACAAGGGGCTAGCTTAAGCAAGGGGCTTACTTATCAAAACTCCAGCACTTAGTGCTCACTTTACATGAGATAAAACTCTAAGAAGATGGCCCAAAAGAAGTCGGGATACATGCTCCTTTTATAGTGAGAAGTGTGCCCCTAAAATCTAGGAACTACCTTTCCAAATCAGCCTCCTAACTTGGAGGAATTAGTTGAGATGACTTGGGGAGTGGTTGAGTGACTTTTCTTGATGAAATCTCGTGGCTTTTGGCTTCCTTTGATTGCTCCACATGTCCATAAAAGATTCCCCACGAATTTGTAGCTTGAAGCTTGACTTTTAACACTATTGCAAATAAGAGTACAATTAGGACTTTGATTTGAGTGGAAACGTCTAAAAGATGGAAAATGTATCAATTAGACATTAAAAATGCTCTTCTTAATGGAAATTTGGAAGAAGTGGTTGATATGTATCAATCCTAGGTTATGAAGATAATAAGAAGCATGAGTTTGTATGTAGACTAAAGAAGGCTTTGTATGGACTCAAGCAAGCACCTAGAGCATGGAATCAGAGATCGGTTGAGGACCTACTGAAGTGTGGTTATGTTGCAACTGATTAAGATCCTTCACTCTACATCAAAGGGATTGATGGAATATATATATATATATATATATATATATATGCATATATGTTGATATCTTATCATAATAGGTGATAATGATGCAGGTATCAAAGAAATTAAGGCAAAGCTTGGGAAGGAATTCAAGATATCAAATCTTGGAATTCTTAAATACTTCTTGGGCATTGAGGTTATATATATAAAGGATGGCCTAAACCTGATGCAAAGAAAATATTTGTTGGATGTATTATATAGGTTTGGAACCATAACTAGACCTCAGTTGGCATTTAGCGTAGGAGTACTTTCTCAATACATGCATGCTCCTACTAATGATCATTTGAATGTAGCAAGGAGTATACTCAAGTACATCAAAGGCATTAAAAAATCAAGGATCATAGTTTGTTGAGAGGATTCTACCACATCTTGCGACTCTTTCACTTTGGCTTTGCCTTTGGAGTTCTAAGACTTGATTTCCCTTCTAGGAGTCTTTTGGTTATTATCAAAATTGCTTGATGCTTCAAGTGTAAGCTCATTCTTCTTTGACAATTTTGGAAAGTCTTCCTCTAGGTCATAGGGAAGTTTGATTTTCCTACAATCATCTTCAAACCAAGGTTTTTTTCATCAAACACAACATCTCTACTTACAAAAGAACCTTTATCGCTTGGATTATATAGCCTATATCCTTTCTGATTAAGGTCATAGCCATTGAATATGGATTTCTCTACCTTAGGATCTAATTTCCCTCTTATTTGTGAAGGTATGTGTGCATATGCTATGTACCCAACAATCCTGCAATGATCAAGGCTATGTCTCCTTCCATTCCATGTTTCTATATTCCTCTTCATCTTCATAATTTCTCAGAAAAACTGTCATTTACCTCTTGTTCTTGGATTCCATTAAATAGAAGGGGCTGGGGTCTTTGCATACTTCCTGGATTGACAATTTAAAGATGTGTAGTTGATCCTTTATGCTAAAATGATTGGAGATGACAACTCCAAAGGGTAACAACAAACAAACCTCTAAAATGGTTCTATTTCTTCTCTGTGCATTTTGCTCTAGAATTTACCTAGTAGTAATATCACTTTTGATCCCTTTCTCTTGGAGATAAGGATCAAAGTCCTGGGAGAAATATTCTCCCCCTCCATCTGACCTTAGCCTCTTCAAAGTATTACTTGTTAAATTTTCTACAAGTGCTACGTATTTCGTGAAACATGAAAACACTTCATCTTTATGCTTATTAAAATATAGTATTGTCCATCTAATACAATCACCAATGAATAACACATAATACGTGGATCCAAAGATTCTGAAGACGATGCGTTTGTTATTGGGGTAGAATCTTGTTCCTACGATCCTTCTTTTGGCAGTGGAACTTGGGTCACCGGAATTGGAGCTGGGAACACTGGAGGTTCGGTGGTGGTCCATTGGCTAGTTTTGTCATACATTCTCTATTGTTCATGGATGCCAGGTTCAAACACTTCTGCTGCTGGTTGTAACTGCTTACCAGATCTTGTTTGAATCATTGCAGCCTGAGTTTCTATTGGCGAAATATATACCATATTAGTCATAGGGTGCTGACGTTCTTTCTTCCTCTTATCATATTCAACTGCATCTTTATAGAATCTGCGTATGTGGCCTAACTCACCGCAAAAATGACAGCGAGGGGGTGGTAAAGAATTATCTTCCTGTGATGTTCCTGTCTGCCAACGATTTGTATTGTAATTTGTATTTCGCTGTCCACGATAATTTCTGTATCCTTGTTGCTGATTATTTCTCATCTGAGGTGGTACATAATGAGTGGTTGGTTGCCTAGGTTCTTGGATAATAGCATTTACGATTGCTGGTCCCTGCACTTTGGCGTTATAAGCACAGTTTTCGGTGGAATGTCCGGTTGTATTGCAGATAGCGCAATACATCTGATTAAGGGCACATGTGACATTGGTATGCCCTGGATTCTTGCACTTAGTCCAGTACATTTGTCTAGCCGGATCCTCTGCAACACTTTTACTGGTTTTTAACCACTCCAAATCTTCAGTAAAGCCTCCAACCTTATGCTCGAGCTGCACAGCCATTGCAATAACCGCATCTAATGTCATAGCTCCCACACAACGGATGATCATAATTTGTTTTAGTTGTGGAGTTAACCCATTAATAAACCACTGAGTGATGACATCATCCGGTAAATTAGCATGTGCCGGAGGTAGTTGTCTCAAATGAGTTCTGAATAGGGTGGCATATATCCTGCACTGTTTGATTCAACTTCTGTCTATTGTTTTGCAGGTAATCAAAAATTTCGGCAGGGTTCTTCTTTAGTCAGAATCTCTGCAGAAATGCATCCCTTACCGCTTCGTAGGTGCCGAAATGCTTGATATCATATTCTGTAAGCCACCTGGCGGCTTCATTAACTAGTGTTGACTGGAATACTATGGCCTTGTATGCCGGATAGGGTGGATGATTAAGTACTGCATAACTAATTTCAAAGGTACGTACATGAGCATCAGGATCATCACCTGGAAATCCACCGAATTTTGTGTAGGTGACTCCTGTTGGAACCGGACGAGGTGGAAATAGCTGTTGTTGCTACTGATGTTGTTGTTGTTGTTGTTGTTGCTGTTGTTGGTGTTGCCCACTCATGTTGGTACTGTTACTATTTCCTGAGTTCTGAGGATGTGCTTCCGGTTCTTCGGAGTCTGTTTGATTAGACTGCTCTCCTTCCAGTTCGAAAATAGCGCTTAACCTTTTACGAATTTCTAATTCGAATATCTTATCCTCTTCTGTGGTATCAAACGTAGGCAAACTTGCTTTGAACAGTGGGGTCCGAAATGAAGATTCACCGGGAAGTATAACAGTGTCACCAGAAAATTGTAAATTTTTTGCAACCAAGACCAAACTACCACCAGAATTAGTGGAACTTTCCCCAATCCAGGGTATTCTTTCACCTTCAATGACCTCTCTGGATAACACACCTCTATCCGTAGAGAGATTTGAATTTTGACCAGACGGTGTCGGATCAACTTCACACTATGTTCTTGTGGACTCCGAAGTTACTGTCTCTGCTGCAGACTGTACTGACCTTTCACCGAAATTTACCAGAATTGTAGTATGTTCCACCGGAAAGCTACCGGAATCACTACTAATATGCTTCGCTTCTTCGACAACCAGATCTAACAAATCTGCGCTTCTTCCTCCTAGGGGTGTCCTTCGCAAATTTGGTACCACCCAAGGCTGTCTGTACTTCGGATACGACTCGCCGGATCGAGTAACCGGCATATAGCACCTTTGCTACACTTGCATACTACTCTATCTTACTGTCGATTCATAATTACAGTAAACAATTTACAGAACAACGATTCAATACTTCACTTAATGTAAACATTACCGTAACTCACTCTGTAACGCACAGATACAGATAATCAAACACCACAGGAAGACACAATAGTATGCAAAATTCTCAAACACACACTACGGGAACTTCACAGAACTTCTCACCTAGACAAATAGTCTGGCGACTTTCTGGTCCTCGTCGAAAGTGTCTTTTCATTGCTTTATAAAAGTTACATCTCTTCGCAGCAACTTCTCAGTTCGTGTAGAATATGAAAAGGAAAAAGGATTTTACAATTGCCAATCCGGCGGCTTACAAATGTGAGTCCATGAAATACCCAGAACAATGGTAAGTAGATGTGTGCACACTCATAGCCCACTAGGCTAAGCATCTAGCTCACCTCATACACACTATGTATGAACCATGGCCTATCCTCAGGCATATCAAATAAAGTAGTACGTACTCTATGAATTTCTTCTTAGTGCAATTGCCTATTCATAGTTCTTATGTGCAAACCTTGCCTTTCTGCTTCTAGGCTACTAGCCTGCGGACTTGCCTTGTTTGCGATCACATACAGAGTGACTGTTTCAACTGCCCCTCTGTTTTCTAATAATAAGATGATACCAGAAGATCATAAAAAACCTGTGAAAGTCTTTTCTGTTCAACAATGTCTCTTGCATAAACAATTTCCAAGAGTAGTAGATTAAAGCTTAATTTTAACTACCATTTACTCATGCAAAATGTATGAAAATTTCTAGCCTTATGTAGTTTTTCTCAAGCTTTCAGTAGGCACAAAAATCACTTGATTTGGATATTTGCTTAGAGTTCTATAACCATTATACTGGAAGGGTGAACACTTGACAACCAACTCTGAAAATGTACAGGGTTATCTTCTTGAAGCCCTTAGACTGATAACAAAAACTCCAAATTCAATTTTCTTTTTGTATAAATCTCGATAGGTGTAATAGATCCTTTGAACTATCAAAGGATGTCCAATTTCTTCCAAAATTTAAGAGCATATAGCTACTATCTAAGTTTACTGATATAAGTTTCATAGTATTTGGACATTTGGATCTTTCACAATGACCAAAATACTAAGCCTCTATACTTGCAAAATGTTAAACATTTGCAAAGGCTAACTTTTACTCTTTTCTTTATATCTCCTAAATGGAGAAACATTTCATCTTGAAATTTTGTATACACAATCTGGAGATGCTTAGATAATGGTAGAAACAAAAAGCACTCAATTTGAGTAAATGCAGTAAGAGAAACAAGCACCTCTAGGTGACATGTTCTAGGTCATTTCCTAAATTCCAGAGGCTGCACTTTGATGTGTAGAGATTATTTGACCTATCAAATGATCTTTAAAAATAATGCAAATTGATATGCACAAAGTGTATCTATCAAGCTTTCATTTCTAATAAAAATCATTCTAGTTGAATCTACCAATGAAGAGAAATGGCCTTTGCAACAGGCCTATGTCACTTGTTTCAGGCCTCTACCTCTACTAGCAGCACTTTTAGCGTAGAGTTCATTCGACCTATTGACAAGTTTCCAAATTACTTGAAAATTGGTGAGCTTAAATAGAAGCCTAGGATCTACGTTCCCTAAAAATTGCAATAAATTTGGGCATTCCCTCGAAGAGTGGCATTCAAATCTCTATGAGACTACTACCTCACTAACTATTTGCTCAATCATTTTTTTAAATCTAAAAATGACGAGACATGTTAATCCTTATGATTAAACAAACTCATTCATTATCTTGGATAGATTATGACATGGATATATATCTATGCATATAATGATAATCTAGATCAATGCAAACCAACTAACCATCCAAATCATCTTGTTGAAAAATCAACTCTTTACATAGTATCCACTTTTAGTTAAAGTGAACATCTATGGATGTCATTCTATTCATTGTGCTTCTTGCACATTCATTGATCTCATCACAACCAATCATACAAGCACTTAATACTTGTATTGATGATCATAGCCATAGCACTCTTGTGCGGACTCGAGATAAGCATCTATATCAAGTACATAGACTTGCATGAAAAACAATTTATATGCTCATGTGTTAGTAGTCGAAAACAGTTGCTCTTGATGTATATACCTTATCTTTTACTTTTGAAAGGCATAATTAGCCTATGCCTAGTACGTTGATCACATACCTCATGCTCACCCTAACTCGTCGTGGTGATACATAAAAGTGATCTTCTATAAACAGAAAATGCATCATGCACTTCAACTTTCATCTACGAATGCATGCATCCACTCATGCATCTTCTTCTCTACTTCAATCAATTTATATGCTTTTAGCTATGCAGACATAAGAATTCCTCTCTCACACAACACAACATCACTCTAGTTCTCACATGACATATAACACCATGTGGCTACAAAATTTTCGGTAGCATTTCGCCAGGAAAATGAAGCCTGAGAAAAATAGTAATAATCATTACAATGATAGACATCAACCTAGTAGTTGGCAAAGCACTCGCTTTACTCCAAAAACCTACAAATAAGAAACTTTTCAAAAATGTGTTGTTAGGCACTACACGCCCTCATTACAATGTCTTTCTCTGGTGTCAATACCTGTAAAAGATTCTAAAACACACAAACAAGATTTACGCATGCTTTTATGAATCAACATAAGTTAGTTTAACTTCATATGCATAGATAAATTCATGTAAAAACTATCTTTCATGCGCATTCCAATGTTGATTTCATAAAACTAGAAGAAAATACAATGCAAAATTATAAACTTTGATGCGAAAAGTATTCAAATGAATATAAATGAGAGAAAAAATATGATGCAGAGGTATGAAAATTAATCCATTCCTATCCAAAATGATTCAAAATATGAGTAGGAACTCCTAATTATCAGAATTGGACACTCAATTCACTAAAAGAGAGTTTATCGCCAGTCAACATCCATATAAAATGTTGTGGAGAGATGGATTGCAATGGTCAAAATATGGTCTATTACCTATGAAAAGAAAGCTCTTGAGGTGTAGAAACTATACCAATTTGACTTCCATTAGGAATTTATGGCCAAAACAATGAAGCTAGGTGAGTGGGCAGCATACCTAATGAAATGATATGCAGAGAATTAAATGCTCTCTACCGGTGGTTTCTAAATATTCAATGATAGATTCTAGCCACTCATTGAAAAGCTCTTGGATTCTACTTTCTATACCAAGTTGAATCATCCAATTTGGGTTTCATATGAGAGAGTTACGGCCATTTAAGTGGAGGTAGGTATTCTAAACTTGCTCTTTCTCTTACTTCCAATCTTTCTTTTTCTCTTTCTTTACTCTTCTCTCTTTTTCTAATATTTTTCCTTCTCTCTCTAATAATCAATTTATCTTAGGCAAGATCTCCTTCTTCTTCTCTCTTTCTCTTCTTTCATCCTTTCTCTTTATCCTTTACATGCTTTCATCTATTTCTCTCTATCTCTTACTCTTTCTCTTCTCTCTCTTTCTACTTCCTCTCTATTTCTTTCTCTCTTCTTATCTCTCTTTTTCTACTTCCTTCTCTCTTTATGTACTCTTCTCTTTATCCTCTTTCTTTCTTTCTCTTTCTCCTTCTTCTCTTTCTTTTCTTCCTCTCTAACTCTCTCTTTATTTATTTATATCTTAGATATGTGTAGATGCATAATCAAATGCATAAGTACATTCATAATTCGATTACGTATGTGTGTTGTTATGTGAGCAAACATGAGTGTGTATGTGTGTGTAAACATATACAATTCTATGTATGTATGCTTGAGTTTAAGAAAATTTCCTCTTTCTTTCTTTGAATTCGAAGTTGAATGTGCTGCATAATTTCTGGAAGTAGTATCTCTTTAACCGTCAGAGATCATGCTGCCTTGTCACGTATCAAAATGTGCAGAATGGAACGTTCTACATGGCAAGGTAGACAGATCTACAAAAACAAGAAGAAACAAAGAAAACAGGCTTCAAAAGTTTGACAAAAACATACTTACCTCACTCCAGAGCTCACCATGCATGTATGAAGCCATCGATGCATGGAAAAATGCTCTCAATGTCTGCATAACCCCTTAGGACACTCATTCCTCACCATATCCATGCCCATCGAGCAAAGGGAAGGAAGAAAAATGCCTCAGGCAAGAGAGTTACGAGATTTCCCAAAACCTCTCTCTATGGCTCTGATACTAATGTGAGAAGTAGAGAATGACATGCCTGGGACTGACCTCCCAACCTATATATAGCCCTTGCCTAGTCACCATCTAGAGTTCTAAGGTCCCTCTACTCATGTGGCCATCATGAGTAGCTACCTCGTATGAAATCTCTAGCTTTTCACCTTGGTTATCCCCCGAGCAAGGAACTTCTCGTTCCTCCAAGCATGTACATCTCTGGAATATAACAAATACTCGGGATAAGTGACTTCTACACGCAACTTTTTCGAGCCACCTTGTATAAGAGTTACATTAAAGTTCTTGTATGAGAAAAGACTAACCTACCTCTCCAACTCCCTTACACTCTAGAAGTGTCTGCCACGATACCACTTACAATAGTATTTACTAATTCGAATGTTTCTCCCAACTCCGAACTCCGAATATGGCCAATAGCGAGTTCATTTCGAAGCTCTCGATCGGACGCATCTATTTGTCGTAACTCGAATCTAACAACCATTCTTCAAGCTATGACCAAAACAATGAATGGCAGGAAACACACACACTCACTTCACAACTCATGCTTGCTCACACACACACTATAGTAGCTCAAAAGTGATGGGGAGGGGTAGACAATAGTCCTATGCACACATTCCAAGTTTCACACACACACACACAAAAGATCATAGAAAAGATGAAAATCTACAGGAAAGAAGCAAATTCGAAATTCTGGAGCTCTCCTTCTTCACAATGGCAAAAAGTGTTTACAAAGAGTCACAAAGTGTCTTATATACATGTGCCCTAAAAAATGGTCCTTTCACACAAGTGACCGGCACTTTATTGGCTAATCTCTAATTCCCTACTACTTTACAAGAAATATATTACAATGAGTTGGGATTATGCATCTAGAGGACTCCTCTAGTGCATTTACATAGTTTTGAGGGAATTTCCTAGGGGAAGAAGAAACATTATGCCCATAAATTTGAAATTTTTGGGGCTCCTTTCTTGTGCCTCTTTTTTCTCTGCAACAACACTCATAGACGCACACACATACACATACACACATACACACATACACACATACACACACATATACACACACACATAGACACATACACACATAATGATGCATACACACATATACACATGCATACACATATACACACATACACACACATATATGCATACACACACATAGAGAGACATACACACACATACACATACATGCATACATATGCATATGCATACATACATACTTACATGCATACACACATATATGCATACATAATGCACATGCATACATACACATACTTAATGCATACACACACACATACACACACATATATGCCTACACACATAGAGAGACATACACACACATGCACATACATGCATACATATGCATACATAATGCATATGCATATGCATACATACATACTTACATGCATACACACATATATGCATACATAATGCACATGCATACATACACATACTTAATGCATACACACACATATGCATACATAATGCATACACACACATACACACACATATGCATACATAATGCACATGCATATGCATACATACATGCATACACATACACACATAGACACATACACACACATAGACACATACACACGCATAGACACATACACACTCATAGATGCACAGACATACACATAGACACACACACATACACGCACACATATACACACATAGACACATACACACATAATGATGCATACACACACATACACATGCATACACACACACATACACACACACATACACATACACATACACATACACATACACATACACACATACACACACATATATGCATACACACACATAGAGAGACATACACACACATACACATACATGCATACATATGCATACATAATGCATATGTATATGCATACATACATACTTACATGCATACACACACATATGCATACATAATGCACATGCATACATACACATACTTAATGCATACGCACACATATGCATACATAATGCATACACACACATACAAACACATATGCATACATAATGCACATGCATATGCATACATACATGCATACACATACACACATAGACACATACACACACATAGACACATACACATGCATAAACACATACACATGCATAAACACATACACACTCATAGATGCACACACATACACATAGACACATACACATAGACACATACACATAGACCCACACACATACACACACACATATACACACACACACATACACACATAGAAACATACACACATAATGATGCATACACACACATACACATGCATACACACATACACACACATACACACACACATACACACACACATACACACACATATATGCAACCACACACATAGAGAGACATATACACACATACACGTACATGCATACATATGCATACATAATGCATATGCATATGCATATATACATACTTACATGCATACACACACATATGCATACATAATGCACATGCATACATACACATACTTAATGCATACACACACATATGCAAAGAAAGTGGATGATGAAGCAGGTACATATCAAGCTAACTATGCAGGTAGAGGTAGAGGTAGAAGAAGAGGAGGTAGACAAGGCAGTGGGAGATCCCAAGACTCCAACCCATGTTCTATTTGTGGATTAACTAATCACACAATTGAAAATTGCTTTAGGAATTCCAAGAATCAAAGAGGCAGAGGATACAATAGAGGAAGTTATGGCTCCTCAAGAGGAAGGTTCAACAATTATCATGGCAACTACAACAACTACAATCATTCAAACTATCAAGGAGGCTACAAAGGAAGGAGAGACTTCAATAACTACACAGAAGACTCAAACAAAGAGGATTCATTATTGATCATGAACATGGCTATGCCACAAATCATGTTTTCTACATACATTCAGGTTGTTCAAATCATGTGGCAGGAAATGTGGCACTCCTATCAGATTTTGGAAGATCCAAGGAATAAGCATGAGGTACAAACAAGAGATGATACAAGAAATCTTGTGGAGAAAATAGGCAATGTCAAAGCACCTGATGGAAACATCAACCTACTCAGTAAGGTACTCTATGTCCTAGGATTACAAAGAATTTGATAAGTGTTGGGCAGATAGTAGAGAAAGGGTTGCAAGTCAAGTTCACAAAAACAAGAGCATTCGTTGTAAAGATCCAAGTTAAGGATTCAGAAGAATTCCAAAAGGTGAAAAGACAGGTAGATTGTTCACATTTGAATTACATGACACTAGAAACATTGCTCTCTTTAATTATGGTAGTCAGACACTCACAAAATTGGAAGTATGGCACAAAAGGTTAGCACATATTGGTGAAAGGTCATTAAAGCAAATTTGCAGGGACCAAAGTGTACTTGGACTCCCTAATTTGTCAAAACAACATATGATTTATAAGTGTAGTGCATGTCAATTTGGAAAGTCTCACATGTTACCATTCATGAAGAAAGGTTATATGCATGGAGATCTCTTGGAGTTGGTTCATATAGATGTATGGGGACCTAGCAAGGAAGCTTCAATATCTGGATCAAGGTATTATGTCTCCTTTATTGATGATTGTAGCAGATGGACTATCCTATTCTTTGTGAAACACAAAGATGAAGTTTTTTCATGTTTCAAAAGATATTTGGCTCTTGTGGAGAATCAAACAGGTAAATCACTAAAAAGGCTAAGGTCAGATGGAGGGGGAGAACACTTCTCCCATGAGTTTGATTCTTTTCTTCAATAAAGATGAATAAAAAGAGAGGTAACTAGAAGGTACACTCCTGAGCAAAATGGAGTGGCAGAAAGGAGGAATAGGACAATTATTGAAGCTGCAAGGTCCATGTTAAATGAAAAGCATCTGCCTAATTATCTATGGGCTTAGGTTGTATCCACAGCCACTTACGTGATTAACACGTTAGCTTCAAAATCCCTTGATGGGATGACTCCATATGAGGCTTGGAATGGAAGAAGACCAAGCTTAGATCATTGTAAAATTTTTGGATGTATTGCTTTTGCGCATGTTCCTTCATAGGTTAGAGGAAAGATGGATCCAAAGGCAGAAAGGTGTGTATTTATTAGATATGACAACAATCAAAAGGGCTACATGTTATACAACCCTACCAACAAAGGATTCTGGGTAAGCAGAGATGTAGTCTTTTATGAAAACAATTCATGGTATGAAGATTCATGCAGGAGGGTCAATTTACCATATGATCTTGAAGAAGATTTTCCAAAGCTTGGTAGAGAACAATGGAAGATTGAAGAACAAAACACCTCAAAGGATGATGAAGAATCTCATATGCAAAAGATCAAAGCATGGAAGTCTAAAGGTAAAGCAAAATTGCAGGAACTTGGACATGAGGCAGAATCATCACATCATGGCCTAAGAAGATCTATGAGGGAAAAGAAAAAACGAGAAAGGTATGGGTTTGACACCTCATTAGTAACTAAACATTCTATCTACATAGCACAGGACATAAACCAAGAGGAGCCATCATCCTTTGAAGAGGCCAAAGCAAGATCAGAATGGAAGCATATAATGAAGGAAGAGATTCAAGCACGTGAGGAAAACAACACTTGGGATTTGGTGCCCAACACTTCATCGATGAAGGTAATAGGCTCAAGATGGATCTATAAACTCAAGAAGAATTCTGATGGTTCCATTAACAGGTATAAGGCAAGGCTTGTAGCAAAAGGCTTTGCACAAACTCAAGGAATTGATTATGAGGAGACATTTTCTCCCGTGGCAAAGATGCCTACTATTAGGGTTTTGCTTAGTATTGCCTCTTCCAAGAATTGGAAGATACTTCAAGTAGATGTAAAGAATGCATTCTTGAATGGTTGGGTAACAGAAGAGGTATATATGGCACAACCACCTAGTTTTGAGAATCAAGTTTATCGTGATTATGTGTGTAAACTTAACAAAGCATTGTATGGTCTCAAGCAAGCCCCAAGAGCTTGGAATTTCAGGCTTGTTTCATTCTTGCAGGAAAAAGGCTTTCAACCAAGCAAGGCAGATCCTTCACTCTTTATTAAAAAGAGTAATTCTGATATCATCTACCTATGTGTATATGTAGATGATATTATATTGATAGGAAATGATGCAGATGGTATGAAGAAGATCAAAGATCAGATGAGAGATGAGTTCAAGATAAGTGATTTGGGTTTACTTACCTACTTCCTAGGCTTGGAAGTTGTCTACAAAGATCATGGTTTGTTTCTCACTCAAAGAAAGTACATTAAGGACATGTTGGCAAAATTCAAGATGCAAGATTGTAAGATTGCAGGTACTCCAATGGAGGTCAATCACAAATTGAGCTCACATGAAGGTTAACTCATAGAGGACATCACATCATATCAAAGTCTAGTGGGTAGTCTCAACTATGCCACATTGACAAGAGTAGATATATGTTACAATGTGAGTGTGCTAAGTCAATTACTGCACACACCAAGGAAGCCACATATGGATGCTGCCAAAAGGATTCTCAAGTATCTCAAAGGAAGCATAAATGACAAACTTTATTATCCTTATGTATCTGATTTAGGGTTGAAGCTAGTTTCTGATGCAGATGAGGCTGGCTCCAAGGAAGATAGAAGGAGCACTTCAGGTTATCTTACCTTTGCAGGTTCAAAGCTTATTTCATGGTCATCCAAGAAGCAACCCACAGTTTCTCTCTCTTCTAGTAAAGCTGAATACATAGGTCTTGCCATAGCTACTCAGCAAGCTATGTGGATGAAGACATTATTCAAAGATCTTGGATTGGATTTTGGAACTCCAACTATTTTTTGTGACAATATGAGTTCTATTCATTTGGCTGCTAATCCCATTTTTCATGCAAGGACTAAACATATTGAAGTTCATTATACGAGAGAAGGTTCTAAGCAAAGAGATTCAAATATCATATGTGCCCACTCATAAAAAATGTGCAGATATTCTAACCAAAGCATTGGATGGTACAAAGCTTTGCAAATTCAAGGCTATGATTGGTTTGCAGGTAATCTTGGAAGATTGAAGACCTCAAGCATACTTGGCTTGAGGGGGAGCTGTTGGAGCAAGTCTATGACAAGCCTAAGTATTGGCTTGAGTCCCACAAAGTCATAGAAGAAGCCTTAAAATGGAGACAATGTAAAGTTAACTTGTGAACTACCTTTTGTAACTTTTGAAGACTTTACTTAATGTAAAAGTGAAAGAATAAGTGGTTGAGTCCACTTGATCAAAAAGGTAAAGACAAGCCAGGAATTCATTATTTGTGGTAGATAGAGAATCAAATCAATCACTAATTGATTGGAGACTGATTGAGGGAAGTTAGCCTCCCAAGCTCAACTATAAATAGATGGCCGCTTTAGTCTTAGTTAGAGAGACCTATGTGAAAACCTCCAAGAGCTGAGCTTTATGCCATATCAAGATGTGATTCCAAGGCACACATATGTATCAATACGTCCATTGTATTTTACAAGCAATATACTTTCATTTTCATGATCATTTGAGTTCATATTTCCATGTTCTTGTGAAGTGTGCTACTCACTACCATAACTCTCAGTTTTCTTAGTTAAATTGCAGAGATGGTTTCTCTCAGCCTCGTGCATCATTTTCAGTGATTTAACTTGATAAAGTTAGCTCTATAAGTCTACTATATGCTCACAAACTTTCATTTCATTTGGGTATTGCAGTCGTCAGGTATGTTTAGTTGAAGTCAACCCTATTTGTTCATTTTCACTTCTCTGTCAGGTACCCGACTTTTTTACACATTTTGTCAGAGCTATTTCTCAGTGTGTACTTACCTAAATTCAATGCTTTGAATCGTGTTGGATTCAGCATACTATCTACTATAAGCATACAAATTTTCATAATCATTTCATGCTTAAATCTTGAGTTATGTTTATGTTTTTGCTCACTAGTCGCATTACTGTAGCAGCCCACGAAAATCGGGATGATGTCATCACTTGCTAAACATCATTCTCAGTGTGTGGTTCATTATTTTTTATGAGATTACTCTTGAAAGTTAGCTGTTTACAGTAACTAGAGTTCTCTAAGAGGAATTAAGCTAATTGCTGCTATGCTCAGAGAATTATGCAAAACACTGGATAGGTGTATGAACCAAGATAGCAAGTTCTTCACCTCTGACCTAACTCCAACTTACCTATTTTGATCTATCTTTTTGTGAGTGATCTTCCAAGGTACATAGGGTGTCTAATACATCCATTGGAAATCTAAAAGGGCCCACCACATACTATTGGAGTTTATTTGGCTGGTGTAGCTCAAGGATTTTGCAACACCTCTTCATCTTCAAGCACATACCTATCCATCTCTTCACAGTGGTATCAGAGCAAGGTTGGACAACATGGCAGATGGATTTCCATCATCAATTGACAAATTGGACAGAGGTAACTACTCAGCTTGGTCATTAAGAATGGAAGCTTATCTCCAAGGTAGAAGTTTATATGGTTATGTGGTTGGAGATGAAGTTATGTTAAGTTTTAGGAACAAAAGTCAACCAACACAAGAAGAGCAAGAAAGGTTGAGCACATGGCGCTCCAAGGATGCACTTGCAAGGTTTTATCTCCTCAACTCTATCTCAGATTTTTTGTTGCCTCACATTAGAAGTTGTAAGACATCTCAGGAAGTGTGGGATGCACTTGAAGCATTCTTCTCTTCAAGTACTAAAGCTAGGAAGCATCAACTATGGCTGGATTTCACAACTCTCAAGAAGGCTTCCAAACAAACTGTGACTGATTTTGTCACAAAGCTCAAGGACATAGTAGATATGTTGGGAAGCATTCGAGAGGTAATAGATGAAGACCAAATTGTAAGACAGGTCATCAATTGCTTGAAGGCAAATGACAAGTGGGAAGCATTAATCACAGCTATGGATTTGTACATGGACATGCATGTACCTGATTTCAATACACTCATTGGAAAACTACTTACTTAAGAGGCCAAGCTTATTAAAAATGGAGAAATCTCTAAAGGTAATCAATCTTCAGCTTTATACACTGATAAAAGCAAGTCCAACGATAACAAAAGAAAGGCAAAGAAAGTGGATGATGAAGCAAGTACATATCAAGCTACCTATGCAGGTAGAGGAAGGCATGGCAGAGGTAGAGGAAGAGGAGGTAGACAAGGCAGTGGAAGATCCCAAGACTCCAGCCCATGTTCTATTTGTGGATTAACTAATCATACAACTGAAAATTGCTTTAGGAATTCCAGGAATCAAAGAGGCAGAGGATACAATAGAGGAAGTTATGGCTACTCAAGAGGAAGGTTCAACAATTATCATGGCAACTACAACAACGACAATCATTCAAACTATCAAGGAGGCTAAAAAGGAAGGAGAGACTTCAATAACTACACAGAAGACTCAAACAAAGAGGATTCATTATTGATCATGAACATGGCTATTCCAAAAGGTAAATCTGATGAGCATGTTTTCTACATAGATTCAAGTTGTTCAAATGATGTGGCAGGAAATGTGGCACTCGTATCAGATTTAGAAGATCCAAGGAATAAGCATGAGGTACAAACAGGAGATGATACAAGACATCTTGTGGAGAAAATACGTAATGGCAAAGCACCTGATGCAAACATCAACCTACTTAGTAAGGTACTCTATGTCCCTACCATTACAGAGAATTTGATAAGTATTGGGCAGATAGTAGAGAAAGGGTTGCAAGTCAGGTTCACAAAAACAGGAACATTTAATGAAGATCCAAGTCAAGGATTCAAAAGAATTGCAAAAGGTTAATAGACATGTAGATTGTTCACATTTGAATTACTAGACACTAGAAACATTGCTCTCTTTAATTATGGTAGTCAGACACTCACAGAATTGGAAGTATGGCACAAAAGGATAGCACATATTGGTGAAAGGTCATTAAAGCAGATTTGCAGGGACCAAAGTGTACTTGGACTCCCTAATTTGTCAAAACAACATATGATTTATAAGTGTAGTGCATGTCAATTTGGAAAGTCTCACAGGTTACCATTCATGAAGAAAGGTTATATGCATGGAGATGTCTTGGAGTTGGTTCATACAGATGTATGGGGACCTAGCAAGTAAGCTTCAATATCTGGATCAAGGTATTATGTCTCCTTTATTGATGATTGCAGCAGATGGACTATCCTATTCTTTGTGAAACACAAAGATGAAGTTTTTTCATGTTTCAAAAGATATTTGGCTCTTGTGGAGAATCAAACAGGTAAATCAATAAAAAGGCTAAGGTCAGATGGAGGGGGAGAATACTTCTCCCATGAGTTTGATTCTTTTCTTCAAGAAAGAGGAATCAAAAGAGAGGTAACTACAAGGTACACTCCTGAGCAAAATGGAGTGGCAGAAAGGAGGAATAGGAAAATTGTTGAAGCTGCAACGTCCATGTTAAATGAAAATCATTTGCCTAATTATCTATGGGCTGAGGCTATATCCACAGCCACTTACTTGATTAACAGGTTGCCTTCAAAATCCCTTGATGGGATGACTCCATATGAGGCTTGGAATGGAAGAAGACCAAGCTTAGATCATTGTAAAATTTTTGGATGTATTGCTTTTGCTCATGTTCCTTCACACGTTAGAGGCAAGATGTATCCAAAGGGAGAAAGGTGTGTATTTATTGCATATGACAACAATCAAAAGGGCTACAGGTTATACAACCCTACCAACAAAGGATTCTTGGTAAACAGAGATGTAGTTTTTGATGAAAAGAATTCATGGTATGAAGATTCATGCAAGAGGGTCAATTTACCATATGATCTTGAATAAGATTTTCCAAAGCTTGGTAGAGAACAACCGAAGATTGAAGAACAAGACACCTCAGAGGATGATGAAGAATCTCATATGCAAAAGATCAAAGCATGGAAGTCTAAAGGTAAAGCCAAATTGCAGGAACTTGGACATGAGGCAGAATCATCACATCATGGCCTAAGAAGATCTATGAGGGAAAAGAAAAAACCTCAAAGGTATGGGTTTGACACCTCATTAGTAACTAAACATTCTATCTACATAGCTCAGGACATAAACCAAGAGGAGCCATCATCCTTTGAAGAGGCCAAAGCAAAATCAAAATGGAAGCATGCAATGAAGGAAGAGATTGAACCACTTGAGGAGAACAACACTTGGGATTTGGTGCCCAAGACTTCATCCATGAAGGTAATAGGCTCAAGATGGGTCTATAATCTCAAGACGAATTCTGATGGTTCCATTAACGGGTATAAGGCAAGGCTTGTAGCAAAAGGCTTTGTAGAAACTCAGGGAATTGATTATGAGGAGACCTTCTCTCCCATGGCAAAGATGCCTACTATTAGGCTTTTGCTTAGTATTGCCTTTTCCAAGAATTGGAAGATACTTCAACTAGATGTAAAGAATGCATTCTTGAATGGTTGGATAACAAAAGAGGTATATATGGCACAAGCACCTGGTTTTGAGAATCAAGTTTATCCTGATTATATGTGTAAACTTAACAAAGCATTGTATGGTCTCAAGCAAGCCCCAAGAGCTTGGAATTTCAAGCTTTTTTCATTCTTGCAGGAAAAAGGCTTTCAACCAAGCAAGGGAGATCCTTCACTCTTTATTAAAAAGAGTAATTCTGAGATCATCTACCTATGTGTATATGTAGATGATATTATATTGACAGGAAATGATGCAGACGGTACGAAGAAGATCAAAGAATAGATGAGAGAAGAGTTCAAGATAAGTGATTTGGGTTCACTTACCTACTTCTTAGGCTTGGAAGTTGTCTACAAAGATCATGGTTTGTTTCTCACTCAAAGAAAGTACATTAAGGACATGTTGGCAAAATTCAAGATGCAAGATTGTAAGATTGCAGGTACTCCAATGGAGGTCAATCACAAATTGAGCTCACATGAAGGTGAACTCATAGAGGTCATCACATCATATCAAAGTCTAGTGAGTAGTCTCAACTATGCCACATTGACAAGAGTAGATATATGTTATAGTGTGAGTGTGCTAAGTCAATTAATGCACACACCAAGGAAACCACATATGGATGCTGCCAAAAGGATTCTCAAGTATCTCAAAGGAACCATAAATGAAGGACTTTATTATCCTTATGTATGTGATTTAGGGTTGAAGCTATTTTCTGATGGAGATTGGGCTGGCTCCAAGGACGATAGAACGAGCACTTCAGGTTATCTTACCTTTGAAGGTTCAAAGCTTATTTCATGGTCATCCAAGAAGCAACCCATAGTTGCTCTCTCTTCTACTAAAGCTGAATACAGAGTTCTTGCCATAGCTACTCAGGAAGCTATGTGGATGAAGACATTATTCAAAGATCTTGGATTGGAATTTGGAACTCCAGCTATTTTTCGTGACAATATGAGTTCTATTCATTTCGGTGCTAATCGCATTTTTCATGCAAGGACTAAAAATATTGAAGTTCATTATCCCTATGTACGAGAGAAGGTTCTAAGCAAAGAGATTCAAATATCATATGTGTCCACTCATCAACAATGTGCAAATATTCTAACCAAAGCATTGGATGGTACAAAGCTTTGCAAATTCAAGGCTATGATTGGTTTGCAGGTAATCTTGGAAGATTGAAGACCTCAAGCATACTTGGCTTGAGGGGAAGTTGTTGGAGCAAGTCTATGAAAAGCCTAAGTATTGGCTTGAGTCCCACAAAGTCATAGAAGAAGCCTTAAAATGGAGACAATGTAGAGTTCACTTGTGAACTACCTCTTGTAACTTTTGAAGACTTTACTTAATGTAAAAGTGAAAGAATCTTAAGTGGTTGAGTCCACTTGATCAAAAAGGGAAAGAGGAGCCACGAATTCGTGATTTGTGGTAGATAGAGAATCAAATCAATCACTAATGGATTGGAGACTGATTGAGCGAAATTAGCCTCCCAAGCTCAACTATAAATAGATGGCAGCTTTACTCTTGGTTAGAGAGACCTATGTGAAGACCTCCAAGAGCTGAGCTTTATGCTATATCAAGGTGTGATTCCAAGGCACACATATGTATCAGTAAGTCCATTGTATTGTAGAAGCAATATACTTTCATTTTCATGATCATTTGAGTTCATATTTCCATGTTCTTGTGAAGTGTAGTACTCAGTGCCATATCTCTCAATTTTCTCAGTCAGATTGTAGAGATGGTTTCTCTAAGCTTGGTGCATCCTTTTCAGTAATTTAACTTGATAAAGTTAGATCTATAAGTCTACTATATGCTCACAAATTTTCATTTCATTTGGGTATCGCAATTGTTAGTTATGTTCAGTTGAAGTCAACCCTATTTGTTCATTTTCACTTCTCTGTCAGGTACCCAACTTTTTTTACTTATCTTGTCAGAGATGTTTCTTAGTGTGTACTTATACAAATGCAATGATTTAAAGCTTAGTGGATTCCGCACACTGTCTTCTATAAGATACAAATTTTCATAATCAGTGGATGCCTAAATCTTAAGTTATGTTCATTGTTCTGCTTACTAGTCTCATTACTGTAGCAGCCCGTGAAAATCGGGATGATGTCATCACATGCTAAACATCATTCTCAATGTGTGGTTCATTATTCTTTATGAAATTACTCTTGAAAGTTAGCTCTTTACGTTAACTAGACTTCCCTAAGAGGAATTAAGCTAATTGCTGCTGTGCTCAGAGAATTATGCAAAACACTGGATAGGTGTATGAACCAAGATAGCAAGTTCTTCACCTCTAAGCTAACTCCAACTTATTTGTTTTGATCTATCTTTTTGTTAGTGATCTTGGTACATAGGGTGTCTAATACATCCATTGGAAAGCTAAAAGGTCCCGTTACATACTCCTGGAGTTTATTTGGCTGGTGTAGATCAAGGATTTTGCAACACCTCTTCATCTTCAAGCACATACCTATCCATCTCTTCATAGTGGTATCAGAGCAACGTTGGACAACATGGCAGATGGATTTCCTTCATCAATTGACAAATTGGACAGAGGTAACTTCTTAGCTTGGTCATTAAGATTGGAAGCTTATCTCCAAGGTAGAAGTTTATATGGTTATGTGGCTAGAGATGAAGTTATGCCAAGTTTCAGGAACAAAAGTCAACCAACACAAGAAGAGCAAGAAAGGTTGAGCACATGGTGCTCCAAGGATGCACTTGCAAGGTCTTATCTCCTCAACTCTATCTCATATTTTTTGTTGCCTCACATTAGAAGTTGTAAGACATCTCAGGAAGTGTGGGATGCACTTGAAGCCTTCTTCTCTTCAAGTACTAAAGCTAGGAAGCATCAACTATGGCTGGATTTCACAACTCTCAAGAAGGCTCCCAAACAAACTGTGATTGATTTTGTCACAAAGCTCAAGAACATAGTAGATCAGTTGGGAAGCATTGGAGAGGTAATAGATGAAGAGCAAATTGTAAGGCAGGTCATCAATGGCTTGAAGGCAGATGACAAGTGGGAACATTCACCATAGCTATGGATTTGTACATGGACATGCATGTACCTGATTTCAATACACTCATTGGACAACTACTTACTCAAGAGGCAAAGCTTATCAAAAATGGAGAAAGCTCTAAAGGTAATCAATCTTCAGCTTTATACACTGATAAAAGCAAGTCCAAATATAACAAAAGAAAGGCAAAGAAAGTGGGTGATGAAGCAGGTACATATCAAGCTAACTATGCAGGTAGAGGAAGGCATGGCAGAGGTAGAGGACTCGAGGAGGTAGACAAGGCAGGGGGAGATCCCAAGAATCCAACTCATGTTCTATTTGTGGATTAACTAATCATACAACTGAAAATTGCTTTAGGAAATCCAAGAATCAAAGAGGCAGAGGATACAATAGAGGAAGTTATGGCTACTCAAGAGGAAGGTTCAACAATTATCATGGGAACTACAACAACTACAATCATTCAAACTATCAAGGAGGCTACAAAGGAAGGAGAGACTTCAATAACTACACAGAAGACTCAAACAAAGAGGATTCATTATTGATCATGAACATGGCTATGCAACAAGGTAAATCTGATGAGCATGTTTTCTACATAAGTTCAGGTTGTTCAAATCATGTGGTAGGAAATGTGGCACTCCTATCAGATTTAGAAGATCCAAAGAAATAAGAATGAGTTACAAATAGGAGATGATACTGATGGAGAGTGTTAATCTCCAAAAGAACAACCTATTCTTGAAATTAGAGCACCTGTATATCAAGAATAAGTCCAGACTCCACTTAATTTAGAGAACAATCACCAACTTATCAAGAAATTGATTATTCTGAAAAAATCAAATTCTCAGAAAAGTCTGCTGCAGATTAATCTCTGATTGACTAACCATTTGTGTAAAGTGTTTTATAAAACTTTGTAGGATGTGTCGCCTTAAGGTTGTGCACCTTCTCCAAATTAAATCTCCTCAAATGATTGAGTATACTTTGAGAAATGACTCAAATACTTTACCTATGTGTGAAACTACTTCTCTGTAGTAGCGACTTTGACACCTGTAACTTCTTAGCTATGGTTCTCCCAATGTCGAACCCGTTTGGTCAAATGCTTTTAGATGTAGATAGCTTATCTCTCAACTTAGATTTTGAGCTATCATTTGTGTAAAACTTTACACTGTGCACTGAGCATTGTTCATTTCTTTGAACTCGAAATCTGCGCCTGTTTCAGAAGATACTCAAACCTTTACACATACAAATGTTCCTATTCAGAATTCTCTCAGCCTAATCACAATTGGAAGCTAAAACTTTGTACAGTAGTCCATCAACTCTAGACTTAGACTTGTACAAAAGCATTCCTCAAAAGATCTACCACAGAAGGAGAAAACACAGAAACTTCAGGCGCAAAAATTCTGTCATTTCTAAAGAAGACTACAACTGAATGAGAGAGAGATTTCAACTAACTTTTCATGTGTCTAATGACACTTACAACTACTCATTTCTCTATTTCTATGCTCTCACATAGTCTCTCCTCGTCTTCTCTCTACATCCCGACATTTTTCCATAGTATTTATAGGCAAATATGTACAAACTTATGACTAAACATAAGTATAAGTAACCTATGTCTTAACTAATGTACATATGTGTACATTTCTTTCAACCTGTGAATGTAACCATGTTCTAAGCTTCAAAAATTGATCTTATCTCCATCCTTTGTCTTTCAAAACTTCAATTGGTGATTGGTGTGCACCAACAGCTCAATTGAGGTTTCTCTTATCTTCTTTATACCTCCCATGTCTTTGAACTTTTGTAACTTTGGTCCATCCAAACTTTTTGTAAGCATATCAGCTATCTGATCTTTTGTTGAAGTATGTATGACTTCAGTCTCTTTATCCATCACCTTCTGTCTTAGAAAGTGATACTGTATCTCAATGTGTTTGGTCCTAGCATGAAAAACAGGATTAGCAGCTAGATATAATGAACTCATGTTATCTCCATAAATGATAGGTATGCTCTGTTTAGTGTCAAAACTCTTCATGAGAGTCTTAAGCCATATTACTTCCTTTGCAGCTTCAACCATGCCTTTGTACTCTCCTTCTGTAGATGACAAAGCAACTGTATGTTGCTTCTTTGAGCACCAAGAGATTAACTTATCTCCCACATAACACATGTACCCATAGGTTGATCTTCTATCATCTCGATTACCTGCCCAATCTGCATCACTATATATTTTGATATTTGTATCTGATGTAAAACCATAATACAAACCCTCTTTGAGTGTACCCTTAATGTATCTCAACACTCTTTGACCTGCAATCCAATGTTCTTTCCTAGGACAATGCATGAATTGAGACAACACCCCAACTGCATATGATAAATCAGGCCTAATTAATGTAGCATAAATAAGACTACCAACCAAACTCTAATATTGTTTCATGTCCTTGAATTCTTCACCTCCAAATCTGCTCAATTTATGATTCACCTCCATTGGAGTAGGTGCTACTCTGGAATCATTCATTTTAAACTTGGTTAACAAATTCTTCAAGTACCTTTCTTGAGTCACATACACTCCATGTTGAGTGTATGAAATCTCCATGCCCAAGAAATATGACAAATCTCCCAAATCACTAATTTTGAACTCTTTCTCCATTTGCTTCTTTAGGCTTTGTATGCCTTTCTCATCTGTACCTGTAAGAATTATATCATCAACATATATACATATGTAAATGAACCCATCATCACTTGCTTTGACAAGCAAGCTACTATCTGCTTTAGATACTTGAAATCCAAGTTCCTTTAAGAACTTTACAAGCCTATAGTTCCATGCCCTTGGGGCCTGCTTCAAGCCATATAAAGCTCTCTTGAGCTTACACACATGATCTGGATATCTTCTATCTCTGAATCCTTGAGGTTGCTCCATGAAAACATCATCTGAAATATAACCATTCAAAAAAGCATTCTTCACATCTAATTAACACAATTTCCAACCTTTACATGTAGCAATTGCTATAAGTGTTCTGATGGTTGTCATCTTTGCCACAGGACTATAAGTCTCATCATAGTCAATACCATATGTCTGAGCAAACCCTTTTACAACAAGTCTAGCTTTGTACCTAGACACACTTCCATCTGCAAATCTCTTTGTCTTATAAACCCACTTGCATCCAATGATCTTCTGGCTATTTGGCTTTGGAACCAAATCCCATGTTTGATTCTCCATCAATGCATCATATTCTTCCTGCATAGCTTTCTCCCAATTTTCTTTACCTTTTGCCTCTTCATATGTAGAAGGGTCTTCATCTGCTTTAATCATGTATGCATAATCCTTAGTAGTCAAGAATGAAGTATCATAGCTATACCTTGTAGGTTACCACTTGTGTCTTGATGACCTTCTAAGTTCTCCACTCCTTGAGGTTTCTGGTTCTTCACACTCAGGATCAAATCTTGGCATTTCTTCAACTTCCTGCACTTCATTATTCTTTTCTTCATCAAATATCTGTACCTTTGACTTACCTTTCCTTTGACTCACAATTTCTTCATCATCTGTATTAATATTGATAGTACCTGCATACCAAGTACCTTGCTCATCAAATGTAACATCTTTTGATACAAGAAAATCTTTTGTGGATGGATTCCACAACCTGTATCCCATCTGCTTATCATCATAACCAATAAACACATATTTTTCAGCTTTAGGCTCCAATTTGTGCCTTAATTGTGATGGCACATATGCATATGCCAAACATCCAAATACTTTGCATTGGTCTAATGTAGGTCTCTTACCCCACCATGCCTCATATGGTGTCATACCCTGTAAGGCTTTACATGGTAGCCTATTGACCAGATAAGTGGCTGTATTTACAGCCTCAGCCCACAAATAATTTGGGCAATTTTTCTCCTTCAACATATATCTTGCAAACTGTCATATTCCTCCTCTCTGCTACACCATTTTGTTGAGGAGAGTACTTGCAAGTAACCTCCCTTTTTATACCTGCATTTCACAAATAATCACTGAACTCATTAGAGAAATACTCTCCCCCTCCATCTGACCTTAGTCTCTTCAACTTATGACCTGTAATTCTTTCTGCATACACATGATAATGTTTGAATGTATTGAACACCTCTGACTTATCTTTGATCACATAGATAGTGATCCATCTGGTAGCATCATCAACATAAATCACATAATACCTTGAACCATTGATACTGAAATCCTTTGATGGTCCCCACACATCTGTGTGTACCAACTCAAGTTTCTCTGAATACATAAACCCATGCTTAGAATAGGGTTGTTTATGAGCCTTACCTAATTGAGATGCCTCACATCTGTATGTCATATGTTGACCTGCAACATTAGGCAATCCAAGCACTGAACCATTATTAATCATATCTTTGATACCTCTTTCATTGAAATGTCCAAGCCTCTTGTGCCAAAGATCTAACTCAGAGATCTTATGTCCTCCATAAGTGAACAAGGCATCACCAACATTACCTTGAATTTTCAATGTGAACAATCTTCCTTCTTTCTTCCCTGAAACAACTTGTTTATACCCATTGCTAGGGTCTTCCACAAACACTCCTTCATTAGTGAACCTCACTTCATAACCTTTTTCCACAATTTGTCCTACACTTATCAAATTCTTAGGAATTGTTGGAACATACAAGACCTTACTCAATAAGGTGCTACCATCCTTGGCCTTCACTGATCCAATTGACTTCACATTATGCTTTGTATTGTCACCTGTTTGAACAACATGATTAGATACCTTATTTTCCAAATCAGTCATCAATGCTATGTTACCACTCAGGTGATTGCTACATCCTGAGTCAATGCAGAAGACTCTTTGGTCTTCACTTTGCCTTTCACAAGTCGCATTCATTATCAATGTTGAATCCTCCTTCTAATCTGAAGCATAATTATAGTAGGTATTATTGTATTGTTGACTTTGGAATCCTCTACCTGCACTTCTTCCAAAGTAACCCCTACTACCTCTACCTCTGAAATTACCTCTTTGATTTCTGCCACCTCTTCCTCTTGAATTATAGTTCTGATTGTATCCACCATTATTCTGAGTGTTATGCCAACAATCATTAGCTAAATGATTTGTCTTACCACAAATCTAGCAAGCTTTGGCTCCATCTTTGTTACTCCTGCCTCTTCCTCTACCTTTTCCACCTCCTCTTCCTCTTAGGAAGTTGGCTTGACTAGTTGGCCTTCTTCTTCATTTGCTTGTTGCTTTCCTTTGTTAGCTTTCTTCTTGTCTTTAGAGTGCATTGCATGACCTGCACTCTTTTCAACATCTCCTTTGATATCATTCTCAAAAGTTAGCATATGTCCTAACAATTGATTCAAATCAGGAGTGAAATGATCCAATGAAAGTTATGTAGATAAAATAAAAGGCTTCCACTTCTCATCACCTCTTAGTCCTATGAGAATTTGCCTTACCAATTTATCCTCTTCAATGTCTTCATCCACTGCTCCTAATGCATCTGCAATGTCCATCATCTTTGTCACATAATCAGATATTGATTGTGAAGCCTTCTTCTTGAAAGTAGTAAACTCTACCCATAATGAAGCCTTCCTTGATTTGGTTGTGTTCTGAAAATGCTCTTCCAAAGCATTCCAAATGTCACTTGCACTTTCAAGACCTCTAATGTGAGGTAGCAAGTAGTCATTGACTACCATATAGATAATGCTCCTAGCTTGAGCATCTCTTTTCATCAATTCTTCAAATCTGACAATTCCTCCCTAGTTGGAACACTAGGATCTCTGAATTGAGGCTTTTCTTCTTCACCTGTAATGTAAGCTATCAAGTCTTTGCTCATAAGATGAGCTTCCATCCTCATTGACCATGCAGGATAGTTTTCTCTATCCAATTTCTCTATCTGAAGAGAATCTCCCATCCTTTCTTCACCTGTACTAACAGAACTTTAAGCTTTATGAGAAATAAAGGTACCTTGGCTTCGAATATTACTCCTTCTGATCCTTTTGACGACTTCAATGTGTCTTCTTTCAAGCTTTCTTCACTCTTTTTCCTTTTGATCCTTCGAGATATAAAATTTGTATATCTGCAGCAGTCGGAGTCTCCCTTTCCTTGATTCAGATGCTTCCTGCTCTGATACCACTGATGCAGAGTCTTAATCTCCAAAAGAACAACCTATTCTTGAAATTACAGCACCTCTATATCAAGAATAAGTCCAGACTCCACTTAATTTAGAGAACAATCACCAAATTATCAAGAAATTGATTATTCTCAAAAAATCAAATTCTCAGAAAAGTCTATTGCAGATTAATCTCTGATTGACTAACCATTCGTGTAAAGTTTTTTATAAAACTTTGTAGGATGTGTCACCTTAAGGTTGTGCACCTTCTCCAACTTAAATCTCCTCAAATGATTGAGTATACTTTGAGAAATGACTCAAATACTTTACCTATGTGTGAAACTACTTCTCTGTAGTAGCGACTTTGACACCTGTAACTTCTTAGCTATGGTTCTCCCAATGTCGAACCCGTTTGGTCAAATGCTTTTAGATGTAGATAGCTTATCTCTCAACTTAGATTTTGAGCTATCATTTGTGTAAAACTTTACACTGTGCACTGAGCACTGTTCATTTCTTTGAACTCAAAAACTGCGCCTGTTTCAGAAGATACTCAAACCTTTACACATACAAATGTTCCTATTCAGAATTCTCTCAGCCTAATCACAATTGGAAGCTAAAACTTTGTACAGTAGTCGACCAACCCTAGACTTAGACTTGTACAAAAGCATTCCTCAAAATATCTACCACAGAAGGAGAAAACACAGAAACTTCGGGCGCAAAAATTCTGTCATTTCTGAAGAAGACTACAACTGAATGAGAGAGAGATTTCAACTAACTTTTCATGTGTCTAATGACACTTACAACTACTCATTTCTCTATTTCTATGCTCTCACATAGTCTCTCCTTGTCTTCTCTCTACATCCCGACATTTTTCCATAGTATTTCTAGGCAAATATGTACAAACTTATGACTAAACATAAGTATAAGTAACCTATGTCTTAACTAATGTACATATGTGTACATTTCTTTCAACCTGTGAATGTAACCATCTTCTAAGCTTCAAAAATTGATCTTATCTCCATCCTTTGTCTTTCAAAACTTCAATTGGTGATTGGTCTGCACCAACAGATACAAGACATCTTGTGAAGAGAATAGGCAATGTCAAAGCAACTGATGGAAACATCAACCTACTCAGTAAGGTACTCTATGTCCCTACCATTACAAAGAATTTGATAAGTGTTGGGCAGATAGTAGAGAAAGGATTGCAAATGAGGTTCACAAAAACAGGAGCATTTGTTGAAGATCCAAGTCAAGGATTCAGAACAATTGCAAAAGGTGAAAAGACAGGTAGATTGTTCACATTTGAGTTACAAGACACTAGAAACATTGCTCTCTTTAATTATGGTAGTCAGACAATCACATAATTGCAAGTATAGCACAAAAGGTTAGCACATATTGGTGAAAGGTCATTAAAGAATATTTGCAGGGACCAAAGTGTACTTGGACTCCCTAATTTGTCAAAACAACATATGATTTATAAGTGTAGTGCATGTCAATTTGGAAAGTCTCACAGGTTACCATCCATGAAGAAAGGTAATATGCATGGCGATCTCTCGGAGTTGGTTCATACAGATGTATGGGGACCTAGCAAGGAAGCTTCAATATGTGGATCAAGGTATTATGTCTCCTTTATTGATGATTGGAGCAGATGGACTATCCTATTCTTTGTGAAACACAAAGATGAAGTTTTTTCATGTTTCAAAAGATATTTGGCTCTTGTGGAGAATCAAACATGTAAATCACTAAAAAGGCTAAGGTCAGATGGAGGGGAAGAATACTTCTCGCATGAGTTTGATTCTTTTCTTCAAGAAAGAGGAATCAAAGGAGAGGTAACTACAAGGTACACTCCTAAGCAAAATGGAGTCGCAGAAAGGAGGAATAGGACAATTGTTGAAGCTGCAAGGTCCATATTAAATGAAAAGCATTTGCCTAATTATCTATGGGATGAGGTTGTATCCACAGCCACTTACTTGATTAATAGGTTGCCTTCAAAATCCCTTGATGGGATGACTTTTGATAGGAAATGATGCAGATGGTATGAAGAAGATCAAAGATCAGATGAGAGAAGAGTTCAAGATAAGTGATTTGGGTTCACTTACCTACTTCCTAGGCTTGGAAGTTGTCTACAAAGATCATAGTTTGTTTCTCACTCAAAGAAAGTACATTAAGGACATGTTGGCAAAATTCAAGATGCAAGATTGTAAGATTGCAGGTACTCCAATGGAGGTCAATCAAAAATTGAGCTCACATGAAGGTGAACTCATAGAGGACATCACATCATATCAAAGTCTAGTGGGTAGTCTCAACTATGCCACATTGACAAGAGTAGATATATGTTACAGTGTGAGTGTGCTAAGTCAATTAATGCACACACCAAGGAAACCACATATGGATGCTGCCAAAAGGATTCTCAAGTATCTCAAAGGAACCATAAATGAAGGACTTTATTATCCTTATGTATTTGATTTAGGTTGAAGCTATTTTCTGATGCAGATTGGGCAGGCTCCAAGGAAGATAGAAGGAGCACTTCAAGTTATCTTACCTTTGCAGGTTCAAAGCTTATTTCATGGTCATCCAAGAAGCAACCCGCAATTGCTCTCTCTTCTACTGAAGCTGAATACAGAGGTCTTACCATAGCTACTCAGGAAGCTATGTGGATGAAGACATTATTCAAAGATCTTGGATTGGAGTTTGGAACTCCAGTTACTATTTTTGGTGACAATATGAGTTCTATTCATTTGGCTGCTAATCTCGTTTTTCATGCAAGGACTAAACATATTGAAGTTCATTATCACTATGTACGAGAGAAGGTTCTAAGCAAAGAGATTCAAATATCATATGTGTCCACTCATAAACAATGTGCAGATATTCTAACCAAAGCATTGGATGGTACAAAGCTTTGCAAATTCAACGCTATGATTGGTTTGCAGGTAATCTTGGAAGATTGAAGACCTCAAGCATACTTGGCTTGATGGAGAGCTGTTGGAGCAATTCTATGACATGCCTAAGTATTGGCTTGAGTCCCAGAAGTCATAGAAGAAGCCTTAAAATGAAGACAATGTAAAGTTCACTTGTGAACTTCCTCTTGTAACTTTTGAAGACTTTACTTAATGTAAAAGTGAAAGAATCTTAAGTGGTTGAGTCCACTTGATCAAAAAGGGAAAGAGGAGCCACGAATTTGTGATTTTTGGTAGATAGAGAATCAAATCAATCACTAATCGATTGGAGACTGATTGAGGGGAGTTAGCCTCCCAAGCTCAACTATAAATAGATGGCAGCTTTAGTCTTGGTTAGAGACACCTATGTGAAGACCTCGAAGAGCTGAGCTTTATGCCATATCAAGGTGTGATTCCAAGGCACACATATGTATCAGTAAGTGCATTGTATTGTAGAAGCAATATACTTTCAGTTTCATGATCATTTGAGTTCATATCTCCATGTTCTTGTGAAGTGTACTACTCATTGCCATATCTCTCAATTTTCTCAGTGAGATTGCAGAGATGGTTTATCTGAGCTTGGTGCATCATTTTCAGTGACTAAACTTGATAAAGTTAGCTCTATAAGTCTACTATATGTTCACAATATTTCATTTCATTTGGGTATTGCAGTCGTTAGTTATGTTCAGTTGAAGTCAACCCTTTTTGTTTATTTTCACTTCTCTGTGAGGTACCCGAATTTTTTACTCATCTTTTCAGAGATGTGTCTCAGTGCTTAATTACCCACATTCAATGATTTAAATCTTGTTGGATTCAACATACTGTCTTCTATACGCATACAAATTTGCATAATCATTGGATGCTTAAACCTTGAGTTATGTTCATTTTTCTACTCACTGGTCTCATTACTGTAGAAGCCCGTGAAAATCGGGATGATGTCATCACTTGCTAAACATCATGCTTAGTGTATGGTTCATTATTTTTTATGAGATTACTCTTGAAAGTTAGCTCTTTACGTTAACTAGACTTCCCTAAGAGGAATTAAGCTAATTGATGTTGTGCTCAGAGAATTATGCAAAACACTAGATAGGTGTATGAACCAAGATAGCAAGTTCTTCACCTCTGAGCTAACTCCAACTTATCTGTTTTGATCTATCTTTTTGTGAGTGATCTTCCAAGGTACATAGGGTGTCTAATACATCCATTGGCAATCTAAAAGGGCCCACAACACACTCCTAGAGTTTATTTGGCTGGTGTAGATCAAGGATTTTGCAACACCTCTTCAGCTTCAAGCACATACCTATCCATCTCTTCACACTGGTATCAGAGCAAGGTTCGACAACATGGCAGATGGATTTCCTTCATCAATTGATAAATTGGACAGAGGTAACTACTCAGCTTGGTCATTAAGAATGGAAGCTTATCTCCAAGGTAGAAGTTTATATGGTTATGTGGCTGGAGATGAAGTTATGACAAGTTTCAGGAACAAAAGTCAACCAACACAAGAAGAGCAAGAAAGGTTGAGCACATGGCGCTCCAAGGATGCACTTGCAAGGTCTTATCTCCTCAGCTCTATCTCAGATTTTTTGTTCCCTCACATTAGAAGTTGTAAGATATCTCAGGAAGTGTGGGATGCACTTGAAGCCTTCTTCTCTTCAAGTACTAAAGCTAGGAAGCATCAACTATGGCTGGATTTCACAACTCTCAAGAAGGCTCCCAAACAAACTGTGACTGATTTTATCACAAAGCTCAAGGACATAGCACATCAGTTGGGAAGCATTGGAGAGGTAATAGATGAAGAGCAAATTGTAAGGCATTTCATCAATGGCTTGAAGGCAGATGACAAGTGGGAAGCATTCACCACAGCTATGGATTTGTACATGGACATGCATGTACCTGATTTCAATACACTCATTGGACTACTTACTCAAGAGGCAAATATTATCAAAAATGGAGAAAGCTCTAAAGGTAATCAATCTTCAGCTTTATAAAGTGATAAAAGCAAGTCCAAAGATAACAAAAGAAAGGCAAAGAAAGTGGATGATGAAGCAAGTACATATCAAGCTAACTATGCATGTAGAGGAAGGCATGGCAGACGTAGAGGAAGAGGAGGTAGACAAGGCAGTGGGAGATCCCAAGACTCCAACTCATGTTCTATTTGTGGATTAACTAATCATACAACTAAAAATTGCTTTAGGAATTCCAGGAATCAAAGGGGCAGAGGATACAATAGAGGAAGCTATGGCTACTCAAGAGGAAGGTTCAACAATTATCATGGCAACTACAACAACTACAATCATTCAAACTATCAAGGAGGCTACAAAGGAAGGAGAGACTTCAATAACTACACAGAAGACTCAAACAAAGAGGATTCATTATTGATCATGAAGATGGCTATGCCACAAGGTAAATCTGATGAGCATGTTTTCTACATAGATTCAGGTTGATCAAATCATGTGGCAGGAAATGTGGCACTCCTATCAGATTTTGGAAGATCCAAGGAATAAGCATGAGGTACAAACAGGAGATGATACAAGAAATCTTGTGGAGAAAATAGGCAATGTCAAAGCACCTGATGGAAACATCAACCTACTCAGTAAGGTACTCTATGTCCTAGGATTACAAAGAATTTGATAAGTGTTGGGCAGATAGTAGAGAAAGGGTTGCAAGTCAAGTTCACAAAAACAAGAGCATTTGTTGTAAAGATCCAAGTTAAGGATTCAGAAGAATTCCAAAAGGTGAAAAGAGAGGTAGATTGTTCACATTTGAATTACATTAAACTAGAAACATTGTTCTCTTTAATTATGGTACTCAGACACTCACAAAATTGGAAGTATGGCACAAAAGGTTAGCACATATTGGTGAAAGGTCATTAAAGCAAATTTGCAGGGACCAAAGTGTACTTGGACTCCCTAATTTGTCAAAACAACATATGATTTATAAGTGTAGTGCATGTCAATTTGGAAAGTCTCACAGGTTACCATTCATGAAGAAAGGTTATATGCATGGAGATCTCTTGGAGTTGGTTCATACAAATGTATGGGGACCTACCAAGGAAGCTTCAATATCTGGATCAAGGTATTATGTCTCCTTTATTGATGATTGCAGCAGATGGACTATCCTATTCTTTGTGAAACACAAAGATGAAGTATTTTCATGTTTCAAAAGATACTTGGCTCTTGTGGAGAATCAAACAGGTAAATCACTAAAAAGGCTAAGGTCAGATGGAGGGGGAGAATACTTCTCCGATGAGTTTGATTCTTTTCTTCAAGAAAGAGGAATCAAAAGAGAGGTAACTACAAGGTACACTCCTAACCAAAATGGAGTGGCAGAAAGGAGGAATAGGAAAATTGTTTAAGCTACAAGGTCCATGTTAAATAAAAAGCATTTGCCTAATTATCTATGGGCTGAGGCTGTATCCACAGCCACTTACTTGATTAACACGTTGCCTTCAAAATCCCTTGATGGGATGACTCCATATGAGGCTTGGAATGGAAGAAGGCCAAGCTTAGATCATTGTAAAATATTTTGATGTATTGCTTTTGCTCATATTCCTTCATAGGTTAGAGGCAAGATGGATCCAAAGGCAGAAACGTGTCTATTTATTGGATATGACAACAATCAAAAGGACTATAGGTTATACAACCCTACCAACAAAGGATTCTTGGTAAGCAGAGATATAGCTTTTGATGAAAACAATTCATGGTATGAAGATTCATGCAGGAGGGTCAATTTACCATATGATCTTGAAGAAAATTTTCCAAAGCTTGGTAGAGAACAACCGAAGATTGAAGAACAAGACACCTTAGAGGATGATGAAGAATCTCATATGGAAAAGATCAAAGCATGGAAGTCTAAAGGTAAAGCAAAATTGCAGGAACTTGGACATGAGGCAGAATCATCACATCATGCCCTAAGAAGATCTATGAGGGAAAAGAAAAAACTAGTAAGGTATGGGTTTGACACCTCATTAGTAACTAAACATTCTATCTACATAGCACAGGACATAAACCAAGAGGAGCCATCATCCTTTGAAGAGGCCAAAGCAAAACCAGAATGGAAGCATGCAATGAAGGAAGAGATTGAAGCACTCGAGGAAAACAACACTTGGGATTTGGTGCCCAAGACTTCATCCATGAAGGTAATAGGCTCAAGATGGGTCTATAAACTCAAGAAGAATTCTGATGGTTCCATTAACAGGTATAAGGCAAGGCTTGTAGCAAAAGGCTTTGCACAAACTCGGGGATTTGATTATGAGGAGACCTTCTCTCCCGTGGCAAGGATGCCTACTATTAGGGTTTTGCTTAGTATTGCCTCTTCCAAGAATTGGAAGATACTTCAACTAGATGTAAAGAATGCATTCTTGAATGGTTGGATACAGAAGACGTATATATGGCAAAACCACCTGGTTTTGAGAATCAAGTTTATCCTAATTATGTGTGTAAACTTAACAAAGCATTGTATCATCTCAACCAAGCCCCAAGAGCTTGGATATTCAGGCTTGTTTCATTCTTGCAGGAAAAAGGCTTTCAACCAAGCAAGGGAGATCCTTGACTCTTTATTAAAAAGAGTAATTCTGAGATCATCTACCTATGTGTATATGTAGATGATATTATATTGACAGGAAATGATGCAGATGGTATGAAGAAGATCAAAGATCAGATGAGAGAAGAGTTCAAGATAAGTGATTTGGGTTCACTTACCTACTTCCTAGGCTTGGAAGTTGTCTACAAAGATCATGGTTTGTTTCTCACTCAAAGAAAGTACATTAAGGACATGTTGGCAAAATTTAAGATGCAAGATTGTAAGTTTGCAGGTACTCCATTGGAGGTCAATCACAAATTGAGCTCACATGAAGGTGAACTCATAGAGGTCATCACATCATATCAAAGTCTAGTGGGTAGTCTCAACTATGCCACATTGACAACAGTAGATATATGTTACAGTGTGAGTGTGCTAAGTCAATTAATGCACACACCAAGGAAACCACATATGGATGCTACCAAAAGGATTCTCAAGTATCTCAAAGGAGCCATAAATGAAGGACTTTATTATCCTTATGTATTTTATTTAGGGTTGAAGCTATTTTCTGATGGAGATTGGGCTGGCTCCAAGGAAGATAGAACGAGCACTTCAGGTTATCTTACCTTTGCAGCTTCAAAGCTTATTTCGTGGTCATCCAAGAAGCAACCCACAGTTGCTCTCTCTTCTACTGAAGCTGAATACAGATTTCTTGCCATAGCTACTCAGGAAGCTATGTGGATGAAGACATTATTCAAAGATCTTGGATTGGAGTTTGGAACTCCAACTATTTTTGGTGACAATATGAGTTCTATTCATTTCGCTGCTAATCGCATTTTTCATGCAAGGACTAAAAATATTGAAGTTCATTATCACTATGTACGAGAGATGGTTCTAAGCAAAGAGATTCAAATATAAGATGTGTCCACTCATCAACAATGTGCAAATATTCTAACCAAGGCATTGGATGGTACAAAGCTTTGCAAATTCAAGGCTATGATTGGTTTGCAGGTAATCTTGGAAGATTGAAGACCTCAAGCATACTTGGCTTGAGGGGGAACTATTGGAGCAAGTCTATGACAAGCCTAAGTATTGGCTTGAGTCACACAAAGTCATAGGAGAAGCCTTAAAATGGAGACAATGTAAAGTTCACTTGTGAACTACCTCTTGTGACTTTTGAAGACTTTACTTAATGTAAAAGTGAAAGAATCTTAAGTGGTTGAGTCCACTTGATCAAAAAGGGAAAGAGGAGCCACGAATTCATGATTTGTGGTAGATAGAAAATCAAATCAATCACTAATTGATTAGAGGCTGATTGAGGGAAATTAGCCTCCCAAGCTCAACTATAAATAGATGGCAGCTTTAGTCTTGGTTAGAGAGATCTATGTGAAGACCTCCAAGAGCTGAGCTTTATGCTATATCAAGGTGTGATTCCAAGGCACACATATGTATCAGTAACTCCATTGTATTGTAGAAGCAATATACTTTCATTTTCATGATCATTTGAGTTCATATTTCCATGTTCTTGTGAAGTGTACTACTCACTGCCATATCTCTCAGTTTTCTCAGTCAGATTGCAGAGATGGTTTCTCTAAGCTTGGTTCATCCTTTTCAACGATTTAACTTGATAAAGTTAGCTCTATGAGTCTACTATATGCTCACAACGTTTCATTTCATTTGGGTATTGCAGTCATTAGTTATGTTCAGTTGAAGTCAACCCTATTTGTTCATTTTCACTTCTCTCTCAAGTACCTGACTTTTCTTACTTATCTTCTGAGAGTTGTTTCTTAGTGTGTACTTACACAAATGCAATGATTTAAAGCTTAGTGGATTCCGCGTACTGTCTTCTATAAGCATACAAGTCTTCATAATCAGTGGATGCCTAAATCTTGAGTTATGTTCATTGTTCTACTTACTAGTCTCATTACTGTAGCAGCCCGTGAAAATCACGATGATGTCTTCACTTGCTAAACATCATTCTCAGTGTATGGTTCATTATTCTTTATGAGATTACTCTTGAAAGTTAGCTCTTTACGTTAACTAGATTTACCTAAGAGGAATTAAGTTAATTGTTGTTGTGCTTAGAGAATTATGCAAAATACTAGATAGGTGTATGAACCAGGATAGCAAGTTCTTCACCTCTGAGCTAACTCCAACTTATCTGTTTTGATCTATCTTTTTGTGAGTGATCTTGGTACCTAGGGTGTCTAATACATGTATTGGAAAGCTAAAAGGTCCCACCACATACTCCTGGAGTTAATTTGGCTGGTGTAGATCAAGGATTTTGCAACACCTCTTCATCTTCAAGCACATACCTATCCATCTCTTAAGAATCATCACATCATGGCCTAAGAAGATCTATGAGGGAAAAGAAAAAACCAGAAAGGTATGGGTTTGACACCTCATTAGTAACTAAACATTTTATCTACATAGCACAAGACATAAACCAAGAGGAGCCATCATCCTTTGAAGAGGCCAAAGCAAAATCAAAATGGAAGCATGCAATGAAGGAAGAGATTGAAGCACTTGAGTAAAACAACACTTGGGATTTGGTGCCCAAGACTTCATCCATGAAGGTAATAGGCTCAAGATGGGTCTATAAACTCAAGAATAATTCTAATGGTTCCATTAACAGGTATAAGGCAAGGCTTGTAGCAAAAGGCTTTGCACAAACTCAGGGAATTGATTATGAGGAGACCTTCTCTCCCGTGGCAAAGCTGCCTACTATTAGGGTTTTGCTTAGTATGGCCTCTTCCAAGAATTGGAAGATACTTCAACTAGATCTAAAGAATGCATTCTTGAATGGTTGGATAACAGAAGAGGTATATATGGCACAACCACCTCGTTTTGAGAATCAAGCTTATCCTAACTATGTGTGTAAACTTAACAAAGCATTGTATGGTCTCAAGCAAGCCCCAAGAGCTTGGAATTTCAGGCTTGTTTCATTCTTGCAAGAAAAAGGCTTTCAACCAAGCAAGGCAGATCCTTCACTCTTTATAAAGAAGACTAATTCTGAGATCATCTACCTATGTGTATATGTAGATGATATTGTATTGACAGGAAATGATGCAGATGGTATGAAGAAGATCAAAGATCAGATGAGAGAAGAGTTCAAGATAAGTGATTTGGGTTTACTTACCTACTTCCTAGGCTTGGAAGTTGTCTACAAAGATCATAGTTTTATTCTCACTCAAAGAAAGTACATTAAGGACATGTTGGCAAAATTCAAGATGCAAGATTGTAAGATTGCAGGTACTCCAATGGAGGTCAATCAAAAATTGAGCTCACATGAAGGTGAACTCATAGAGGACATCACATCATATCAAAGTCTAGTGGGTAGTCTCAACTATGCCACATTGACAAGAGTAGATATATGTTACAGTGTGAGTGTGCTAAGTCAATTAATGCACACACCAAGGAAACCACATATGGATGCTGCCAAAAGGATTCTCAAGTATCTCAAAGGAACCATAAATGAAGGACTTTATTATCCTTATGTATCTGATTTAGGCTGAAGCTATTTTCTGATGCAGATTGGGCTGGCTCCAAGAAGATAGAAGGAGCACTTCAGGTTATCTTACCTTTGCAGGTTCAAAGCTTATTTCATGCTCATCCAGAAGCAACCCACAGTTGCCCTCTCTTCTACTGAAGCTGAATACAGAGGTCTTACCATAGCTACTCAGGAAGCTATGTGGATGAAGACATTATTCAAAGATCTTGGATTGGAGTTTGGAACTCCAACTATTTTGGGTGACAATATGAGTTCTATTCATTTGGCTACTAATCCCATTTTTCATGCAAGCACTAAACATATTGAAGTTCATTATCACTATGTACGAGAGAAGGTTCTAAGCAAAGAGATTAAAATATCATATGTGTCCACTCATCAACAATGTGCAGATATTTTAACCAAAGCATTGGATGGTACAAAGCTTTGCAAGATCAAGGATATGATTGGTTTGCAGGTAATCTTGGAAGATTGAAGACCTCAAGCATACTTGGCTTGAGGAGGAGCTATTGGAGCAAGTATATGACATGCCTAAGTATTGGCTTGAGTCCCACAAAGTCATAGAAGAAGCCTTAAAATGAAGACAATGTAAAGTTCACTTGTGAACTACCTCTTGTAACTTTTGAAGACTTTACTTAATGTAAAAGTGAAAGAATCTTAAGTGGTTGAGTCCACAAGATTAAAAAGGGAAAGAGGATCCACGAATTTGTGATTTGTGGTAGATAGAGAATCAAATCAATCACTTATTGATTGGAGACTGACCACTTGATCAAAAAGGGAAAGAGGATCCACGAATTCGTGATTTTTGGTAGATAGAGAATCAAATCAATCACTACTTGATTGGAGACTGATTGAGGGAAGTTAGCCTCCCAAGCTCAACTATAAATAGATTGCAGCTTTAGTCTTGGTTAGAGACACCTATGTGAAGACCTCCAAGAGCTGAGCTTTATGCCATATCAAGGTGTGATTCCAAGGCACACATATGTATCAGTAAGTGCAATGTATTTTACAAGCAATATACTTTCAGTTTCATGATCATTTGAGTTCATATTTCCATGTTCTTGTTAAGTGTACTACTCACTGCCATATCTCTCAGTTTTCTCAGTCAGATTGCAGAGATGGTTTATCTGAGCTTGGTGCATCATTTTCAGTGACTGAACTTGATAAAGTTAGCTCTACAAGTCTACTATATGCTCACAATATTTCATTTCATTTGGGTATTGCAATCGTCAGTTATGTTCAGTTGAAGTCAACCCTGTTTGTTCATTTTCACTTCTCTGTGAGGTACCCGACTTTTCTACTCACCTTTTCAGAACTGTGTCTCAGTGCTTAATTACCCAAATTCAATGCTTTAAAGCTTCTTGGATTCAGCATATTGTCTACTATACGCATAAAAATTTGCATAATCATTGGATGCTTAAACTTTGAGTTATGTTCATTTTTCTGCTCACTAGTCTCATTATTGTAGCAGCTAGTGAAAATGAGGATGATGTCATCACTTGCTAAACATCATGCTTAGTGTATGGTTCATTATTTTTTATGAGATTACTCTTGAAAGTTAGCTCTTTAAGTTAACTAGACTTCCCTAAGAGGAATTAAGCTAATTGTTGTTGTGCTCAGAGAATTATGCAAAACACTGGATAGGTGTATGAACCAAGATAGCAAGTTCTTCACCTCTGAGCTAACTCCAAATTATCTGTTTTGATCTATCTTTTTGTGAGTGATCTTCCAAGGTACATAGGGTGTCTAATACATCCATTGGCAAGCTAAAAGGGCCCACAACACACTCCTAGAGTTTATTTGGCTAGTGTAGATCAAGGACTTTGCAACACATCTTCATCTTCAAGCACATACCTATCCATCTCTTCACAGTGGTATCAGAGCAAGATTGGACAACATGGCAGATGGATTTCCTTCATCAATTGACAAATTGGACAAAGGTAACTACTCGTCTTGGTCATTAAGAATGGAAGCTTATCTCCAATGTAGAAGCTTATATGTTTATGTGGCTGGAGAGGAAGTTATGCCAAGTTTCAGGAACAAAAGTCAACCAACACAAGAAGAGCAAGAAAGGTTGACCACATGGCGCTCCAAGGATGCACTTGCAAGGTCTTATCTCCTCAACTCTATCTCAGATTTTTTGTTGCCTCACATTAGAAGTTGTAAGACATCTCAGGAAGTGTGGGATGCACTTGAAGCCTTCTTCTCTTCAAGTACTAAAGCTCGGAATATGTCTCCTTTATTGATGATTGCAGCAGATGGACTATCCTATTCTTTGTGAAACACAAAGATGAAGTATTTTCATGTTTCAAAAGATACTTGGCTCTTGTGGAGAATCAAACAGGTAAATCACTAAAAGCGCTAAGGTCAGATGGAGGGGGAGAATACTTCTCCCATGAGTTTGATTCTTTTCTTCAAGAAAGAGGAATCAAAAGAGAGGTAACTACAAGGTACAATCCTGAGCAAAATGGACTGGCAAAAAGGAGGAATAAGACAATTGTTTAAGTTACAAGGTCCATGTTAAATGAAAAGCATTTGCCTAATTATCTATGGGCTGAGGCTGTATCCACAGCCACTTACTTGATTAACACGTTGCCTTCAAAATCCCTTGATGGGATGACTCCATATGAGACTTGGAATGGAAGAAGACCAAGCTTAGATCATTGTAAAATTTTTGGATGTATTGCTTTTGCTCATGTTCCTTCACAGGTTAGAGGCAAGATGGATCCAAAGGCAGAAAGGTATCTATTTATTGGATATGACAACAATCAAAAGGACTATAGGTTATACAACCCTACCAACAAAGGATTCTTGGTAAGTAGAGATATAGTTTTTCATGAAAACAATTCATGGTATGAAGATTCATGCAAGAGGGTCAATTTACCATATGATCTTGAAGAATAGTTTCCAAAGCTTGGTAGAGAACAACCGAAGATTGAAGAACAAGACACCTTAGAGGATGATGAAGAATCTCATATGGAAAAGATCAAAGCACGGAAGTCTAAAGGTAAAGCAAAATTGCAGGAACTTGGACATGAGGCAGAATCATGAGATCATAGCCTAAGAAGATCTATGAGGGAAAAGAAAAAACTAGAAAGGTATGGGTTTGACACCTCATTAGTAACTAAACATTCTATCTACATAGCACAGGACATAAACCAAGAGGAGCCATCATCCTTTGAAGAGGCGAAAGCAAAATCAGAATGGAAGCATGCAATGAAGGAAGAGATTGAAGCACTTGAGGAAAACAACACTTGGGATTTGGTGCCCAAGACTTCATCCATGAAGGTAATAGGCTCAAGATGGGTCTATAAACTCAAGAAGAATTCTGATGGTTCCATTAACAGGTATAAGGCAAGGCTTGTAGCAAAAGGCTTTGCACAAACTCAGGGAATTGATTATGAGGAGACCTTCTCTCCCATGGCAAAGATGCCTACTATTAGGGTTTTTCTTAGTAATGCCTCTTCCAAGAATTGGAAGATACTTCAACTAGATGTATGGAATGCATTCTTGAAAGGTTGGATAACAGAAGAGGTATATATGGCACAACCACCTGGTTTTGAGAATCAAGTTTATCCTAATTATGTGTGTAAACTTAGCAAAGCATTGTATGGTCTCAAGCAAGCCCCAAGAGCTTGGAAGTTTAGGCTTGTTTCATTCTTGTAGGAAAAAGGCTTTCAACCAAGCAAGGGAGATCCTTGACTCTTTATTAAAAAGAGTAATTCTGAGATCATCTACCTATGTGTATATGTAGATGATATTATATTGACAGGAAATGATGCAGATGGTATGAAGAAGATCAAAGATGAGATGAGAGAAGTGTTCAAGATAAGTGATTTGGGTTCACTTAGCTACTTCCTAGGCTTGGAAGTTGTCTACAAAGATCATGGTTTGTTTCTCACTCAAAGAAAGTACATTAGGGACATGTTGGCAAAATTCAAGATGCAAGATTGTAAGATTGCAGGTACTCCAGTGGAGGTCAATCACAAATTGAGCTCACATGAAGGTGAACTCATAGAGGTCATCACATCATATCAAAGTCTAGTGGGTAGTCGCAACTATGCCACGTTGACAAGAGTAGATATATGTTACAGTGTGAGTGTGCTAAGTCAATTAATGCAAACATCCAAGGAAACCACATATGGATGCTGCCAAAAGGATTCTCAAGTATCTCAAAGGAACCATAAATGAACTTTATTATCCTTATGTATCCCACTTATCAACAATGTGCAGATATTCTAACCAAAGCATTGGATCGTACAAAGCTTTGCAAATTCAAGGCTATGATTGGTTTGCAGGTAATCTTGGAAGTTTGAAGACCTCAAGCATACTTGGCTTCAGGGGGAGCTATTGGAGCAAGTCTATGACAAGCCTAAGTATTGGCTTGAGTCCCACAAAGTCATAGAAGAAACCTTAAAATGGAGACAATATAAAGTTCACTTGTGAACTACCTCTTGTAACTTTTAAAGACTTTACCTAATGTAAAAGTGAAAGAATCTTAAGTGGTTGAGTCCACTTGATCAAAAAGGGAAGAGGAGCCACGAACTCGTGATTTGTGGTAGATAGAGAATCAAATCAATCACTAATTGATTGGAGACGGATTGAGGGAAGTTAGCCTCCCAAGCTCAACTATAAATAGATGGCAGCTTTAGTCTTGGTTAGAGAGACCTATGTGAAAACCTCCAAGAGTTGAGCTTTATGTCATATCAAGGTGTGATTCCAAGGCACACATATGTATGAGTAAGTCCATTGTATTTTACAAGAAATATACTTTCATTTTCATGATCATTTGAGTTCATATTTCCATGTTCTTGTGAAGTGTACTACTCATTGCCATATCTCTCAGTTTTCTCAGTCAGATTGCAGAGATGGTGTCTTTGAGCTTGGTGCATCATTTTTCAAAGATTTAACTTGATAAAGTTAGATCTATAAGTCTACTATATGCTCAAAAAGTTTCATTTCATTTGGGTATTGCAATCGTCAGTTATGTTCAGTTGAAGTCAACCCTGTTTGTTCATTTTCACTTCTCTGTTAGGTACCCGACTTTTTTACTCATCTTGTTAGAGCTGTTTCTCAGTGTGTACTTACCCAGATTTAATGATTTAAAGCTTGTTGGATTCAACATATTGTTCTACTATGAGAATACAAATTGTCATAATCATTGGATGCTTAAATCGTGAGTTATGTGCATTTTTCTGCTCACTGGTCTCATTACTGTAGCAGCTCGTGAAAATCGAGATGATGTCATCACTTGCTAAACATCATTCTAAGTGTCTGGTTGATTATGTTTTATGAGATTACTCTTGAAAGTTAGCTCTTTAAGTTAACTAGAATTACCTAAGAGGAATTAAGCTAACTGCTGCTCTGCTTGAGAATTATGCAAAACACTGGATAGGTGTATGAACCAAGATAGCAAGTTCTTCATCTCTGAGCTAACTCCAACTTATCTGTTTTGATCTATCTTTTTGTGAGTGATCTTGCAATGTACATAGGGTGTCTAATACATCCATTTCCAAGATAAACGGGCCGACCACATACTCAAGCACATACCTATCCATCTCTTCACAGTGGTATCAGAGCAAGGTTGGACAACATGGCAGATGGATTTCCTTCATCAATTGATAAATTCGACAGAGATAACTACTCAGCTTGGTCATTAAGAATGGAAGCTTATCTCCAAGGTAGAAGTTTATATGGTTTTGTGGCTGGAGATGAAGTTATGCCAAGTTTCAGGAACAAAAGTCAACCAACACAAGAAGAGCAAGAAAGGTTGAGCACATGGCAAGGTCTTATCTCCTCAACTCTATCTCAGATTTCTTGTTGCCTCACATTAGAAGTTGTAAGACATCTCAAGAAGTGTGGGATGCACTTGAAGCCTTCTTCTCTTCAAGTACTAAAGCTAGGAAGCATCAACTATGGCTGGATTTCACAACTCTCAAGAAGGCTCCCAAACAAACTATGACTGATTTTGTCACAAAGCTCAAGGACATAGCAGATCAGTTGGGAAGCATTGGAGAGGTAATAGATGAAGAGCAAATTGTAAGGCAGGTCATCAATGGCTTGAAGGTAGATGACAAGTGGGAAGCATTCACCACAGCTATGGATTTGTACATGGACATGCATGTACCTGATATCAATACACTCATTGGACAACTACTTACTCAAGAGGCAAAGCTTATAAAAAATGGAGAAAGCTCTAAAGGTAATCAATCTTCAGCTTTATACACTAATAAAAGCAAGTCCAAAGATAACAAAAGAAAGGCAAAGAAAGTGGATGATGAAGCAAATACATATCAAGCTAACTATGCAGGTAGAGGAAGGCATGGCAGAGGTAGAGGAAGAGGAGGTAGACAAGGCAGGGGGAGATCCAAAGTCTCCAACTCATTTTCTATTTTTGGATTAACTAATCATACAATTGAAAATTGCTTTAGGAATTCCAAGAATCAAAGAGGCAGAGGATACAATAGAGGAAGTTATGGCTACTCAAGACGAAGGTTCAACAATTATCATGGCAACTACAACAACTACAATCATTCAAACTATCAAGGAGGCTACAAAGGAAGGAGTGACTTCAATAACTACACAGAAGACTCAAACAAAGAGGATTCATTATTGATCATGAACATGGCTATGCCACAAGGTAAATCTGATGAGCATGTTTTCTACATAGATTCAGGTTGTTCAAATCGTGTGGCAGGAAATGTGGCACTCCTATCCGATTTAGAAGATCCAAGGAATAAGCATGAGGTACAAACAAGAGATGATACAAGACATCTTGTGGAGAAAATAGGCAATGTCAAAGCACGTGATGGAAACATCAACCTACTCAGTAAGGTACTCTATGTCCCTACCATTACAAAGAATTTGTTAAGTGTTGGGCAGATAGTAGAGAAAGGGTTGCAAGTCAGGTTCACAAAAACAGGAGCATTTGTTGAAGATCCAAGTCAAGGATTCAAAAGAATTGCAAAAGGTGAAAAGACAGGTAGATTGTTCACATTTGAATTACAAGACACTAGAAGCATTGCTCTCTTTACTTATGGTAGTCAGACACTCACAGAATTGGAAGTATGGCAGAAAAGGTTAGCACATATTGGTGAAAGGTCATTAAAGCAAATTTGTAGGGACGAAAGTGTACTTGGACTCCCTAATTTTTCAAAACAACATATGATTTATAAGTGTAGTGCATGTCAATTTGGAAAGTCTCACAGGTTACCATTCATGAAGAAAGGTTATATGCATGGAGATCTCTTGGAGTTGGTTCATACAGTGTATGGGGACGTAGCAAGGAAGCTTCAATATCTGGATCAAGGTATTATGTCTCCTTTATTGATGATTGCAGCAGATGGACTATACTATTCTTTGTGAAACACAAAGATGAAGTTTTTTCATGTTTCAAAAGATATTTGGCTCTTGTGGAGAATCAAATAGGTAAATCACTAAAAAGGCTAAGGTCAGATGGAAGGGGAGAATACTTCTCCCATGAGTTTGATTCTTTTCTTCAAGAAAGAGGAATCAAAAGAGAGGTAACTACAAGGTACACTCCTGAGCAAAATGGAGTGGCAGAAAGGAGGAATAGGACAATTGTTGAAGCTCCAAGGTCCATGTTAAACTACATGTTATACAACCCTACGAACAAAGGATTCTTGGTAAGCAGAGATGTAGCTTTTTATGAAAACAATTCATGGTATGAAGATTCATGCAAGAGAGTCAATTTACCATATGATCTTGAAGAAGATTTTCCAAAGCTTGGTAGAGAACAACCGAAGATTGAAGAACAAGACACCTCAGAGGATGATGAAGAATCTCATATGGAAAAGATCAAAGCATGGAAGTCTAAAGGTAAAGCAAAATTGTAGGAACTTGGACATGAGGCAAAATCATCACATCATGGCCTAAGAAGATCTATGAGGGAAAAGAAAACACCAGAAAGGTATGGGTTTGACACCTCATTAGTAACTAAACATTCTATCTACATAGCACAGGACATAAACCAAGAGGAGCCATCATCCTTTGAAGAGGCCAAAGCAAAATCAGATTGGAAGCATGTAATTGAGGAAGAGAGAAGCATTTGAGGAAAACAACACTTGGGATTTGGTGCCCAAGACTTCATCCATGAAGGTAATAGGCTCAAGATGGGTCTATAAACTCAAGAAGAATTATGATGGTTCCATTAATAGGTATAAGGCAAGGCTTGTAGCAAAAGGCTTTGCACAAACCCAGGGATTTTATTATGAGGAGACCTTCTCTCCCATGGCAAAGATGCCTACTATTAGGGTTTTGCTTAGTATTGCGTCTTCCAAGATGTGGAAGATACTTCAACTAGATGTAAAGAATGCATTCTTGAATGGTTGGATAACAGAAGAGGTATATATGGCACAACCACATGGTTTTGAGAATCAAGTTTATCCTCATTATGTGTGTAAACTTAACAAAGCATTGTATGGTCTGAAGCAAGCCCCAAGAGCTTCGAATTTCACGCTTGTTTCATTCTTGCAAGAAAAAGGCTTTCAACAAAGCAAGGTAGATCCTTCATCTTTATTAAAAAGAGTAATTCTGAGATCATCTACCTATGTGTATATGTAGATGATATTATATTAACAGGAAATGATGCAGATGGTATGAAGAAGATCAAAGATCAGATGAGAGAAGAGTTCAAGATAAGTGATTTGGGTTCACTTACCTACTTCCTAGGCTTGGAAGTTGTCTACAAAGATCATGGTTTGTTTCTCACTCAAAGAAAGTACATTAAGGACATGTTGGAAAAATTCAAGATGCAAGATTGTAAGATTGCAGGTACTCCAATGGAGGTCAATCACAAATTGAGCTCACATGAAGGTGAACTCATAGAGGACATCACATCATATCAAAGTCTAGTGGGTAGTCTCAACTATGCCACGTTGACAAGAGTAGATATATGTTATAGTGTGAGTGTGCTAAGTCCATTAATGCACACACCAAGGAAACCACATATGGATGATGCCAAAAGGATTCTCAAGTATCTCAAAGGAACCATAAATGAAGGACTTTATTATCCTTATGTATCTGATTTAGCGTTGAAGCTATTTTCTGATGCAAATTGGGCTGGCTGCAAGGAAGATAGAAGGAGCACTTCAGGTTATCTTACCTTTGCAGGTTCAGAGCGTATTTCATGGTCATCCAAGAAGCAATCCACAATTGCTCTCTCTTCTACTGAAGCTGAATACAGAGATCTTGCCATAGCTACTCAGGAAGCTATGTGGATGAAGACATTATTCAAAGTTCTTGGATTGGAGTTTGGAACTCCAACTATTTTTGGTGACAATATGAGTTCTATTCATTTAGCAGCTAATCCCATTTTTCATGCAAGGACTAAACATATTGAAGTTCATTATCACTATGTACGAGAGAAGGTTCTAAGAAAAGAGATTGAAATATCATATGTGTCCACTCATCAACAATGTGCAGATATTCTAACCAAAGCATTGGATGGTACAAAGCTTCGCAAATTCAAGGCTATGATTGGTTTGCATGTAATCTTGGAAGATTGGAGACCTCAAGCATACTTGGCTTGAAGGGGAGGTGTTGGAGAAAGTCTATGGCAAGACTAAGTATTGTCTTGAGTCTCACAAAGTCATAGAAGAAGCCTTAAAATGAAGACAATGTAAAGTTCACTTGTGAACTACCTCTTGTAACTTTTGAAGACTTTACTTAATGTAAAAGTGAAAGAATCTTAAGTGGTTGAGTCCACTTGATCAAAAAGGGAAAGAGGAGCCACGAATTTGTGATTTGTGGTAGATACAAAATCATATCAATCACTTATTGATTGGAGACTGATTGAGGGAAGTTAGCCTCCCAAGCTCAACTATAAATAGATGGCAGCTTTAGTCTTGGTTAGAGAGACCTATGTGAAGACCTCCAAGAGTTGAGCTTGTATCAGTAAGTCCATTGTATTGCACAAGAAATATACTTTCATTTTCATGATCATTTAAGTTCATATTTCCATGTTCTTGTGAAGTGTACTACTCACTGCCATATCTCTCAGTTTTCGCAGTCAGATTGCAGAGATGGTTTCTCTATGCTTGGTGCATCATTTTCAGTGATTTAACTTGATACAATTAGCTCTATAAGTCTACTATATGCTCACAAATTTTCATTTCATTTGGGTATTGCAATGGTCAACTATGTTCAGTTGAAGTCAACCTTGTTTGTTCATTTTCGCTTCTCTGTAAGGTACCCGACTTTTTTACTCATCTTGTCAGAGCTGTGTCTCACTGTTTAATTACCCAAATTCAATGACTTAAAGCTTGTTGGATTCCGCATACTGTCTACTTTAAGCATACAATATTTCATAATCATTGGATGCTTAAATCTTAAGTTATGTTCATTGTTCTACGCACTGGTCTCATTACTGTAGCAGCCTGTGAAAATTAGGATGATGTCATCACTTGCTAAAAATCATTCTCAGTGTGTGGTTCATTATTCTTTATGAGATTACTCTTGAAATTTAGCTCTTTAAGTTAACTAGACTTCCCTAAGAGGAATTAAGCAAAATGCGGCTGTGCTCAGAGAATTATGCAAAACATTGGATAGGTGTATGAACCAAGATAGCAAGTTCTTCACCTCTGAGCTAACTCCAACTTATCTGTTTTGATCTATCTTTTTGTGAGTGATCTTCCAAGGTGCATAGGGTGTCTAATACATCCATTGGCAAGCTAAAAGGGCCCACCACATACTCCTAGAGTTTATTTCGCTGGTGTAGATCAAGGATTTTGCAACACCTCTTCATCTTCAAGCACATACCTATCCATCTCTTCACATTCTGCGGTTCCACAGGCAGGAAGACAGTTATCTGCTCATAGGTATGTTTTTTTTTATAAACATTTTTAATGATATTATAACACATATTTTTATTTATTTTTATCTATCTATTTTCAGGACACCTATACCACCTCCAGATCATGATAGCAGAGCAGAGTTGCCTATGAGGACATGCATAGGCACCTTAGGACTAGAGTGCGATATAGAGCCAGAGGGGAACATTGTGTACATAGGGAATGGATTGGAGTTCAAGAGAAGAATGCGGGCATTATGGGACTCTTAGTTGCGTCTTGTCCACTTATTGTGGAAGTAAGTATAAATTTTACATATAAATTGAAATAAATATCTTATGTTTTATTTACATGATTTTTTTTATTTTTGTAGTGACCATGATGTGAGGAATAAAAATACGTACTTAGTTCACTTGAGACAAAGTCTGGGACAGGATGGTCACATAAGTGGTGTCTAAAAGAGATGCGGACACTTATGGATCATCGTCGCGATAATGCACGGTATGCACTGCTTTTATGTATATGTATGTGGATATGAGTATGTGTGTTTATGTATGTATGTATGTATGTATATGAGAGAGAGAGAGAGAAAATAGTGAGACTAGAGGTACAAATACACGCATACACACACATATACATCATACATGCACATTTACACACATATACACATACATGCACATTTATACATACACACACATACATGCACATTTTTACACACACATACACATGCATGCAGTTACACACATATAATGAATACACATAGACACATACACATACTCACATACACACACATACTCACATACACACACATACTCACATACACATACACATGCATAATCATATGTACACACACATATACTCATATAATCATATTTACATGCATATATACATATACACATGCATATATACACACACACACAACACATGCATATGCACATATAGATACACATACATACACAACACATGCATACACATAAATAAATAAATAAATAAATAAATAAATCCTATTTCAAAAATCCTAATTTGAAAACACTAATTTGGTATTAGGGTTTTAAAACCCCTAATTTAAAAACTCTAATTCAACCTTTTAGCCATATGATTGAAGTATATGTACACATTGCATCTATTCCTCCGACGTCCTACTAGAGAGATGTCTCTCCTCCCAACCTTATGCCTCTATATATAGCTACTCGAATCAACAAGGATCATAATATATATAAAGATATATACACATCATGTAGATACACATACATAAATATAAAATGGAGTAGATATATTATGCATCACACATACATGCCTAAATGCACACATAAATATATATAGACATGCATACATATTTACATGTACACATTTACACATAGACACATATACATATATACATGTACACATCACATATACATACCTACATGCACACATAAATATATATATACATGCGTACATATTTACATGTACATATTTACACATAGACACATATACATATATACATGTACACAATTATAAACACTTGCATATATTACATGAATACATGAATATTTTACATAAATGCATATGCATATATACACATATGCATACTAACTCATGTATACATATATCACACACATGCACACACATACATATACATGAAACACATATATATGCATACTAACATATGTATACATATAATACACATGAATACATACACATATGCATACATACATGATCAAAATTTGCTCCTCGAAGATAAAGCTATATATAAAATAATTAGGCATACCCCCGAGCTTCATGTCCTAACTTAAAAGAACATGATTTCATCTCTCTAGTAGGATTCATCGTTATTCAAGTTAATAAAAAATTTATTATCTGATATCCATTCAGAAGCTTCAAGTTATCGATCGATAACTAGAGTAGAATTTACTATCTAATCTGCTCATATGTTTTCATTATTGCTATCATTTTGGTAAGACATCAACATAGTCTCATCTTCATTATCCTTATTGATTTCATTTATTTTTTCTATTTTTAAATCTATGTTCTCATGAGTCACATCATCTATTGATGGATTAATATCTATTTTTGGTAATTCCTCTTCCTCATCAATAGAATCAGCATGTAGAGAATTATCCTCTTCATCAAAAAGATTAGTATCATTATCATGTATAATGATTCTAATTTCTCTTTCAGATGTTGATGTATCAGTATCTGATGCTCAATCATCAAGAGGACTTTCTTCGATCTCTCTAACAATAAACTGTTCAAACAATGACCTACCTCTAGGTTGCACATGAATGACTTGCCACCAAGGGTGAGCATCTGGGTTTTTATAAAAAAATGCTTGTTCAATATGCCTAGGAAGAATATATGGTTCTTTAGTAGATCGCATTACCTTGGAAGAATCAATTGCTCAAAACCCAGATGTTTCCTTTCTTAATGTGGAATTATTACCTTTATACTTGGCTCGAAACCAGTCAACCTTCAAAATGAACTATCAAAATATATAAAAACAAAAACCCATTATTATGTGCTTAAAAAATAACTAACTCTATCATAAAAAATATAAACTTTTTTTTACCTGTTTGAATGTACGAAATGAAATTTTGTAGATACCAACAATAGTTCCTACATAACCAAGTTTGCGATATGGTTCGTGTCTTTTGAGCTAGCACGTGATAGTTGCTTGAAAGAAGCAACAATACTAGAATCCTATGTTTTACATAAAGAATCAATGGCTTTGATTACATATATGAAAAAAATAAAATATTATTAAAATAAAATTACCTTTCATTCACAACCTATCATTAACTCTCTCTACTCATCTGAGATTTCTTCATTATTTGCGTTGGCACGTTGCAAACGACTATATAGACAATCCGTGAAGGAAGATATATCTGTAATCTCATTATTATCGAGATTACGTCTATATCTTTTGTTTTTTCGCCTTTTACTTCGGAGATTTTGAAGTTCCTGTTCGTACTCGCTAAGGAATGCTTGCATGCATTCGCTATTATATGCTACAAAAGTAGAAACATCATTTTTTTCTTGAAATGTAAATAAGAATGGAACTCCCTTACCTGATAATACCTCATCTGTTATTTTTGAAGAAGACTCATTGGTCCATGCACATGGAGCTTCTTCATGAACTCTTTCAAGGTACTCACTAACATAATACATGCACTCTTCAAGCATCCAACCTGTTGCCATGGATCCTTCTCATTTGGCTCTTTGTCGCGCATAACCTTTTAATATTCCTATAAATCGCTCAACCCAAAACATCCATCGTGTGTCACCTACAATCTCTATTTCATCTACAAGATGGACTAATAAATGAACCCGAATATCAAAAATTGAAGTAGGAAGTTCTTTCTCCATCAAACATAGTAGCTCTTTGCATTCACGTTTTTTTTTGTGGGATCAAGTTTTTGTCAATGTCTTTGGATGTAATCCACCTATACATATCATAAAATCAATTATAAAGAAGTTAATTCAAAAAATAAAAGATATCCAATATTCATACATATTAAATATAAAAGTATCATAATTACCTTATAAGTGATCTAAGACGATAGATCACATCTCGTACTCCTTTCGCTGTACATCCATCGATAACCAAAGGTAAAATATGTTTCAAAAATTTATGCCAGTCATGGGTCTTTAACACAGATATGTTGAGATATCAAGCTCAACATGTGATGATCCAGGATGACACGTACCAGTTTTTCGTTTCTCTGACATGTATAGTGGTCATGCCGGTATATGTCAGGGATACTTCATTGAGCTTTATTAGATTTATCTACCGAGAGTGATGGCACATTTGTTTCTTGCCAGCTCACTCATTCACGGACATTAGGTTTTTCCTTACGTACTGGTCTTTATATATTGCACTTGTTGTATTCTTGTTTTTAGGTCATTCTTGTACATTCCTTTTATGTAATAGAAGAAGAAGAAGAAGATCATTCTTCCTTGCCTCAATTTTTGTGTGTGAGCTCTCTTCCTTATCTCCTTCCTCGTGACATGGTATCAGAGCCAGCGTGGCTGTAGAGAGCTCGTGGAGAAGGCGACGGTGAAGACTACGTGGCAAGGCATGGAGAAAATGCGATTTCACAAACGACCTCCGTTTGCTATGAAAATCGGCATGTCAGATCAAAGTTTTAGGAGCCATCTCGACCTCCGTTTCGAGCCCACAAGGTGGGGCCCACAGAAAAACCAGGTCAGTCTCAGAAGCTGTAACTTGCGTTGTGTTCAGCGACACTCATATATTCCAGATCCAGAATTTCAAGCGATTCCGTATACTGTTGATACACGAAAACTGTGTTTTTCTGAGATCAAACTGTCACGACGTCATAGTGCGACAGTGTTCAAGCAGAAGTGTTGCTTGTAGTGTGTTGCAGTGTTGTGAATTGTTGCAGAAATGGCAAACGCAGTTGGAATGAGTCAGCTTATGAGCGATAAGCTGGACAAGAACAACTTCCATGCTTGGAGATTCAGAATGACGAATTTCCTGATGGGAAAAGGCTACTGGAAGTACATAGGAGAGAATGAAAATGCTCCACAATTACCAGTAAGGAATCGGACTGCAGAACAATTAAGAACATATGAGGAATGGAATCAAGGAGCACGAAAGGTAATGTATTGGCTATCTATTAACATATAGGATAGCATGATTGGACACATACAGGATGCCAAGACTCCAAAAGAGGCTTGGAACAGTTTGATCACTTTGTATGAGACCAATACAAAGGCACGAAAATTGCAACTCAAGAACGAGCTGCATACATTGGAGAAACAGAGCATGTCGGTAAGTGACTACACTCTAAAAATCAAAAGCCTATGTGAGTCACTTGCATCTATTGGCGTGAATGTAGATGATGATGATAAGGTGGAAGTGTGCCTTCGTGGTTTAGGAGCTGCATATAAGCAGTTCAGAACTTCTATACAGACCAGGGAAAATATTCCGAATTTTGCTGATTTGGTATCTATGCTGATTACTGAAGAGAAGAATCTTGGTGAGGATTCAAACTCCCAAGGAAAGCCCAGTTCTGAGCAGGTATTCTACTCTGGCAAAGGAAGAGGCAGAGGTAGAGGTTTTGGAAGTGGAAGAGGAAACAATAACCAAGACCAAGGTCAACAACAGAATCATGCAGGAGGAAGAGGACAGTTTCGAGGCAGGGGGAGTCAAAGAGGTCGCAGAAATTTCCAAAGAAATGATTCAGGTAATGATAGTAAAGGATGCTGGAATTGTGGTAAACTTGGACACTTTGAACGTGATTGCAGGTTGAAGAATCAAAATAACAAAAGGCAGCAAAACAACTATGCATCCACAAGTGCAGATGATTCTGAGAAGCTGTTTATGGTTCAATATCACATTATGAATACGATGTCTGCTAGTGTTTCAAAATCGAATGATAATGTCTGGTATGTTGATTCAGGTGCTTCAAATCACATGACTAGTCATGTAGAATGGTTTAGTAGTTTGCAGAAAATGCCAGTTCCTAGATATATTGAAACAGGTGACGATACATCACATCCTGTTGAGCATACAGGAAACATAGCATTATCTATGGAGGACGGAAAGGTAAAACATCTCGCTGATGTGCTGCATGTTCCAAATATAACAACGAATCTGGTTTCTGTTGGACAAATGGTTGACCAGGGATTACAAATCAGGTTCAATGCTGATGGATTATATGTAGAAGAGTACAAGCAGGATGGACGATTGGTTGCCAAAGGAAACAAAGTGGGTAGGATGTTCACCTTAAATGTGAAGATTCCTGAAATGAATGCAGCCATGTTTGCAAAAGGTGCAGGAGTTATTGCAGATATAGGGATATGGCACAAACGGATTGGACATGCAAACTGCAAAGGCTAAAACTGATGAAGTCAAAGGAGATTGTCCATGGACTACCAAATTTCAAAGTTGCAGAAATTCAAAAGGTATGTGCAGCATGTCAATTTGGTAAATAGTCAAGAGCATCATTTCCACATGACAAGCATGTTAGTGAGAATGTACTAGAAGTAGTACATACAGATGTTTGGGGTCTAGCAAAGACCACATCTATGGGTGGTTGCAGGTTTTATGTTACTTTCATTGATGACCATACACGCAAAGTATGGGTATATTTCATGAAAGAGAAGAGCGAAGTGTTTACTCACTTCCAGAATTTTAAAGTTATGGTGGAAAAGCAGACAGGGAAGTACATTCAAACATTAAGATCTGATGGAGGAGGTGAATACATGTCAAATGAGTTCAGTAGTTTTCTAAAAAATCATGAAATTCGGCGTCAGTTTTCATGCAGGTACACACCACAACAGAATGGTGTTGCTGAACGTAAAAACAGACATATTGCAAAAATAGCAAGAGCCTTAATGGTTGAGAAGAATATGCCTCATTGTTATTGGGCAGAAGCTGTGCACACTACTGTATACATCATGAACAGAACTTCGACCGCTGTTGTACATCAAGTTACACCTGAAGAGAAGTTTATAGGTAAAAAGCCAAACTTATCACATCTGAAATTTTTTGGCTGTATTGCATATGTACATGTCCCAGATGAATTGAGGACGAAGCTTGATCCAAAAGCAGAAAAGTGTGTCTTCATTGGATACTCCCTTGAGCAAAAGGGATATAAATGTTATAACGCACTCACACGACAGGTAAAGGTGAGCAGAGATGTGGTATTTGATGAAATGTCAAGATTCTATGCAGATGCAAAAGAGGGACTAAGCCTTGAACCAAATGACAAAGAAAATGCTGAAAAATCAAGTGCAGAATCTTAGGTTTTGAGTGGACCGGATGCATCACCAAGCAATAGTTCCAACTTAAATCCATGGAGTGGAAGATTACGTGGGAATTTCATTCTAGAAAATTCATCAAATACATCCAAGAAAGGTAAAGAAAAGCCTTCTGCTAGTCATAAAACATGTGCAAGTTTTGAAGACGTTGATGGAGATTCAAGCGGTTCAGAAAAGAGTCTTGATGAGGAACTTGGATTGCCCTCTGTGAAGACTCCAGGAGTAAGAAGGGCACATGTAGATGATACAAGGAGAAGTGACCCAGGACCAAGAAAATCTGGGAGGATGCATAATTCAGTGCAACGATTGACGTATGATAGTTACATGGCTCGCCATTGTGCCTACATGACAAAGGTAATACGAGATGCTGAACATTCTTGTTTTGAAGATGCAATTGGTAATGCAAATTGGGAAAAAGCTATGGATGAGGAGATGGCTGCACTTTATGGAAATGATACCTGGAAGCTGGTTCCATTGCCGCAAGGAAAGAAACCCATAGGTTGTAAATGGGTTTACAAGGTAAAGCATAATGCTGATGGTAGCATAAGCAGGTATAAAGCACGATTGGTAGCTAAAGAATATGCACAGACACATGGCATTGATTATGAGGAAACATTCAGCCCTGTAGCTAAAATGTCTACTGCTAGGACACTTGTTGCATTAGCTACAGCAAAAGGATGGACTTTGCATCAGATGGATGTGAAGAATGCTTTCCTACATGGTGAGTTACAGGAAGAAGTATATATGGACCAGCCACAAGGATATGAAGATTCAAAGCATCCAGAATATGTTTGCAGGTTGCAAAAGGCTTTGTATGGGTTGAAGCAGGCTCCGCGTGCATGGCATGCAAGGATTGCTGATTACTTAACCAGCATTGGGTTTTCTATCTGTGATGCAGATCACTCACTACATGCAAGGAAGGCTGATGATGGCATCACTATTGTGGCTATTTATGTTGATGACCTGATTGTAGGTGGTGATAATGAAGAAAGCATCAAAGAGTTAAAGAAACTTCTTATGCAAGAATTCGACATGAAAGATCTTGGTGTGCTGCGCTATTTCGTGGGCATTGAGTTTATACATAAAAAAACAGGTATATGGATGTCGCAAAGGCAATATGCCTTGAATATGCTGCAAAAGTATCGTATGGCTGATTGTAAGCCAATTTCTATGCCTTTAGATCAGAATTTGAAATTGGATACTGCATCAGGTGAAGCATTGGAAAATGCTACTATGTACAGGAAAATTGTGGGAAGTCTTATATATCTTACAATTACAAGGCCTGATCTAAGCTACACTGTTGGACTTGAAAGTCAGTTTATGCAGGTTCCCAAGAAGCCACATTTGGATGCTCTGAGGTGCACTGTACGTTATGTGGGTGCTACTTTGGATTATGCATTGTTTTATGAAGCTGGTGTAGATTTGCAGGTTCATGGATACACCGATGCAGATTGGGCTGGTAGTACTCCAGATAGAAGATCTACTAGTGGCTTTCTTTTCCCACTTGGAGATGCAGCTATTACATGGAGCAGTAAGAAGCAACCCACTGTTGCTTTGTCGAGTATAGAGGCTGAGTATAGAGGTGTTGCAATGGCAGCATGTGAGGCATCATGGCTGGGGATGTTACTTGCAGATTTAGGTGTGGAAGTGCAAAAGCCTATCACTATCTATTTTGATAATCTTAGCAGCATACAGTTAGCACGGAACCCTGTTTTCCATGCTAGAACAAAGCACATCGAGGTACATTATCACTTCATCAGAGAGAAGGTATTAGCAGGTGATATTGATCTTGTTTATGTGAGAACAGATGAGCAGGTTGCTGATATTTTCACCAAAGCACTAGGAGCTGAGAAGTTGAAGAAGTTTCGAAAGATGCTTGGATTACAGGATATGGCGTTAAGCTTGAGGGGGAGTGTTGAGATATCAAGCTCAACATGTGATGATCTAGGATGACACGTACCAGTTTTTCGTTTCTCTGACATGTATAGTGGTCATGCCGGTATATGTCAGGGATACTTCATTGAGCTTTATTAGATTTATCTACCGAGAGTGATGGCACATTTGTTTCTTGCCAGCTCACTCATTCGTTGACATTAGGTTTTTCCTTATGTACTGGTCTTTATATATTGCACTTGTTGTATTCTTGTTTTTAGGTCATTCTTGTACATTCCTTTTATGTAATAGAAGAAGAAGAAGAAGATCATTCTTCCTTGCCTCAATTTGTGTGTGTGAGCTCTCTTCCTTGTCTCCTTCCTCGTGACAAGATAAGCTCTTATCATCCATAGTAAACATGTTTTGAAAAGATGCTCCATATCCTGTAGGAGGCTTAATCAGTTGAATTCTATTGTTCATAGTCTGTATCTCTTTTGTTGTAAGTACCCAAGGAGCAGGTGCATAAGTCATTTCTTGTCGATGTCTATCAAAAAATGGCCAAACTTTGGTTTTGATTTTTGATCTTTCAAATCATTCCTTGATGCTATGGTATCTTTTAGTCCAAGAAGATGTTGCCATAGTGAATAACCAATATTTTTGAATATATGCATAGGATCAAGAAGATGACATACTTTTAACTCTTTCCAATATCAGAGAATACCATATTGATATGTTCTCTACGAGTGCCAATTTTCCTTTACCTCTCTTCACATACTCATTATCTGAATCATCACTAAGGATTTCTGATTCTAGATCTATCAGAGGTCCATCTGTCCATTTTTTATACCAATCCATAGGCGACATAGGTTTTGGACACTCATTTATTTCAAGCTTTCCATTAAAATGTATTGCTTCTCTTTTAGATCTTAATGGATGATCATCACGCAAGAATCGTCGATGTCGAAGATAAATATTTTTGTTGAGATTCTTACTATAGATTGATCTCAACCAATCACCACAATATGGACAAGCTTTATACATCTCTAATCATGTATGGTGATTCATGACTATTTTCATGCTCCTCAAATGTGCAATTAGTCCTTGAACTATTATGTAACCCTCGACTACTATTTAGTAAACCCGCTATATTTCCATGTGTGTAAGGTCTTCCATCAATATATAATCTTTCATTTTTTGCATGTAAAATCCTTCTACTAATAAGGGATGCTGCATTCAAGCATATTCCATAAAAACTCATGCTTTGAACATAATGTGAACATTGATGCTAATCTCCCCATCCATATATAGGACCACAAAATGACATAAGAGTGACTTCAGAGTTCAGAGGCACATACAAATCCTCTACAATAAAGAGACCATGACCAGCATTAGTAATATGGGATGGAGCAGTCATATAGCGATTACCCCAAAAGTTGAAAACCTCTCCATCTAAAGGAAGTGGTCCTCTATTCCATCCTCCATATCTTCTTCTATCATATGTTTGTACTAAAGAACGATCACAAGCTGGCAATGGATAATCTCCAACCATTTCAGTCTCTAAACCAGGAGGTAGAGGATTTCTAGAAACCTCTGCTTGTAATTGATGAACAGAAAGTCCATGACGTGTACGAGGTATATTAACATTATGAGAAAAATTATCATCATCATCATCATCGAGCAAGTATTCCTATATATCAACAGTAATTTGATTTTGTATATGGTTTTTAAATAAAATAATGACATTAATTTAAATAAAAAATACATACCCAAGCATTATCACGTTGACCAGGTGATGGTGCATCCTCAATTTGGGTACCAAAGCAATCGAGGGAGGCCGACCATAATAACGTACGAATTTGGGTGCCAAAGAAGTTAGTTGCAGCTCAAAAAGGGCGATTACAAATGTGGGTACCCAAGACAATCTTACATGCACAAACACCACAAATCTCCCTCACAAGCAAAGCTTCCACAAAGATGCCAAGGAAAAGCAAGGGTCACCACCAAGCACAAAGAACCAAAGCAGATCAACCCACCTCTTCGACAATCATAAAAAGGCAACCGCAAACGGTCTAGGTGTGGAAACCCAAAGTATCACTAGCTTCCAGAGAGCTAAAGAGCCAACATCGTTGGATACAAAATTCAGAAACCACCCAAAGATACAAAGGATAGAGCTTATGTCTATAGGGCCAAACACTACTCTGAAATGGATCCTTATAAGGAGGCTTACATCATTGCAGTTCAATCGACACCTCCAAACAAAGATTGCATCAAGTCCACAAGTAACATCGAAAACCTTGAACAGCCACAACCATGTGCCTTTGGCATAACCTTGTCTTTTGCACCATTCAGGTCATGCACTTCCAAAGTATGCATCAATATAGGGCCACATTAAACGGCCGTGCATAGACACCATTGAGAAATCCCAGGCGCATGAGGCACAGATGACATATGTAAAGTATTTTGTTGATACTAACCTCCTTCTTTCTGTTTTGCGACATTGTTCAAAAAAAAAAAAAAAACAAGAAAAAGAAAAGTACAAAGAGAACTAGGTGCTTGAAGGCACTCATCAGCGAACCATCAGCAAGGACATCCATCAACAAAAAGACAAGCCAATGGTCAACACTGTGATGGAAGTACACTACAAAAAGATGGAGATCAACGGACCTTTCACCATAGTAAGACTTGTATGCTCCAACAACACTATAACCATGATAGATTAGGAAACCTCTTCATCGGCATATCCTTGAGCACTTTGCTCAAGACCCAATTTATTGCACCATAATTCTTCCAATGCATTTTCCAAGTATGCATGCATAGGGCTACATTACAAGGCCATGCACAAGGCACCTATTTTTTCCAACCCATGCACTAATGCACTTAACCATCAATCATTATGGGTCACAAGTACTTGGCCTCATGTTTCAAAAGTTCAAGGACATCCACTATACAACACCAGTACCCAGGAAGCAATTCACAAAAGATAGCTACTCAAGATCAACATTGACAACCTCTTTGGAGCAACTACCAACCTTTGAAAGCCAAGAAGTATACCCTCTAGCTCAGATCCAAGGAAGAAGTACATACATTGGGCGCAACTTTGGAATAGGCTAGTAGTGGAAAACTGACAAACCCAACAACTGACCAAGCCACATTGGGAAGATGGACCGCTCCTGTTGATACATGAAGGACACTACCTCTCAACGTACTACATGGAACAACCACTACAACAAGGATATGTCAGGGACGACAGACTCAAGAGGAGGGGGAGTGTTGAAGCTCAAGGTCAAGAACAAAGATGGAAGTGCAACAAAGAACTGGACACACAAGAAGAAGGAGCAAGTAGGGAGCTCCAAGAAGCACATGTCAAATTTTCAAAAGAAATCCCTATAAAAATAGTGATTTTCATCACTAAAACCATTGTAAATACCATTTTTCATTTTTGCAACTCCATTTTGTTCAAGCCGAGGAGTCCTTGAGCTTGAGGAGTATTAGAACTATCATCCTACCAATTTCATATTTTGTTGACTCCATTTGAGCTCCCAAATAAGCCCTAGAACCTAATTTTTAACTAGGCCGGACACTAGGTTTGGACAGGGCCAAAACCACTCAAAAAACTATAAAAAGGGCTTGAAAGCTCATTTGAGGGGTTAGCTTGTTGTAGATTTCAGCTTTGTAAGAGAAATCTTTTGGAATTGAAGTCCTTCCACTCTTTGCTCTTACCTTGTGCGCGTGTGTGTGTATGTGTGTGCATGTTTGTATGCTTTCACTCACGCATTTGTGCACTTCACTTGCTCTTGGTCTTCATACCGGTCCTCACGTCTCTACGGATTGAAATTTATGAGGTGAAGCTCCTCACATTGGTACTCACCATTGTGCTAGAGTGATAATGACATTCATGATCCTCTAGATTTTTGGAGAATATCAAGATACAATCAAGGTACATTACAACAAAATCATCTAAATATTCTCGAAAGATATCATTCATCATATGTTGAAAGAGAGCTGGAGCATTTGTAAGACCAAATGGCATAACTACATATTCAAAATGGCCATACCTTGTTCGAAATGCTGTCTTCCATTTATCTCCTTCTCTGATCCTCACAAGGTTGTAAGCTCCTCAAAGATCAATCTTCATGAAGAATTTTGCTTTTCCAAGGTGTTCCAAGAGCTCTGATATAAGTGGTAGTGGGTATCTGTTCTTTATAGTGACTTTATTCAATCCACGATAGTCTACGCACATCCGGAGAGTCCCATCCTTCTTCTTTACAAATAAAATAGGAGCTCCTGCTATAGACTTCGAGTATTTGATAAACCCCTTTGCTAGATTTTCATCAATGTTCTTGTGTAGTCCTGTAAGTTCCTCTGGAGATAGTCTCTCGATTGGTCCAAAGGGTGGTTGTGCTCCCTCTTGAAGATCTATGGGGCAATCATAAGCATCTCTCTTACAGACGGATACCTGACAGTTTAGGTTCTCTACTATATCTTCACTCACACTCCCTCACTGCCATTCTATATTCAAACTCACTTATATAATATTTGTTTCGAGATTCAAAACTCGTAATTCTAGAAGTTTTTATGTACTATATTACAAGCTTGAATTTGTCCCTTCACTAAGGCTTGAATTTCTGAATGCTTTGTTTCTGCTTCTCTTCGTCTTTCTTTATCCTTCATATGTCTTCATGTCTTTATGTCTAATTAGTGAGTGAATCTTCAACAGCTCCCCCTCAATCACTAATTAGCATCCTCTGTTCTTCCATATATTCTTCTTTTCTTTTATTCCTACCATTTCTTTGAATCTGCTTATCTTTACTCCATCCAAGCTCTTTGTCATAATATTTCCAATCTGATCTTTTGTAGGACTATATACTATTTCAATCTCCTTCTCCATTACCTTTTCTCTTACGAAATGATATTGAATCTCTATAGACTTTGTTCTTGCATGAAACACTGGATTTGCTGCAAGATACAGCGAACTCATATTCTCTCCATATATGATAGTTATACCTTGATCAATACCCAAACTTTTGAACAAGGTCTGCATCCATATCACTTCTTTAGCTGCTTCCACAAGTCCTTTATACTCAGCTTTAGTTGATGATAAAGCCATTGTATGCGTCTTCTTTGAACACCAACTAACAAGCTTATCTCCTATGTATATCATATACCCATGTGTTGACCTTCTATCATCTTGACTTCCTGCCCAATCTGAGTCACTATATGCTCTCAACTTTATATCTGATGTAAAAGGATAATATAATCCTTCCTTTATGGTTCCTTTAATATATCTAAGAACCCTTTGTCCTGCAATCCAATGTTGATCCTTCGAACAATGCATAAACTATGAGAGAACTCCCACTGCATAAATAAGATCAGGTCTTGTTAGTGTAGCATAAATCAAGCTTCCCACTAAAGATTGATACTTCCTCATATCTTTAAACTCTGCACCATCATATTTGTTGAGTTTATGATTGACCTCAAGTGGTGTTGAGGCTTCTTTGCAATTCTCCATGTTAAACTTCTTCAATAAGTTGAGAAGATATCTTTCTTGCGAAACATATATACCATGATCTGCATGAGTGATCTCCATTCCAAGAAAATATGATAAGTTTCCTAAATCACTTATCTTGAATTCCTTCTCAAGTAATCTCTTTACCTCCTTGATTCCTTCATTCGAAGTTCCTGTTATTATAATATCATCTACATAAATACAAATGTAGATCATACCTTCATCTGCTCTCTTAATGAGTAGACTTGCATCTGCTTTTGAACTTTGATATCCAAGATCATTGAGATGCTTCACAAGTCTATAATTCCAAGCTCTTGGAGCTTGCTTTAATTCATAGAGTGCGCTTCTTAATCTGCAAACATGTTTTGGACAACTGGAACTTACAAACCCTTCAGGTTGTTCCATGTAGACTTCATCTGATATATATCCATTTAGAAATGCATTCTTTATATCCAACTGACTTAACCTCCATCCTTTTGATGCTGCTATAGCAATAACTGTCCTTATGGTTGACATCTTTGCTATAGGACTGAATGTCTCATCATAATCTATGCCATGTGTTTGAGCATAGCCTTTGACCACCAGTCTAGCTTTGTATCTAGCTATTCTTCCATCTGCAAGCTTTTTAACTTTGTAAACCCATTTATTTCCAATCACTTTCTTACCATTTGTTTTTGGAACAAGTTCCCAAGTCTTGTTCTCCTCAAGCACATTGAACTCTTCCTTCATTGCTTCTTCACATTGTTTCTTACCTTTTGCTTCATTATAATTCTGAGGTTCTCCTTCTTCCTTCACTATGTAAGCATAATTTTTCTGAGTCAAATAAGAAGTATCATAAGAATACCTTGTCGGTTGTTTCCTTAATCTGCTTGACCTTCTTAGTTCATACGCTTCATGTGTATCTGAATGCACTTCTTCATCAAATCTAGGTGCATCTTCATTTCTCATATCTGATCCAACTCTAGATGTCCTTGCTTGCATATGATCTTCATCTCCATTTACCTGCATATGTGATTTACCTTTTTGATTTCTTCTTACCTCTTCTTCAAATGTTTCATCATTATGCTCTTTATCTGCATACCAACTCTTCTCTTCATCAAATCTCACATCTCTAGAAACAATAAACTATTTGGTTAAAGGACTCCATAGCCTATAACCCATCTGCTTTTCATCATATCCAATGAACACATATTTTTCAGCCTTTGGTTCAAGTTTATGTCTAAGTTGTGATGGTACATAAGCATAAGCAATTGATCCAAACACTTTGCAATGATCAAGTGTTGGTTTCTTACCCCACCAAGATTCATAAGGGGTCATTCCATTTAAAGCTACACATGGTAATTTGTTTACAAGATATGTGGTTGTATTTACAGCCTCAGCCCAAAGATAATTTGGACAATTCTTCTCCTTTAACATTGCTCTTGCAAACTCAACTAAAGTTTGGTTTCTTCTTTCTTCCACTCCATTTTGTTGCGGTGTATACCTGGAAGTGATTTCTCTTTTGATACTTGCATTCCAAAGATAATCATTGAATTCTTGAGAGAATTATTCTCCTCCTCCATCAGACCTTAGCCTCTTGAGTTTTTGTCCTGTAACTCTTTCAACATATGCATGAAAATGTTTGAAGGCTCCAAACACTTCTGATCTTTCCTTTGGAACATAAAGCGTTATCCATCTTGTAGCATCATCAATAAAAAGAGCATAATACCTAGAACCATTGATTGATCCACCTTTTGTTGTCCCCATACATCTGTATGTATGAGTTCTAGCAAACCATCATGTTTGTAACCCTTCTTCTGAAATGGTAACCTGTGTGCCTTTCCCATTTGACAAGCTTCACATTTTTGAATCATATGTTGAATCTTCATCCCTTTTACAGATTGTTTTTCCACCATAGTTTTGATTCCTTTTTCATTAAAGTGTCCTAACCTCTTATCCCAGAGGTCTAATTCTGTAAATACTTCATCACCATGTGTGATCAAGGCTTGACCAACGTTCCCTTGCACTTTAAGAGTAAAAAGTCTACCTTCCTTCTTACCATAGATGACTTGATTGTATCCATTCTGTGGATCTTCAATGAATACTCCTTCATTTGTAAATCTGACTTGAAAACCTTTTTCTACTATCTATCCCACATTGATCAATTTCTTTGGGATTGTTGGAACATACAAAACATTTGTTAGCAGGTCAGCTCCATTCCTGCACTTGACTTTTCGAATTGAATGCACATTATGTTTTGTGTTATCACCTATTTATACTGTATGATTTGAAATACCTCCTTCCAATTCTGATAATAATTCTATATTACTTGACAAATGATTTGAACAACCAGAGTCAATATAGAATATCTTGAGATCTTCATTCTTTGATACACTTATTGAGTTCATCATTAATGTTGTATGATTGTCATTCTTTGTATCATTTCAAATGTTGATGGTTCTTCTAAATTGATATCCTGAGCAATATAGATTGAGTGTTTAGCGACTAGAGAGGTGTCATATCCATACCTTTCTGGCTTCTTCTTTTCCCTAGTTGATCTCCTTATTGTTTGTTGAGAGGATTCTGCAATATCCCTTAAGTCTTGCATCTTCTCTTTACCTTTATTGCTCCATACTTTGAAGTTCCTCCCTGGTGTTTTCTGATCATCATCAGAATCACTTGAGTCTTCACATTGTTGACTATTTACCTTTTGAATTGTAGGAAAGTCTTCTTCTAGGTCATAAGGTAGTTTGACTTTTCTGCAATCATTTTCAAACCACGAGTTGTTTTCATCAAAGACAACATCTGTGCTAACAATAAAACCTTTAGTACTTGGATTATACAACCTTTACCCCTTTTGATTAAGATCATAACCTATGAACACACAATTCTTTGCCTTTGGATCCATTTTACCTCTGATTTGTGATGGAACATGTGCATATGCTATGCACCCAAAAATTCTGCAATGATCTAGACTAGGCCTTCTTCCATTTCAAGCTTCATGTGGTGTCATCCCATCCAATGCTTTAGATGGGAGTCTATTGATAAGATAGGTGGCTGTGGATACATCCTTTGCCCAAAGATAATTGGGCAATTTCTTCTCATTGATCATGGACCTTGCTGCCTCCACAACACTCCTATTCCTCCATTTTGCTACTCCATTTTGTTATGGAGTATATTTGGTGGTGATTTCTCCTTTGATACCTCTATCTTGGATATATGTATCAAACTCATGGGAGAAGTATTCTCCCCCTTCATCTCACATTAGCCTCTTTAGTGTTTCCCTTGTCTGATTTTCAACAAGAGCAAGATATGTTTTGAAACAATTGAATACTTCATCTTTGTGCTTCATAGTATGGTCCATCTGCTACAATCATCAATGAATGATACACAATACCTGGATCCTAAAATTGAAGGGTCTTTGCTAGGTCCCCAAACATTTGTGTGGACTAGCTCCAATAGATCACCATGAATGTAACCTTTCTTCATAAATGGTTGTCTATGAGACTTCCCAAATTGTCATGCACTGCATTTGTATATCATATGTTGCTTGGATATATTTGGCAATCCAAGCACACTCTGATCTCTGCATATTTGCTTTAAGCTTCTTTCTCCTATGTGAGCTAATCTTTTGTGCCACATTTCTAATTGTGATAAGGTTTGTCCTCCATAATTGAAAAGTGCTATATTTCTAGTATCCTATATTTCAAGTGTAAAGAGTCTACCTGTCTTTTCTCCTTTGGCTATCTTTCTGAATCCTTGTTGAGGATCTTCGAAAAATGCTCCATTTATTGTAAACCTTACCTAAACGCCTTTTTCTACAATTTTTCCAACACTTATCAAGTACTTGGTTATGGTAGGTACATACAATACCTTACTGAGTAGATTCATGTTTCCATCTGAGGTCTTCACATTCCCTATTTTTTCAACTAAGTGCCTTGTATCATCTCTTGCCTAAACCCCATGGTTGTTCCTTGGATCCTCTAAGTCAGATAGCAATGCCACATTTCCTGCTACATGATTTGAACAACCAGAATCTATATAAAACACATGCTCATCTGTTTTACCTTGTCTCATGGTCATGTTCATTAACAAAAGTGAGTCTTCTTGTACGTGCTCTTCAATATAATTGTTCTAGTATCTCCTTCCTCTATAGCCTCCTTGGTTATTGTAGTAATTGTTATAGTTGTTGAAGTTGTTCGATCTTCCTCTTCCATAGCTTCCTCTATTGAAGCCTCTTCCTCTTTGATTTCTTGGGTTCCTGAAACAATTCTCAGTTGTGTGGTTAGTCAATCCACATATTGCACATGGAGAGGTGCTTTGGAATGTCCCCCTGCCTTGTCTTCCTCCTTTGCCTCTTCCTCTTGTACCTCTACCTCTTCTTGCAAAGTTAGCTTGGGAGGTACTAGCTTCATCATCAGATTTCTTGCCTTTACCTTTACCATCCTTACTCTTGTTCTTATCAGTGTATATGGCAAAGGATTCATTACCTTTTGAGTTGTCATTGTTCTTCACAAGCTTGGCTTCATGAGTAAACAATTGTCCCATTAGAGTATTGAAGTTAGGTACCTGCATGTCCATGTATAGATCCATTGCAGTAGTAAATGCTTCTCACTTGTCATCTGCTTTGATTCCATTGATCACTTGTCTCACAATTTTCTCCTCGTCAATGACTTCTCCAATGCTTCCAGGTTGATCAGCTAGGTCCTTCATTTTAGTGACATAATCAGTCACATTTTGTTTGGGCATCTTCTTGAGTGTTGTGAACTCCATCCACAGTTGATTCTTCCTTGCTCTAGTGCTTGAAGAGAAGAATGGTTCAAGTGCATTCCAGGTTTCTTGTGATGTCTTACAATTTCTAATAAGTGGGAGTAAGAAATCAGAAACTGAGTTGAGAAGGTATGACCTCACCAATGCATCCTTTGAGCACCATGTTGATAACCTTTCTTGTTCTTCTTGAGTGGGTTTCCCTTTGCTTCTAAGTATTGGCATTGACTCATCTCTAGATATGTAACCATGAAGATTTCTACCTTGTAGATATGCTTCCATTCTAATAGACCAAGCAGACTAATGACCTCGATCCAATTTGTCAATTGATGATGGGAATCCATCTCCCATGTTGAGTTGATGATTGCTCTTATACCACTGTGAGGAGATGGTTGGATACACTCTAGAAATGAGCTGGTGCTGCACAAATCCTGCTTTACACCTGCCAATGTTACTTCAGATTACCTTAGTAGACACCTTTAGCTTCCCAAATATGCATTTGTACCCATAATGTGCTTTGGAACATCACCTTCAAATAGTTGCATCAAAATAGACCATTTCCAATATTGAAGAGTGGCAAAACTTGCTATTTATGGATTGTAACCTGCTCAATGTTTCATTCAGTGTTCACTCACTGCTTACAAGTGACTTGAGAGCTTTTAGCCATATCTAATTGGACCCCTAAGCTTGCTATAGGAAGTTATTTCACTAATTTAGGACGAGTATATGCTGAGAAATAATCTTAAGAAGTTAGGGGTGTAATCCCAACATTTTAGGAGGATGATAGTCAACAGACATAGGCAGATTGTAATGAACATATCTCTCGGATCCCTGAACCAATTGACGTGAAAATTGATAGCATAGAACTACAAGAATTAAGTATACGTAGAGAGCTCCTCAAAACAATCTCTATGAAAATGAGAGTATAGCAGTAGGCAATAGTGAACATGACATAGTTGCATAATCAGAAACAAATATGTAATGTATTGAATGTATAATACAAAGGAGATGTTGTAGGCTTACTCATACATGTGTAGGCTAAGTGTGCCCACACCCTTGAAGCTCAATATGTCCTTCTTCTGCTCTCTATCCCGGGACTCAGAGTCATGAGCTTTTATAGATAAATTTGAATTTGAATTTGGAATCTATCACCTAAAAGTGATCCTAATTAATTTATTCCAATCAATTGGTTGTTGTGAATTACAACTCTTAAAGCTATGAGATTCTCTCAAGCTTTGCATTTTACATTTATCTTTGAGTTAAACGCAAGACATTTACAAGAGGTGTTCACATATGACTTATGAACATTCATGCTTAAAATATGAAGTAAACCTTTGATCTTTTGGTCAAGCATCAAGGATTTCCAAATGTACCAACAACTATCATGCCTACGATCTTGTACAACATTGTGTTCTAATACAATAGATCAATACTTCTCATCTATGGTCTCTCTGTCATAGTCACTTAAAACAATGAACTGGTACTACTGATATCTTAGTCATTTTGTCACCATTTTCAATGTTCTATAGGTTCTTGGAATCGGCTTTAACTTCTCTATGTGCTCACAAAGTTTGAAGATAATCCATTTAGCAAATGTGGAGAAAATCATGTCGAATCACTCACTAGTCAAACTTTGTAGAGGTCGTAAAAAATCGGGGGCAATGATTCAATTGTTAAATTGATTGCTCAATGTATAGTGCATCATTTTAAGTGATTACTGTTGGAGCAAGCAATCTCCAAATTCATATCCCTTAGATATTTTTTTCTTTAAAGCATCATTCATGTGACTCCAGTCTTATGAGTTTTATTTAGCATCCAAAAAAGAAAAAAAGAAAAGACATCACTTGCGCACGTAGTAAAAAACTTGCATAATTCACTCCTAGGAAGTTGCACGACTTTTTTTCAATCAAAGGAAATATGGAAAGTAACGGTTGTTTCTCCTTGATTTAAGGAAACAGTATTTGGTAAGAAGAACTCACGCGGTGCTCTTTTGCCGCTCTAATCTACCTGTATATAAGGATTAGAAGAGAATAGAATTCTTGGGTGACCATGCATTTTACGCTTATATCTGTTGTCGACCCCTTTACATTTGTCTCTTGGTATTTATGACAGTACATTCCTCTCTTGTGATACTCACGTACTACACTTCTCCTATCTTGTGATAATCAAGTACTGTAACTTGCGCATATACTCAAAGTATAGAAACAATACTATCTGGCTAATTCATACTGTGTGCACGACTCACAGTAGCTATGTGTTACAAAGAATTATAGATACTATCATTGCATGCAGCTCCTCATTTATCTGTTGCACTGTTCCTTGCTTCTGTAATATGCGATTGTATATGTTGCTCTGAATTAGACATCATGTTGTTTTTATGTATTCATCTCGCATGTTTTTTATAGTTTGTTATGTACTGTTCAATAGTACATAACAAGTCATTGAAAACAATGCATGCATAAAAAGTTTCAATTGTTGAAGCATTACGAAAGACTGTATATTCGGTATATGACAGCGTTCAGACTTTCTTTTGATCACGATCATTCATATGGATAGATAACATGATAGCACTCACAATTTCTATTTACGGTCAATATGATTTACATATATACACGTGTTGTTTGTATACATAAGAATGCTATTTGATGGATGTGCATATCGTTATATGTTGAGCAAGATATGATGCGGACATGATGATATCATGTCATAAGTCATTCCTTTATTTTTGCTATCCATTGAGAACTCTCAAATATAGAGTGTTCGCTGCATATGAATAAGATATAATCTGTGCATAGACTCCACTCATTATTTTTCATGAGTTTTACAAGTTGCAGACATCGCATTATACACACGTGGCGGGAGTCGTACTGTATATGCGAAGCTACAGGAGAAGAAGTCAATTAAGCTTACATGACAGACTTCAAGAAATAAAGATGAAGCTACTCAAGGCTCTACACCAAATATGAAGGACGACTATCAATCAACTACTCAAGACTCTACACCGAATATGAAGGACAACTACCAATTGCAGAAGACCGCAAGGGCAACTATCATGAAGGAAAGAACTAGCAATCCGATACAGCAGCACTTCTTATGTCTATAAGTCATGTGTGAGGAAGAACAACCCACAAGATAATTTTCAGGAATATTCTTAGTTCATTGAGAAATCTCTTACATACATTAAGAAGGGTTCACATGCATGTTTCCTTTTACTGTAACATTCGCATGACCTCTCTTCAGATTATAAGTAATTTTTAGAGTCATTTATAACTCCACGCTCCTCCATCCACGTTTCCGTGCATATATATCTCATTGTTCTTATAAACTCACAGTGGTATCAGAGCCTCGCTATAGCCTTCCATAGTCATAGCCAAATCCCTCTTAACATCTCATATTTGAGAATTGTCAACGGAGCAAGGTAAATCAGTTTGCATTGGAAGAACGAATCCAAGGTCTATGAAGTAAGAAGCTCAGGAGATCCATTTTCAACTACATCAAAGGTCTATGTTATACATGCTACACATGCTCTACATGGTTCTAGTCAGTGGACGAGACAATGTTACAAGTGGATACAACATGGTTTTTTCTACTAACAGACATTTATGCACATGTTCATATGTTCATGCTTGTCATGTTCTCTTTAAAATGTCAAGTTTATTGCTTATCTTATGACTTGAATTGATCATGAAGCTAATGGAGGATTTTTCTCTGGGCTCCATCAACAAAAAGATTGTTTATCAAGCTACAACAGACAATGTGTTTCAAAATGAGTTTCACATTTTTTCGAGACAGCAATGCTCTTCATTTCTTGTTGTGTTGGGAATTAGGTTATCATGCTTAACAAGCTACATAAACTTTACGTTCGTCGGTCTCATATGATCATGAGAAACTCTTTGGAATTACTAATATCATTTCTTCATTTGCTTCTTGAGCAAATGATTCTATGATTACTCAAGTGGTGTTGCAAAATGCTATTATGTTTTTAATGGTTCACCCGAGGCCTCAAACAATCATTCATTGTATCTATTATACATGAGGCACATGGAGGTTATATTCATGAAGCTTTATGAATCTTACGTTATGTAACTCATCTACCTTGTCACACAAGGAGATTATGAAGCAACTTGGCTTGATTCCATATTAATGGAAATAATGTGCTATCTACTTCAACAACAAATTGTGATATAGGCATTTCCGTTGCAAGTCAACCATGCAAGGATTCAAGGATATCTTAGGATATCTCAAGCTTTCTATTCAAGGCTACATGCAACTCTCTTCAGGATGTGAAAGGTCGTGAAGAAGTGTCTTGAAGAATCGGCATCAAAGGAGGCTATCATCATCAAACTACGAAGAAAAGCATAGAATAAAGAAGGGAATCTCAATATCCGACATTGAAGACCATTTTCAAGGAAGGCTTGGATTCAAGGCTCAAGTCAAGGATCGACATCAAGACATAAATGATTTTAAGTAAAGATATTATGAAGACTTACACAACTCACAAGGTTCAAGGATGGAGAATTGGACGATTAAAAGCTACTCGTGGTAAAGCTCCTAAGAGTTGAAGCTACTTTCTCCAAAGACTTCATTTCAACAATCAAGAAGGCATTCTTCATTAGAAGCATTCATTTGGTAATGTATATCAATTTGGGTTCTTCCTTGATAGTATTCATTTAATAAGATCTGAGTGCACTTAAAACTAGTTAGGATCAATGCTCATACATGTTCTATCTTGGAGATACCACATTCTCTAGCATTCTAAGCCTTCTCATAGAAACCTATGTCATACTAAAATTTACTCTCTATCATATACTTTTGTATCAAAAGAAGATCACATAGATCTCATGCCCATTGATATGTACCTCTCAAGCTCCACTTTTTGTATATTGAGATATGTACACAAAGTAAAAAGAAAAAACTTGTATTTGTAGTCAAGTGCTATTCAATCACATATCCATCAAAAAGTGTATTTGCAGCCAAGTGCTATATAAGCACTCTTTCATCGTTGAAGAAGATCAAAAGAAAATTAAAAGAAAATGATTGAAGTGATCGAGGCAAGGACCGTGGACGTCACTACTCAAAGAGCTCATCATGAAGCTCATTTCTCCATTGAAAGAATCAAAGGAAGATGAAGAAAAGTGCATCCAACGCACTTGAATTGAAGAGTTCCTCACCTTTGGAAGATGAAATAAGTACATTCAACACACTCAAAGAAGAAGAAGACCTTCTCACAAAAGAAGAAGAAGGAAAAGTGTATTCAGCATGCTTAAACAAAGATGAGAAATTACTCTACTCTACTTGGAGAGACATAAAGCACTTCTAGATCTGCTACTATAAGTCAATTTGACTTATATTCATATACAAAACATAAAAGTTGTATGGACTCTCATTTATAAAGGGTCTTTCAAAGGCTACACATTATCACACACATCAAATTCCTAGTAAAAGTTAGTAAAAGCATTCAAATCCCCTCATTGTAAAAACAAATAGTTGAGCACATTACAAATGGTGTGAGCACTTGTTTCTTCACATAGAAGGTGAAATCAAAATGGATTTTAATCAAGAAGTTGAAATATTGATTAACTTTATTTCCTCATGTAAAAGAAGACAACCAAATAGGTGAGCACATTACAAGTGGTGTGAGCACTTGCTTCTACACACAGAAAGTGTAATCATAATGGAGTTTGGTCAAGAAGTTGGGATCTTGATTAACTTCATGTAAAAGAAGTCAACAAGCAGGTGAAGGAATAAAATCACTCTAGAGCTAGAGCAATGCTCGCTCCAAGATGAGTGAGGGAAAACCACAACCTCTGAACTTTGCATTGGACAAAGTTAAGTTGTTATACCTAAATGGCAAAAGCCATAGATAAAGCACTTTGTAGCTTTGTGACTTGTTTGAAGCTTCCATCATGTATTATGATCAAATGATCATCATTATAAAGAGCTCATGTATCAAGCTCTTAAAGTCTTATGTAAAGCTTACACATTACAAAGAAAAGCATACAGAAGGGTCTTCAAATTGAAGGGGAGATACTCTTGAAGAAAGATTCGTCATCAACATACAACAAAGACTACACTTTTGAAGGAAGAATCAACGTCAAAAGAAGAAGAAGACAATCAGCCAAAAGGAAGTTACTCTTGAAGCAAAGATCAACTACATGGAGCAAAGGACTACATCAATGGACAACATCAGCTTATGAAGAAAACAACAACAAAGGGAGAAAAGAAATCTACTACATAGAGATTTAAAATAAGGTCACAAACAATGTAGAAGAGCATCAAATACTATACAGTCATCTCAAAGGAGCAGAAAAGCTATTACTTGGAAATCAATAAAAAAAGGCATCAACTACAATCAGAGAAAGGAAGCTAGCACATGGAAGAAGAATCAACATATGGAAAGGATCAAAGATCAAAGTTACCTCAAGGAGCTATTTACATCAAATGCCAACCAACAACAACTATGACCAACAAAGAAGGAACTTCATCAACCAAAAAAGGATTCAAAAGAAGATCACATGGAGGAGCTATATCTCAACTATACGAAGACTACATCAACACCAACATCAAGGTCTAGAAAGACTATATCTACATCAATATGGTTCAACTATGAAGATACATAAAGAAAAGGAAGAAGGAAGCAAAAGCAAATCTAGAAGGGTTCAAGGCACAAGGAAGATCACATCAAAAGGGAGATAGCAAAACAAGAGAGGAAGAAGACAACAAAGAGAAACAAAATGAATTTGAAGATTGAAGGGGAGCTATTGGAGCAAGCAATCTCCAAATTCATATCCCTTAGATATTTTTTTCTTTAAAACATCATTCATGTGACTCCGGTCTTATGAGTTTTATTTAGCATCCAAAAAAGAAAAAAAGAAAATACATCACTTGCGCACGTAGTAAAAAACTTGCATAATTCACTCCTAGGAAGTTGCACGACTTTTTTTCAATCAAAGGAAATATGGAAAGTAACGACTGTTTCTCCTTGATTTAAGGAAACACTATTTGGTAAGAAGAACTCACGCGGTGCTCATTCACCGCTGTAATCTACCTGTATATAAGGATTAGAAGAGAATAGAATTTTTGGGTGACCATGCATTTTATGCTTATATCTATTGTCGGCCCCTTTACATTTGTCTCTTGGTCTTTATGACAGTAAATTTCCTCTCTTGTGATACTCACGTACTGCACATCTCCTATCTTGTGATAATCAAGTACTGTAACGTGCATATACTCAGTGTATAGAAACAATACTATCTGGCTAATTCATACTATGCGCACGACTCACAGTAGCTATGCGTTACAAAGAATTATAGATACTATCATTGCATGCAGCTCATCATTTATCTGTTGCGTTGTTCCTTACTTCTGTAATATGCGGTTGTATATGTTGCTCTGAATTAGACGTCATGCTATTTTTATGTATTTATGTCGCATGTTTTTTATAGTACTGTTATGTACTGTTCAATAGTACATAACAAGTCATTGAAAACAATTCATGCATAAAAAGTTTCAATTGTTGAAGCATTACGAAAGACTATATATTCGGTATATGACAGCGTTCAGAATTTCTTTTGATCATGATCATTCATATGGATAGATAACATGACAACGCTCACAATTTTTGTTTACGGTCAATATGATTTACATATATTCATGTGTTGTTTGTATACATAAGAATGCTATTTGATGGATGTGCATATAGTTATATGTTGAGCACGATATGATGCTGACATGATGATATCATTTCATAAGTCATTCCTTTATTTTTGCTATCTGTTGAGAACTCTCAAATATAAAGTGTTCACTGCATATGAATAAGATATAATCTGTGCATAGACTCCACGCATTATTTTTCATGAGTTTTACAAGTGTAGACATCGCATTATACACATAAGTGGCGGGAGTCGTACTATATATGTGAAGTTATAGGAGAAGAAGTCAATTAAGCTTACATGATAGACTTCAAGAAATAAAGACGAAGCTGCTCAAGGCTCTACACCAAATATGAAGGACGACTATCAATCAGCTACTCAAGATTCTACACCGAATATAAAGGACAACTACCAATTGCAGAAGACCGCAAGGGCAACAATCATGAAGGAAAGAACTAGCAATCCAATACAGCAGCACTTCTTATGTCTATAAGTCATGTGTGAGGAAGAACAACCCACAAGATAATTTAAATTTTCAAGAATATTCTTAGTTCATTGAGAAATCTCTTACATACATTAAGAAGGGTTCACATGCATGTTTCCTTTTACTGTAACATTTGCAGGATCTCTCTTCAGATTATAAGTAATTTTTGGAGTCATTTATAACTCCATGCTCCTCCATCCACGTTTCCGTGCATATTTATCTCATTGTTCTTATAAACTCACAATTACACTTGGAAGCATTAGCTCATTAAGGTAATTTGATACCTATAATTAGAGGATTTTTACTAATTCCTACTGTATAGGAAGCACTGATCATAACAAGTAGCAGGTGTGTGAACAATAATAGAAGGTTTTCATTGATCCTTCAACTTGGAAGTAGTCTGTTTTGGTTCAATCATTTCTCATATAATTTCCAAAGTACATAGGTACTTGTATAGTGTCATTGGAAAGCTAAGAGGGCCTACAATGCAACTCTGAAGCAAGAAGTAAATGGTTGAATAAGTGAAGAGGTATACATGTCACAACCACCAGGTTTTGAAAACCCTAATCATCCATCTTATGTTTGCAGACTTAAGAAAGCATTGTATGGATTGAAACAAGCTCCTAGAGCTTGGAATTACAGGTTGGTTACATATCTTCAAGATCAAGGGTTCAAAGCAAGCAGCTCAGATCCTTCTCTATTCATCAAAAGGGATCACAATGAGGTTATCTATCTATGTGTATTTGTAGATGATATTATTGTGACACGTGATGATCTAAATGGCATTCAAAGGATCAAGAGACACATGCAAGAGGAGTTCAAAATCAGTGACCTAGGTGAGCTCACATATTTCCTAGGTATGTAGGTTATATATATAGATGAAGGAATGTATTTGACTCAAAGAAGATCCATTCAAGATCTTCTTCTCAAGTTCAAAATGGAGAACACTAAGCCTACAGGTACACCTTTGGAGATGAATCATAAACTAAGAGTTTATGAAGGTGAGAAAATTCAAGACATTAAAGAGTATCAAAGCTTGGTAGGAAGCTTGATATATGCTACTCATACAAGGGCAGACATCTCATATAGTGTGGGAGTGCTTAGTCAGTTCATGCACTCACCGAGAAAACCACACATGGATGCGGCTAAGAGAGTACTTAAGTATCTCAAAGGTACAGTCAACGAAGGTATATTCTATCCTTAATCTTCAGATTTGGATATCAAAATCTACTCAGATGCAGATTGGGCAGGAGCTAAGGATGATAGAAAAAGTACATCTGGTTACTTAGCATTTGCAAGTTAGTTACATGGAGTTCCAAGAAGCAACCAACAGTTGCTTTATCCTCAACTGAAGCAGAGTACAGAGGCTTGACCATAGCAACTCAAGATGCAATATGGTTAAAAGCATTGTATACACATTTGGGACTTGTGAGTTCCAAACCTCACATATTTGGAGATAATGTAAGTTCCATGCATCTAGCGGCAAATCCTATTTTCCATGCAAGAACCAAGCTCATGGCAAAGGAGATCGACATTTCTTTTGTTCCAACTGAAAGGCAAGTAGCAGATATGATGACGAAGGCACTTGATGGAATAAAGCTTTGTAGATTCAAAGGCTATCGCATCAAAGGCTGGATTTGATCTACATCAAAGGCTATCGCGTCGAAGGAATATCCGTTGGAGAGTTCTTTTTCATATGCTCATTTATTGTATTTTTTTGAGAGATTTTTGATGGTTCATTTACCATCGTAAAAGCCTTGAGCTTTACACATGTAAAGATAGAAAGATAGAGCCCAAATCCCACGAACTTGTGGTGGTTGAAGTTGCATTCAATCAAGCAATCAACCACCTAAAAGTAGATCAAACTAGATCTTCACTTTTCCTAGATTGTAGGAAACTGAATTGATTCCCTCCAACAACCATTCCTACCTTCATTTGAATTCAAAATCCACTTTTAGAAGTCGTGGAACACTCCTAGAGTCAATATAAAGACTTGAAATCACTTGTACAATATATGGAAGCAATATACATACAGTTGTGACCATCATTGTCTTGCTCCTTCAATTCTCTCCATCATCTTCTTTGCCAACAGTAATCTTGCAAAGGTTGCTGCTCTATCTGCAGAGCTCCAAATTGAGTGCAAGATGGCTCATTGGAAAGGTATTAGTGTCTTGTTTATGTCTATAAATGTTCAAATCATTTAATTCAGTAGATTGGGAGAAATCTGAGTTTTTCTGTCTCGGGGTCAATCTCTGCGTATTCCTGAAAAATAGTAAGTGTCACCGGTGAATGTCTCATTCATTCCTATAGCATATTTTTCTTATTCCTTATAAATTTGTGCATTCTATACACTCAACACTATTTTTATCACGCCCGTAAAAGGATTTTTTCTAATTGTAATCAGGCTGGTCGCTATGGGCATTTGAAGTTCATTGTCTCTTCCATAGATAGTAAGTTTTTTGAGCTAGTTGACCCGTGAACCTATTTATTTTGTATCGACTCATTCTCGTTGATGCTCCAAAGTACATAGTGTATTTCTTTGCACTTATTGCATGTCTAAAAGGTCTATTTGAGTCTCTATAAGCTCAAGGGCTGGTCTTGTGCCGGTTGGCTTGACCAAACTTCGTCGCTTTGAAGCGCACTTTTCTACCTTCTACAAGCTTCTCCAAGTTCTTTCATTACTCACCATTGCAATTAGAACTTGTTGAGCCCATAAAAGTCATATTGGTCAAAGTCAATTGTAGTCAAAGTCCATCCTGGTCAAAGTCAAAAGGTCAAAGTCAACCAATCAAAGTCAACAATATCAAGATCAAAGTCAACAGGGTCAAAGTCAAAGTGTTCGAAGTGCAAGTGTCAAAGTGCACAGGTAGTGCACAATTAAGTGTTCACACGGAGAAAGTGGTTGCAAGTTGCAGAGGTATTTCTCTAATTTCCCTAAGGTTCAAAGTGTTTTTAAAGTGTTTTGGAAGGTTCAGGTGAACCCTCTCTTATGTGCAAAAGTGAAGACTTAAAAGGAAAATGTGAAGGTATGTGAAGCGGCAGCGTACGCAGAAGTGAAAGTTGTTAGAGAATTCCTCTCCTAATCGCAGCGGAAAGTGTAGAAGACCTTCTCAGGATGAAGACTCTTGCCAACAGCAGAAACTTCAAATGAAAACTGGTACCAACGGAAATATCCAATGAACTTGAAACTTTGGTCACTCAAACTAGACACCTAGAGCTTTCAAATGAGATATCAAACACTCAATTTGGAGTAGATTTGAGTTGTCAACTATTTGATTCAAAACAGACTACCTGTCCACTCAGTTAGGCTGAAAACTGGACTTCACTAAAACCTGAATAACTCAGAGAGCATAAAGAATTTCATAAACCTGTTCTAAATAGAGGAAGTACTCAAGATAAGCTTTCCAACGAATGTTTAAACACTAAATTTGGATACATATGTTGAGAGATATGACTCTCACAAGTAGACTACCCAAAAATGGGTGTGCGGCTGGTCATAGCTGAAAACTGGACTTCACTAAAACCTGAATAACTCAGAGAGCATAAAGAATTTCATAAAACTGTTCTAGACAGAGGAAGTACTCAAGATAAGCTTTCCAACGAATGTTTAAACACTAAATTTGGATACATATGTTGAGAGATATGACTCTCACAAGTAGACTACCCAAAAATGGGTGTGCGGCTAGACACACTCTATGAGAGTGAACTGAACGAAATGACTCAAACCAAATGAAGTAGATACAAGGGGGCTTCCACGCCTTCTTCCTCTCTCCTTGAGTGTCCTCCCTTGCTTCTTTTATAGCCAAGTGACCAAAAACTCTCATGATGAGTTTGAGAGCTCTTCTCCATCATTTCTCCACTACTTTGGACAGCCACTCCTCTTACAATTCAGATTTTGGATTTGATTCTCTTTTGAATGATTCTCTTTTGGCCTCCACTACTTGCTGAAGTAAATGCTTCTATTTTTCATTTTTGTATTTTCCTTCTACTTGAAGAAAATCCTTTTTGCAAAAATATATACGAGCTTACTTCTTTATTTTTAACACTCCCCCTCAAGCTCACATGTGAGCTTGCACCTTCAACCATATCTTGTAAGTTGATGTCGTCCTTGAACCTCTTGAGCTTAGAAGCATCGAGGGACTTTGTAAGCATGTCTGCAACCTGGTCATTAGTTCCAATGAACTTTATATCCACATCCTTGCTCAAAACTTTTTCTCGAACATAGTGATAATGCACTTCTATGTGCTTGCTTCGTGCATGAAACATTGGATTGTTTGTCAAGTGAATGCTTGACATGTTGTCACCATAAATTGGAATGGTCTCCACCTGCACATCAAGATCAGCCAAGAGCTTCTTAATCCACATAGCTTCACAAGTTGCAAAGGCTAAACCTCTATATTCAGCTTCTGTAGATGATAGTGCAACAGTAGGTTGCTTCTTTGAGCTCCATGTGATAGGTTTGCTACCTATCATGAACACATAACTTGAAGTGGATCTTCTATCCTCCTTGGAACCAGCCCAATCAGCATCACTGAAGCCCTTTACCTGCAATTCTTCATCATATCTATAAAACAATGCATGATTGACAGTGTGCTTCACATATCTTAGCACTCGTTTGGCTGAATTTAAATGTTCACTTGTTGGAGCTTGCATAAATTGAGAAAGAACTCCAACAATATAACACAAATCTAGTCTTGTGATCGTAGCATAGATCAATGAACCTATAATACTCCTGTATGTAGTTACATCATGTAACTTCTCTCCATCATTTGAGCATAGCTTCACATTTGTGTCCATAGGTTGAGTGAGTGGTTTGCATTCACTCATTCCAAATCTGAAAAGAACATCCAATAGGTATTTTCTTTGCATTAAGTAAATGCCATCTTTCCCATAGACTATCTCAATGCCTAAAAAGTATTTCAGCTCACCAAGATCTGAAATTTTAAACTCCTTACCGAGTTTCCTTTTGATCTCTTGTATTCCTGTAACATTACTTCCTGTTATGATGAGATCATCAACGTATATGCAAATATATACCTGCTTGCCTTCTTCTTTCTTCATGTAGAGAGAGGGATCTGCATTACTTGGACTATACCCACACCTTGTGAGGTACTCGACCAATCTTTGATTCCAAGCACGTGGTGCTTGCTTCAGCCCATACAAAGCTTTCTTCAATCTACAAACAAAATTTGGATGCTTTTTGTCTTCAAATCCAATCGGTTGACTCATGTATACCTCTTCTTGAAGTTCACCATTGAGAAAAGCATTTTTTATGTCGAGTTGGTACAATGGCCATCTCCTTGCTGCACTCACTCCAATCAAGGTTCTAATTGTTCCCATCTTTGCAACCGGGCTGAAAGTCTCTTCATAATCGATGCCGTGAGTTTGCTTGAATCCTTTTGCTACTAGTCTAGCTTTATGCCTTGCTAGAGAGCCGTCAGCATTTCTCTTTATTTTAAACACCCATTTATTTGGAACAATCTTCATACCTTCAGCCTTTGGAACTAGCTCCCATGTGTGATTGTCCTTGAGAGCTTTCATCTCTTCTTGCATAGCTTCTTGCCATTCTTTTTGTGTACATGCTTCTTCATATGCATCCGGTTCTTTATCTTTGACCACCTGTGTCATATATGCAAAATGTTTTGCAATAAAACTATCATAGCTCAGCCTTTCAATTGGATACCTTGATCTTGAAGACCTCCTTTCATTTCCTTTTGAACATTGCTTCTTCAATCGGCTCAACTTTACCTTCGGTGTGATCACCTCTTCATACTCTTCTTCACTTGTATTTGAATCACTATTTTGGGCAGCACTTTCGGCTTTAGATCTTTCATAAGCTGATGTTGGTGATGAGGAATGACTCCTTAGCCTCCCCTTCCATGTTGAGCTTTCTCCAAGTGATGTAGAAGCTTCTGGACCTGACATTTGAGTGCTTGTTTGCTGAAATTCTTCTTGGACAGCACCTTCATCATCTTCGCAATCTTCTTCAAGAGTCTTCTCTTTCCCTTTGTCTCCAAACCATGGTCTTAGCTCATCAAATACCACATCTCGTGAGACTCGTAGCTCTTTTGTCACCGGATTGTAGCACCTATATCCCTTTTGCTCCGATGAATATCCAATAAAAATACATTTTTCGGACTTTGCCTCCATCTTTGTCCTTAGTTCTTGAGGGATGTGAACATAACACACACATCCAAAAACTTTGAGATGTGTAAGGTCAGGCTTCTTACCGGAATAAACCTCCTCGGGAGTTAGATTATGCACTCCAGCCGTTGTGCACTTGTTCATCAAATAAACGGCCGTACTAGTTGCTTCAGCCCAATAGTTTAGTGGCATCTTCATCTCGTTGAGCATGCATCTTGCAACTTCTGTGATATGTCGATTTTTCCTTTCAGCTATTCCATTTTGTTGAGGTGTGTACCTACATGTAAATTGTCTCTTGATTCCATTTTCATAAAGAAAGTCTGAAAATTCTTTGGAGAAATATTCTCCTCCTCCATCAGACCTCAAGGTCTTTATGTAGCGTCCTGTTTCCTTTTCTACCTGTGCTTTAAATCTCTTGAACATGGAGAACACATCTGATTTTTGTTTTATGCAAAACATCCATACTTTCCTTGAATGATCATCAATAAAAGTGACAAAATATCTATTACCAGCCACTGATGGTTGTTGTGATGGTCCCCATACATCCGTGTGTATCAAGTCGAGGACATTCCTTGCCACATAGTTGCTTTTCTTGAGTGGTTGTCGAGTTTGCTTTCCTAGTTGGCATGCTTCACAAAACTCATGTAGTCCGGCATCATTGAATCTTGGAAGACCTCTTACCACTTCATGGTTGCTCATGTCCTTGAGCTTGGGAATGTTGATATGTCCAAACCTTTTGTGCCACAAATCGATTTCAGCTATCCTCTTGTTTCCAAACTGAATATACATCACCTTTCCATGCGGTTGTTGAATGTCCAAAGTGAACATCCTTCCTTCTTTCCTTCCTTGAGCAATGACCTTGAATCCTTCTTTTGGATTCTTTATAAAGCAGCCTTTTTCATTGAAGATAACATGATATCCTTTCTCTACCATTTGTCCTACTGAAATCAAATTCTTCGCAATAGTAGGAACATGAAGAACATCAGCCAATACCTTCTTGTCTCCAAGCTTGATATCTCCAACATGCTCAATTGCGTGTTGAGTTTCATCGCCGGTCTCTACACATCCTTTTCCACTTGGAGCTTGTAGCTTTGTGAAAAAATCTCCTTGGCATGTCATATGGTTGCTGCAACCTGAATCTATGAACCATTTTTGGTCATCACTTCTCGAGTTGTTGTAGTCATGCTTCATGGCAAGCATGGTTTGCTTGTCTCCTTCACTTGATGTACTCGCATAGTTATTTTGGCTCCTTTGGTTGCCTCCATTCAGCCTTCCATTCTTTTGCCAACAATCATTTGCATAATGTCCTAGTTTACCACAATGATAACATGTTATACCTTTATGAGGATTGTATGAACCTCGACCTCTTCCTCTATTTCTTCCTCGACCTCTTCCATGTGTGTTGTCATTTGAGTTGTCCTTGTTGTCGTCCGAGTTGTGTTGGCTGAAATTTGTATTGTTGTAGCTTCTTCCTCTTCCTCTCGAGCCTCCTCTTGAGTTCCTTCCTCTACCTCTTCCTGCATATAACATTTGACTATGGCTGTCCTTACCTTTGTTGCCTTCTCCTTGTTGAGCAACCTCTTCAGCCACAAGATTTGGTATAATTTCGTCGAATGTTGGTAGAGGATCTCTATAAAGGATGTTTGTGATGAGAGGCTTCCACTTTTCTTCACTCCTCAAGCCATTGAGGGCTGTTTGGACGATGTCTTCCTCTTCTATCTTGCATCCAACTGATGCTAGTTGATCTCGAAGCTCTTTAATCCTCAATGTATACTCACTAATGCTTTGGTTTGAGCTTTTCTTCATGTTGTTGAGCTCGTTCTTGAGTTGCATCCTCCGAGACCTTGTTGAGGTAGCATACACCTTCTCCAATGCTTCCCAAACTTCTTTGGCTGTTTCTAAGCTTTGCACATGACCAATCATAGTGTTAGAAATAACTTGTGAGATGAGGAACATCACCCTTCGATTCCTCTCTTCCCAATCAGCAAATTGTCTCCTTTGTGCCGGAGTAATGTTGGGATCTTCAAGGTCTACCGGTTGTGGATCATCTCCACTAACTAAACCCCATAAACCTTTACCTTTAAGGTAATTTATCATTCTATACCTCCAAGACTGAAAATTGTCTTTGTCTAACTTCTCAACTTGTTGTCCTAAATCAGCCATTGAAAACTTCCAAGATTGAAGTTTACCTCAAGTATGTTGTGGCGCTCTCTCTTGAATTCACAAAGCTCCCCCTTGATTTGTAGCTTTCCCTTTGCTTCAGTTTAGTTCCGATGCTTTGCCTCTTCAACCTCCAAGGCTCTGATACCAAATGTTAGAGAATTCCTCTCCTAATCGCAGCGGAAAGTGTAGAAGACCTTCTCAGGATGAAGACTCTTGCCAACAGCAGAAACTTCAAATGAAAACTGGTACCAACTGAAATATCCAATGAACTTGAAACTTTGGTCACTCAAACTAGACACCTAGAGCTTTCAAATGAGATATCAAACACTCAATTTGGAGTAGATTTGAGTTGTCAACTATTTGATTCAAAACAGACTACCTGTCCACTCAGTTAGGCTGAAAACTGGACTTCACTAAAACCTGAATAACTCAGAGAGCATAAAGAATTTCATAAACCTGTTCTAAATAGAGGAAGTACTCAAGATAAGCTTTCCAACGAATGTTTAAACACTAAATTTGGATACATATGTTGAGAGATATGACTCTCACAAGTAGACTACCCAAAAATGGGTGTGCGGCTGGTCATAGCTGAAAACTGGACTTCACTAAAACCTGAATAACTCAGAGAGCATAAAGAATTTCATAAAACTGTTCTAGACAGAGGAAGTACTCAAGATAAGCTTTCCAACGAATGTTTAAACACTAAATTTGGATACATATGTTGAGAGATATGACTCTCACAAGTAGACTACCCAAAAATGGGTGTGCGGCTAGACACACTCTATGAGAGTGAACTGAACGAAATGACTCAAACCAAATGAAGTAGATACAAGGGGGCTTCCACGCCTTCTTCCTCTCTCCTTGAGTGTCCTCCCTTGCTTCTTTTATAGCCAAGTGACCAAAAACTCTCATGATGAGTTTGAGAGCTCTTCTCCATCATTTCTCCACTACTTTGGACAGCCACTCCTCTTACAATTCAGATTTTGGATTTGATTCTCTTTTGAATGATTCTCTTTTGGCCTCCACTACTTGCTGAAGTAAATGCTTCTATTTTTCATTTTTGTATTTTCCTTCTACTTGAAGAAAATCCTTTTTGCAAAAATATATACGAGCTTACTTCTTTATTTTTAACAAAAGTAGGGCCCCCAATTAAAATTTTTTGTTTTACTCTAAAGTCACTACAGGACAAAACAGGGAGTCGTTGGCTGCCCACTTCTGGAGACAATCTTGGGACATCAAAGTGAGCACCAAGATACTCTTGAAGTTAGGAGCGTACGTGAATCGACACTCAAATCAAGGCAGGGACTATTCTTGGACTATTCTAAGACTAAGCAAGAGTAAGCATAGTCTAAGCAAGGCAAGAGAGAGAAGTGCAAGAGACACACAGTGTGTGACGCAGAGAAGTGAAGTGCAAGGTGTGCATGAAGAGTGACCAAGGAAGTGTGCAGAGAAGTGCTAAGCTAGTCCCCCAAGGATCCCAAGGTCTTATTGAAGTGTGCTCGTGCCGACAAAAGGTACCCCTCCCTCCCCCTTAGTGGAAGCTTGGTGCAAGGTGTGCACAAGTGCAGGCTTGGAGAAGGTGGAGGTTTGGTGCAGAGAAGGTCGGCAACAACAAGTTCCTTGGGTATTTGGTATTTTGTAATTAAGCACTCTGTGGGATTTTGCACAGAAGCATTGGATTGTATTGTGCTTCAACATTGTATTTGTCTTATTATAATCAATCGACAGAGGCTTCCAGTGTGTATCTCTCTTCTTGTCTTTCCATTTTCTCCTACAGACACTCAAATTCCTTCTTGTCCAAGAATCCCCCAACAAAATTTGGCACGCACGGTGGGACTCCAAGGAGATTTGAGCACAGGAGAAGATATATTGCAGTTGAGAAGCACTATTCAAGTGTCGACAGTATGACTTCCGTGGACTAAGAGGTACATATTCTTATCAATTATCTTATACTAAGAGGACTATGAACAGCCCATGACCGCAACTCAGTCCCAAACATTGAGGGTCACCTGCAAGCAAACAAGAAGGAAGCCTGTTAGAAGATCCTTCAGTCCTCTTTCGTCAACTTCATCAGTAAAGAGCATGGCTGGTCAGGTAGACTTGGAAACCTTATTATCAAGATTAAATATAAGATTTCCTTCTTTCAAAGGCCTAGGTCAGGAAGATCCGGACGAGCATATTAGAAGGTTTTTAGCACTATGCAAAACTAGAGGCTTAATGGGAAGAGAGGATGCCTTGATACTCTTCCCTGCAACTTTAGAAGGATTAGTAGATAAATGGTTCAGTCAGTTTGCTGAGAACCATTTTACAACTTGGGACTTAATGAAAGATGCATTTAAAAATCAATTCCAACATGGATATACTGTCGAGATCATCATAGAGGAACTAGAAAATTTGAGATTGGGTCCAGGTGAAAAGTTCCCAGAGTTTGTGACTAGGGCCAAGGCACTAATGCCTAAATTGCCAGATTCACCACATGATTTTTTTGTTAAGAAATGGTTATCTAAGCCACTTCCAGTGGCCACTCAATGCAAAATCAAGGAATTAGTGTTGCCTACAGCCTCCATAGAGGAGTTCATCAACATAGCTACACGACGCAGATAAGGCAACAGTATGGAGCAACTTCTTCTCAACTACCATATTCTACAAAAATGGAGGATCCAGTAATCTAGCTAAGGAAGGAGCTGGAGGGCTTAAAAAGGAACAAGCCCCACAAAGAGGAGGAGAATGTTGTTACTCAGTTGAGGAGGGAGATTGAGGCATTAAAGCTCCAAAAGGAGGAGGAGGCCCAAGCAGAGGAATTGGCTGAACTGCGGCAGGAGTTGCAGGAAGTAAAAGGGGGCGGCATCAAAAGTGGACTTTGGTGTACCATGTGCAACAAGCAAGGTCATATAATAAGTGAATGTCCTCTATTAAGTGTGACTTGCCAATTATGCAGGAAAGTTGGCCATGAAGCCCAGGAATGCCAATCAAGATGAATGCCTGCAACAACATATTGGACACAAGGAGGACCCCTACCACCAGTAAATGTGATGGTGGCTGCACCCAATCAAGGTAAAAATTATAACCCTAGACATAGGGATAACTTTGGAAATGGGCCAAGGAGGCCAATTATTTGTTTCAGATGTGGAGAATATGGGCACTATCAAAGTAGGTGCACTCTCCCAGAAAATGCCCCTCCTTGCAGGAACTGCCGAGAGGCCAGAGACCACTATACTAATTGTTGTCCTAAGAACCAAGCATCTTCATCTGGGCCCCACATTCAAATGATTTCTATGTGCAAAGAAGAAATGGTAAATCAAGCCAAGGTGCCATCACCATCCACCAGGGTGGTGCAGTTAGAAGAAATTGGATCAGTGAAAACAAGAAGCAAGGGGAAGGCTCAAGTGGAAATAGGTCAAGAATCAATGCTTAATGGATTGAACAAAGACAAAGTTGCATCTGAAGACAAAGCCACCACATGCGTAGATACATGGCAAAAAGAAAATTTCATAGGTACCAGTGATGCCATTGGACACGCATTCAACAGGGCTCATGAGGAGTTTGATAAGTCAAATGGAGCCCATGTTCTTAAGGAATCAGAAGCTTCCAGACTACTCAAGTCCATGAAAAAGGAGGTCAATATTTTTGAATTAATAAAGATGGATGGGAAATTCAGGTCAGAACTCTTGCAGATAATTGATGAAATGTCCACAACAAGTTTAGTGGCAAAGGTTGTTGTTATGCCTAAAGATAAAAGTGTAGGGGAAGCACCCCTCACAGATTACAAGAGCCCTCGGCTAACAGTCTCTATCAAAGGTCATGAGTTTCAAGGAGTTATTGTGGATGATGGTTCTAGCATTAACTTGATGCCTGAATATACCATGAAAAAGATTGGACTATACCCTTCAGGACCTGCCAACTTCACTATAACAATGGCAGACCAAAGCATAGTAAGGCCTATGGGAGTGGTCCCTGGAGTCCCAGTCAAGAAACAAGGTAGCATCTTTAACTTGGACTTTGTTGTTTTAAGGCTGCCACAGGTAGAAGGAAGTTTCCCCCTGTTAATTGGGAGACCTTGGTTAAGGCATGCCAATGTGTTGCATGACTGGGGCAAGGACACAATGTGGGTAAAGCAAGAGGGAAAAGAGTTGCAACATATAATTTTAGAAGAAGGTCCAGACAACCAAAGACATACTAGCATGATGCAGACAATTGGTATTTGTATGGAAGAAGAATTGTTGGACAACCCAGAAGCAGATCTATTTGAAGGAGCAAATTTATATGAAGATGAAAACATGTTGACTGTTGGTGTAAGTTACAAGCCTACACATTTGGCTTGATGGATACATTGAAGTCCATACACATATGGAGAAGCATAGGAACTATTGCTAGTGGTTAATTGCCACTTTACTTCATTGTAAAAGTCATATTGACTTGGAATCTTTGTAAACACCTACCCAAAGGATTCGTGGAAAACATTAGCTTCTGATTGATGGAATATCTCCTAGAATATAGAAGCTTGATCATAGGGAGCCAAAAGTTTGAATTTGAATTCAAATTTTTACTCAATCACTATAAAAGTGTTCATGGAAAAGTCACGGTTAAGACTCATCATTCTTGAGCTCATTACTGTCAATTCTGAGTGTGTGTGAGGCCTACACTCTAGCCCACACCTATCTACACCATTAGGCAATGATCTTCATGCCAAAGGATTTGTATACAAGTGTTCATTAATACATATATCTTCATTAGTCATTTCTGAGTTCTTTGTCATACTACTTGAAAGTTTGTCAACTTGTGGAGCTCATATCTCAGTCATTTCTTCACCGCTCAAAGTTGTCTACATGCTATCAAAATTTGAAGAGATTCTATTCAGCCATTTCAGAGAAAAGATTGTCGAGGTGATCACTTGTCATTGTCTTCTACAGTCCTAAAAAAGCAGGGGTAAAGTTTAATTTGCTAAAGTGATTTCTCTGAGCATAGTTTATCTTTTTACATGATTCCAATTGGAATATTTAGCTTGCTAAGCTAATTAAATACCCCTAAAAGGAATTTCTCCAATTCCTACTGTGCTGGTCATATTGAGCAAAAGATCCAGCAGGTGTCAAGACATAAATAGAAAGTTTTCTTGAGATTTTGAGTTTCAAAGTCATTGCTTTTGATTCAATCATTACACACATAATTTCCAAAGTACATTGGCCATTTTATGGTGTCATTGGAAAGCTAAGGAGGTCTACTTATCAAGTCTTAAGTATTAGGGGGCTGGTACAAAGCAGGTTTTGGCAGTACCTACTCAATCTCTTGGAGTGTCCATCCATCTTTCCCAACAGTGGTATCAGAGCAAACTAAGGTAAAATGGGAGATGGTTTCCCTTCATTTATTGATAAATTGGACAGCAACAACTATGAGGCATGGTCTCTAAGGATGAAGACCTGCCTACAAGGAAGGAGTCTCTATGGATACATCTGAGGAGATGAGGAATTGCCCTCATTCAAAACAAGAGGATTGCCAACAAAGGAAGAACATGAAAAGCTCAACACATGGTGTGCAAAGGATGCATTAGCAAGGTCTTATTTACTCAACTCCATCTTTGATTTTCTTTTGCCACACATTAGGAACTGTAAGACATCCCAAGAGATTTGGGAAACTTTGTCATCTTATTTCTCTTCCAACACAAGGCCTATGAAAAATCAATTGTGGATTGAATTTACCATATTAAGGAAGCAACCTAAGCAAGTTGTTTCAAAATTTGTGACCAAGATTAAAGATGTAGCAGATCAGTTAGCAAGCATAGGAGAAGAGATTGAAGAAGAGCAGATTGTAAGGCAAGTGATCAATGGGATCAAAACTGATGACAAATGGGAAAGCTTCACCACTGCTATGGACCTTTACATGGACATGCAAATTCCAGATCTTACAACTCTCATGGGACAATTGTACTCATGAAGCAAAGCTCAAAAAGAATGGAGACACATCCAAAGGTAATAACTCTTCTGCCCTATACACTGATAACAAGTCTAAAGATAAAGGCAAGAACAAGAAGGTGGAAGATGAAGGCTCTACCTCCCAAGCCAACTATGCAGGGAGAGGTAGATCATCAAGAGGAAGGGGCAGAGGAGGTAAGCAAGTCAGGGGGAGATCCTATAACCCCTCACCATGCAACATTTGTAGTCTATCAAATCATACTACAGATGAGTGTTTCAGGAATTACAAAAATTAGAGAGGAAGAGGATACCAAAGAGGTGGATACTCATAGTGAAGAGGTAGATTCAACCATCACCAAGGCTACAACAACAATTACAATGGCAACTACCAAGGAGGATTCAAATCCAGAAAGGACTACAACAACTATACAGAAGAGCAGGGCTCTTCTAATCATGAACATGACTTCAAAACCAGGTACAAATGATGACCACCTATTCTACATTGACTTAGGATGCTCAAAGCATGTGGCTCGCAATGCAGCACCTCTCTCTGATCTTGAGGAACCAAAAGGTAAGCATCAAGTCCAAACAAGTGATGACTCCAAGCATTCAGTACTTAAAGTTGGAAATGTTAAGACTTGTGATGGAAATCAGAACTTGTTGAGTAGGGTACTCTATGTACCAACCATTACCAAAAATCTAATGAGTGTTGGACAGATTGTGGAGAAAGGTTTGCAGGTTAGATTCAACCAATTTGGAGCATTTGTGGAGGATCCTAAGCACGGGTTCAAGAGGATTGCTAAAGGAGAAAAATCAGGTAGACTTTTCACTTTTGAGCTAGAAGACACAAAGAACATTGCACTATACAGTTATAAAGACCAAACACTTTCAGAACTTGAGATTTGGCACAAAAGATTAGGGCATATAGGAGAAAGAACCTTGAAGCAGATATGCAGGGAACAATGTGTAATTGGAATACCCAATGTTTCCAAACAACACATGAAATATAAATGTAGTGCTTGTCAATTTGGGAAGTCTCGCAAGTTACCCTTCTCAAGGAAAGGTTACATGCATGAAGACTACCTAGAACTTGCCCATACAGATGTATGGGGACCAAGCAAAGACCCCTCAATCTCAGGATCTAGGTAATATGTATCTTTTATTGATGATTATAGTAGGTGGACTGTATTGTACTTTATGAAGCACAAGGATGAGGTGTTTAATTGCTTTAAAAAATATCTTGCACTTGTTGAGAATCAGACAGGGAAGAATTTGAAGAGACTAAGGTCAGATGGAGGAGGTGAGTACTTCTCTAATGAGTTTGAAGACTCCTTGTAGGACAGAGGCATCAAACGAGAAACCACCACAAGGTATACTCTTGAACAGAATGGGGTAGCTGAGAGAAGAAATAGGTTGATTTTTGAGACAGCTAGGTCTATGTTGAATGAGAAAAAGTTGCCAAACTATCTATGGGCAGAAAGTGTTTCTACTGCCACTTACCTCATAAATAGGTTACCATCTAAGTCCCTTGATGGGATGACACCCTATGAAGCATGGCATGGTAAGAGACCCTCATTAGACCATTGCAGGATATTTGGATGTGTAGCATATGTACACATTCCTTCTCAGATAAGAGGTAAGCTAGACCCAAAGGCTGAGAAGTGCATCTTTATTGGATATGACCTAAATCAAAAAGGTTATAGGTTTTACCACCCTTCCAATAAGGGATTCGTGGTTAGCAGAGATGTTGTTTTTTATGAAAATGATTCTTGGTATGAGAATGAATGCAGGAAGTTCAAACTACCCTATGACTTGGAAGAGGAGTTTCCAAGTCTTGCTAAGGAGGAACCTACTCAGAATGAAGACTCAACATCAGATGATGAAGATGTTATCAACCTTGAAGAGTTCAAGGCATGGAAGTCCAAAGGGAAAGTCGAAATGAAGAAGCTTGAAGACATACCTGAATCTTCAAATCAGTCAATCAGAAGATTACAAAGAGAAAGCAAAAAACCTATCAGATATGGGTATGATACATCTCTTGTTACTAAACACTCTGTTTATCTTGCCAAAGATTTGTCAATTGAAGAACCAGGATCATATGAAGAAGCCATGACCAAGACAGAATGGAAAGAGGCTATGGATGAAGAGATTGAAGCACTCAAGGAAAGTGACACATGGGAGCTAGTACCAAAGAAGGACTCGATGAAGGTAATAGGATCCAGATGGATCTATAAACTTAAAAGAAATTCTGATGGGTCAATTAATAGATACAAAGCCAGATTGGTAGCCAAGGGTTTTGCACAAACCCAAGGCATTGACTATGAAGAAACATTCTCTCTTGTGGCCAAGATGCCAACAATCAGAGTGTTGGTAAGTGTGGCTGCATCAAAAAATTGGAATATGTACCGATTGGATGTCAAGAATGCTTTCTTGAATGGATGGATTTCAGAAGAGGTATATATGTCACAACCTCCTGGCTATGAAGACCCTAAGAAGGTAACATATGTTTGCAAATTGAAAAAGGCTTTATATGGATTGAAGCAGGCACGTAGAGCATGGAAGTACAGGTTATCTACATACCTCCAAGATCAAGGGTTTGTCATGAGCAAGGCAGATACTTCTCTATTCATCAAGAGAAGTAATTCAGAGCTAATATACCTTTGTGTTTATGTTGATGGCATCATACTTATAGGTAATGATGTCAATGGAATCAGTCAAATCAAAAGTCAGATGATGAAGGAGTTCAAGATCAATGATCTTGGTCTACTAAAGCATTTTCTTGGACTTGAGTTAGTCTATACCAACTTAGGGATATACATTACTCAGAAAAAATACATAGAGGATATGTTGAAGAAGTTTCACTTGCAGGATGCCAAGGTTGTAAGTGTTGGAGCAAGTCTATGACAAGCCTAAGTATTGGCTTGAGTCCCACAAAGTCATGAAAAAAGCTTTAAAATGAAGACTATGTAAAGTTCACTTGTGAACTCCCTCTTGTAACTTTTGAAGAGTTTAATTAATGTAAAAGTGAAAGAATCTTAAGTGGTTGAGTCCGCTTGATCAAAAAGGGAAAGAGGAGCTACGAATTTGTGATCTATGGTAGGTAGAGAATCAAATCAATCATTGATTGATTGGAGAGTGATTGAGAGAAGTTAGCCTCCCAAACTCAACTATAAATAGATGGCAGTTTTAGTCGTGGTTAGAGAGACCTATGTGAAGACCTCCAAGAGTTGAGCTTTATGTCATATCAAGGTGTGATTACAAGGCACACATATGTATCAGTACGTCATTGTATTTTACAAGCAATATACTCTCATTTTCATGATTATTTGAGTTCATATGTCCATATTCTTGTGAAGTGTACTACTCACTGCCATTACTCTCAGTTTTCTCAGTCAGATTGCAGAGATGGTTTCTCTGAGCTTCGTGCATCATTTTCAGTGAAATAACTTGGTACAGTTAGCTCTATAAGTCTACTATATGCTCACAAATTTTCATGTCATTTGGATGTTGAAATCTGCAGTTATGTTCAGTTGAAGTCAATAGTGTCTGTTCATCTTCACTTCTTTGTCAGGTACCCGACTTTTTCACTCACATTGTCAAAGCCATTTCTCAGTGGTTACTTATCCAAATTCAATGAATTAAAGCTTGTTAGATTCCGCTTACTGTCTCATATAACCATAAAACTTTTCATAATCATTGGATTCCTACATTTTGAGTTATGTTTATTTTTCTGCTCACTGGTGTCAAACTGTAGCAGCCCGTGAAAATTGGGATGATGTCATCACTTGTTAAAACTCATTCTCAGTGTGTGGTTTATTATTTTTTATGTGATTACTCTTGAAAATTAGCTATTTAAGTTATCTAGACTTCCCCAAGAGGAAGTAAGTTAATTGCTGCTGTGCTCAGAGAATTATGTAAAACACTGGACAGGTGTATGAACCAAGAATAACAAGTTTTCACCTCTGAGCTAACTCCAACTTATCTGTTTTGATCTATCTTTTTGAGAGTGATCTTTCAAGGTACATAGGGTGTCTAATACATCCATTGGCAAGCTAAAAGGGCCCACCATATACTCTTGGAGTTCATTTGGCTGGTGTAGATCAAGGATTTTGCAACACCTCTTCATCTTCAAGCACATACCTATCCATCTCTTCACAGTGGTATCAGAGCAAGGTTGGACAACATGGCATATGGATTTCCTTCATCAATTGACAAATTGGATAGAGGTAATTACTCAGCTTGGTCATTAAGAATGGAAGCTTATCTCCAAGGTAGAAGTTTATATGGTTATGTGGTTGGAGATGAAGTTATGCCAAGTTTCAGGAACAAAAGTCAACCAACACAAGAAGAGCAAGAAAGATTGAGCACATGGTGCTCCAAGGATGCACTTGCAAGGTCTTATCTCCTCAAATCTATCTCAGATTTTTTGTTGCCTCACATTAGAAGTTATAAGACATCTCAGGAAGTGTGGGATGCACTTGAAGCTTTCTTTTCTTCAAGTACTAAAGCTAGGAAGCATCAACTATGGCTTGATTTCACAACTCTCAAGAAGGCTCCCAAACAAAATGTGACTGATTTTGTCACAAAGCTCAAGGACATAGCAGATCAGTTGGGAAGCATTGGAGAGGTAATAGATGAAGAGCAAATTGTAAGGTAGGTCATCATTTGCTTGAAGGCAGATGACAAGTGGGAAGCATTCACCACAGCTATGGATTTGTACATGGACATGCATGTACCTGATTTCAATACACTCATTGGACAACTACTTACCCAAGAGGCAAAGCTTACCAAAAATGGAGAAAGCTCTAAAGGTAATCAATCTTCAGCTTTATACACTAATAAAAGGCAGTCCAAAGATAACAAAGGAATGGAAAAGAAAGTGGATGATGAAGCACGTACATATCAAGCTAACTATGCAGGTAGAGGAAGACATGGCAGAGGTAGAGGAAGAGGAGGTAGACAAGGCAAGGGGAGATCCCAAGACTCCAACCCATGTTCTATCTGTGGACTAACTCATCATACAACTGAAAATTGCTTTAGGAATTCTAGGAATCAAAGAGGAAGAGGATACAATAGAGGAAGTTATGGCTACTCAAGAGGAAGGTTCAACAATTATCATGGCAACTACAACAACTACAATCATTCAAACTATCAAGGAGGCTACAAAGGAAGGAGAGACTACAATAACTACACAGAAGACTCAAACAAAGAGGTTCATTATTGATCATGAACATGGCTATGCCACAAGGTAAATCTGATGAGCATGTTCTCTACATAGATTCAGGTTGTTCGAATCATGTGGCAGGAAATGTGGCACTCCTATCAGATTTAGAAGATCCAAGGAATAAGCATGAGGTACAAACAGGAGATGATACAAAATATCATGTGGAGAAAATAGGCAATGTCAAAGCACCTGATGGAAACATCAACCTACTCAGTAAGGTACTCTATGTCCCTACTATTACAAAGAATTTGATAAGTGTTGGGCAGATAGTAGAGAAAGGGTTGCAAGCCAGGTTCACAAAAGCAGGAGCATTTGTTGAAGATCCAAGTCAAGGATTCAGAAAAAATGCAAAAGGTGAAAAGACAGGTAGATTGTTCACATTTGAATTACAAGACACTAGAAACATTGCTCTCTTTAATTATGGTAGTCAGAAACTCACAGAATCGGAAGTATGGCACAAAAGGTTAGCACATATTGGTGATAGGTCATTAAAGCAAATCTGCAGGGACCAAAGTGTACTTGGACTCCCTAATTTGTCAAAACAACATATGATTTATAAGTGTAGTGCATGTCAATTTGGAAAGTCTCACAGGTTACCATTCATGAAGAAAGGTTATATGCATGGAGATCTCTTGGAGTTGGTTCATACAGATGTATGGGGACCTAGCAAGGAAGCTTCAATATCTAGATCAAGGTATTATGTCTCCTTTATTGATGATTGCAGTAGATGGACTATCCTATTCTTTAAGAAACACAAAGATGAAGTTTTTTCATGTTTCAAAAGATATTTGGCTCTTGTGGAGAACCAAACACGTAAATCACTAAAAAGGCTAAGGTCAGATGGAGGGGGAGAATACTTCTCCCATGAGTTTGATTCCTTTCTTCAAGAAAGAGGAATCAAAAGAGAGGTAACTACAAGGTACACTCCTGAGCAAAATGGAGTGGCAGAAAGGAGGAATAGGACAATTGTTGAAGCTGCAATGTCTATGTTAAATGAAAAGCATTTACCTAATTACTTATGGGTTGAGGCTGTTTCTGATGGAGAGTGTTAATCTCCAAAAGAACAAGCTATTCTTGATATTAGACCACCTCTAGACCAAGAATAACTTTAGACTCCACAGGATTTTGGAAATCCATTATCATATTACCAAGAAATTGATTAACTGTGAAGAAATCACTTCTCTGAAAAGTCTGCTGCAGATTAATCACTCATTGACTAATCAATCCTGTAAAGTTTTTAATAAAACTTTGCACAATACTTTGCCTTAAGGTTGCGCACCTTCTCCAACTTAAATCTCTGCAAATGATTCAGTATACTCTGAGAAATCATACAAACAATTTACCTATGTGTAAAACACCTTCTCTGCAGTAGCGACTTTGACACCTGCAACTTCTTAGCTATAGTTCTCCCAATGTCGAACCCGTTTGATCAAGATCTTTTAGCCATAGATGGCTTACCTTTCAACTTAGATTTTAAGCCCTCACTTGTGTAAAACTTTACACCATGTACTGAGCAATGTTCATTTCTCTGAACATGAAATCTGCGCCAGTTTTGTCGACTCTCAGAACATCTTCACATATGAATGTTCCTATGTAAAATTCTCTTAACCTGATGACAATTAGACTCTCAAATTCTAGCCATAGATTGATTAACTATGGACTTAGATATGTTTAGAAGGATTTCTCAAAAGATTAACTACAGAAGTAGCAGACACCAAAACATCGGGCGCAAGATTTCCATTGATTACTCAGAAAAGTTACAACTACATTGGAGAGATAACTCTACAAATTCTCATGTGTCCAATGACACTTTTTTACATCTGATTTTCTCTTCCTATTTTCTATTCTACATGCCTCGACTTTTTCCAAAACATTTATAGGCGAATATGTACAAACTTATGACTAATCAAAAGTATATGTCACCTATATCTGAACTAATATACATATATGTATATAGCTTTGAATTTCTGAGTATGTCCTTCCTTCAAACTTCTGACTTTGTTCTCTTCTTGATTTCTTGACTTCATTTCTTCATAAACCTTCAATTGATGATTGGCATGCACCAACAGCTCCCCCTCAATCATTAATTGAGGTTTTTCTCTATCTTCTTAATACCTGCCATATCCTTGAGTCTCTGTAGCTTTGGTCCATCTAAACTTTTTGTCATCATATCTGCAAGTTGATCTTTTGTAGGAGTATGCATAACTTCAATTTCCTTATCAATGACCTTCTCTCTCAGAAAATGATATTGTATTTCAATATGCTTAGTTCTAGCATGAAACACAGGATTAGCTGCCAAGTATAGAGAACTCATATTGTCTCCACAAATGATAGGAATACTCTGAACAACATCAAAACTCTTCATAAGTGTCTTTAGCCATATTACCTCCTTTGCAGCTTCCACCATACCTTTATATTCTGCTTCTGTAGATGACAAAGCAACTGTATGTTGCTTCTTAGAACACCATGAAATCAATTTGTCTCCTACATAGCACAAGTATCCATGTGTTGATCTTCTATCATCCACATTACCTGCCCAATCTGCATCACTATATATCTTCACTCTTGTATCAGAAGTAAATCCATAGTACAACCCTTCTCTGAGTGTACCCTTGATGTACCTAAGTACTCTTTGTCCTGCAATCCAATGTTCCTTTCTAGGACAATGCATAAATTGTGAAAGCACACCAACTGCATATGACAAATCAGGCCTTGTTAATGTAGCATAAATCAAGCTACCAACCAAACTTTGATAGAGCTTCATGTCTTTGAATTCTTCTCCTCCAAATCTAGACAATTTATGGTTCACTTCCAATGGTGTAGGTGCAACCCTGCAATCTTCCATTTTAAATTTGGTTAGCAAATTTTTAAGATACCTTTCTTGGGTCACATATACTCCATGTTGAGTATATAAAATCTCCATTCCCAAGAAGAATGACAAGTTCCCCAAATCACTGATTTTGAACTCTTTCTCCATCTGCTTCTTGATCATTTGTATTCCTTTATCATCTGTTCCTGTAAGTATTATGTCATCAACATAAATACAAACATAAATGAATCCATCTTCACTTGTTTTGACTAGCAAGCTACTATCTGCCTTTGATGCTTGAAATCCAAGATCCTTCAAGAACTTTACAAGCCTATAATTCCATGCCCTTGGGGCCTGCTTTAATCCATACAAAGCTCTCTTGAGCTTACACACATAATTTGGACTCACTTGATCTTTGAACCCATCTGGTTGCTCCATGTAAACTTCATCTGAAATGTAACCATTCAAAAAAGCATTTTTAACATCTAATTGAGATAACTTCCAACCATTGCAAGCAGCAATTGCTATGAGAGTTCTGATGGTTGTCATTTTTGCCACAGGACTATAGGTCTCATCATAGTCCACTCCATATGTCTGTGCATACCCTTTCACAACAAGTCTAGCTTTGTACCTAGACACACTTCCATCTGCAAATCTTTTTGTTTTATAAACCCACTTACATCCAATAATTTTCTGGCTATTAGGTTTAGGAACCAGATCCCAAGTCTGATTTTCTATCAATGCATCATACTCCTCTTGCATGGCTTCTTCCCAATTTCTCTTGCCTTTGGCTTCATCATATGTAGATGGATCTTCATCTGCTTTTACCAAATAAGCATAATCTTTAGTAGTCAAGAATGAGGTGTCATAGCTATACCTTGTAGGTTGCCATTTGTGCCTAGATGACCTCCTAACTTCTACACTTTTTGAAGTCTCTGGTTCATCACATTCTGGATCAAACCTTGGCCTCTCTTCAACTTCAACCTGTACTTCATTATTCTCATTTTCATCAAGTAATTGAATCTTTGCTTTACCTTTCCTTTGATCCACTACTTCTTCAACATCTGCATGTATATTATATTTACCTGCATACCAAGTACCTTGCTCATCAAATGTAACATCCTTGGATACTAGAAATTGCTTTGTGGATGGACTCCACAACCTGTACCCCATTTGCTTATCATCATAACCAATGAATACATACTTTTCTGCCTTAGGCTCCAACTTATGCCTCAATTGAGATGGCACATATGCATATGCCAAGCATCCAAATATTCTGCAATGATCCAAGGTAGGTCTCTTACCCCACCAAGCTTCATATGGTGTCATACCTTGTAAAACTTTACAAGGCAATCTATTGACCAAATATGTAGCTGTCACAGCCTCTGCCCACAAATAATTTGGGCAATTCTTTTCTTTCATCATGGACCTTGCAAATTCAACAAGTGTCCTGTTTCTTCTTTCTGCTACCCCATTTTGTTGAGGAGAGTACCTGCAAGTAACTTCTCTCTTTATACCTGCATTCCACAAGTAATCATTGAATTCATTTGAAAAATACTCTCCCCCTCCATCTGACCTTAGTCTCTTCAATTTCTGACTTGTAATCCTTTCTGCATATGCATGATAGTGTTTAAATGTATTAAACACTTCTGACTTTTCTTTAATCACATAAATTGTGATCCATCTGGTAGCATCATCAACATATATGACATAATATCTTGAACCATTTATACTAAAGTCCTTTGAAGGACCCCACACATCTGTATGCACTAACTCAAGTCTTTCTGAATACATAAACCCATGCTTGGAATAAGGTTGCTTATGGGCCTTACCTAATTGACATGCCTCACATCTGTATGTCATGTGTTGACCTGCAATGTTAGGCAACCCAAGCACTGAATCATTGTTAATCATTTCTTTAATACCTCTTTCATTGAAGTGTCCAAGTCTTTTGTGCCAAAGATCCAATTCAAATACCTTCTGCTCTCCATATGTGAACATAGCATGTCCAACATTTCCTTGTACCTTCAATGTGAAGAGCCTTCCTTCTTTCTTTCCTGTAACAACCTGTTTATACCCTTGACTAGGGTCTTCAACATAGACTCCATCATTGGTGAACCTTACCTCATATCCTTTTTCCACAATTTGACCTACACTGATCAAATTCTTTGGAATTGTGGGAACATAAAGAACCTTACTCAGAAGAGTGCTCCCATCTTTAGCTTTGACTGAACCAATTGACTTTACCTTATGCTTTGTATTATCACCTGTCTGAACTGTATGATTAATTGCATTATGATCTAGATCAGTCATCAAAGCAATATTTCCACTTAAATGATTACTACATCCTGAATCAATATAGAACACTCTCATGTCCTGATGTGAGGTTTCACATGTTGCATTCATAATGAGAGTCGAATCCTCCTTCTGGTCTGATGCATAGTTGTAGTAGGTGTTATTATAGGATTGATTTTGGAAGCTTCTTCCTCCACCTCTTCCAAAAGAATTCCTACCACCTCTACCTCTGAAGTTTCCTCTCTCAAATCTACCACCTCTTGCTCTTTGATTAAAATTCTGATAATTACCATTGTTCTTATTATTGTGCCAACAATCATGAGATAGATGATTGGTCTTACCACATATCCAACAAGCTCTTGCATTATCTTTGTTGTTTCTGCCTCTTCCTCTACTTCTGCCATTTCCTTTTCCTCTTATGAAATTTTCTTGGTTTGAAGTACCTTCTTCTTCACCTGATTGTTGCTTTCCTTTGTTAGCTTTCTTCTTGTCTTTAGCGTACATTGCATGACCTGCACTCTTATCAACATCTCCTTTGATATCATTCTCAAAAGTTAGCATATGACCTAACAATTGATTCAAATCAAGAGTGAAGTGATCTAATGAAAGTTCTGTAGACAAAATAAAAGGCTTCCACTTCTCATCTCCTCTTAGCCCTGTGAGAATTTGTCTTACCAATTTATCTTCTTCAATATCTTCATCCACTGCACCTAAAGAATCTGCAATGTCCTTCATCTTTGTCACATAATCAGAGATTGATTGTGAGGCCTTCTTCTTGAAAGTAGTAAATTATGCCCATAGTGAAGCCTTCCTTGATTTGGTTGTGTTTTGGAAATGCTCTTCCAAAGCATTCCAAATGTCACATGCACTTTCAAGTCCTCTAATGTGAGGAAGCAAATAGTCATTGACTGCCATGTAGATTATGCTCCTTGCTTGAGCATCCTTCTTCATCCAATTCTTTAGATCTGACAATTCTTCCCTAGTTGGAACACTAGGATCTCTGAACTGAGGCTTCTCTTCTTCACCTGTAATGTATACTATCAAATCTTTGCTCATAAGATGAGCTTCCATTCTCATAGACCAAGCTGGATAGTTCTCTCTATCCAACTTTCAATTTGGAGACTATCTCCCATCCTTGCTTCACCTGTAGTCTCAAAACTTTAGCCTTTACAAGAAATAAATGTACCTTAACTTCGAGTATTGCTTCTTCTGATCCTTTTGATAATCTTTGCGTGTCTCCCTTCAATCTTTCTTCAACACTTTATCCTTCTGAACCTTCGAGATGTAGAATTTGTATATCTGCAGCAGTCGGAGTCTTCCTTCCCTTAATTTTGACACAACCTGCTCTGATACCACTGATGGAGAGTGTTAATCTCCAAAAGAACAAGCTATTCTTGATATTAGACCACCTCTAGACCAAGAATAACTTTAGACTCCACAGGATTTTGGAAATCCATTATCATATTACCAAGAAATTGATTAACTGTGAAGAAATCACTTCTCTGAAAAGTCTGCTGCAGATTAATCACTCATTGACTAATCAATCCTGTAAAGTTCTTAATAAAACTTTGCACAATACTTCGCCTTAAGGTTCCGCACCTTCTCCAACTTAAATCTCTGCAAATGATTTAGTATACTCTGAGAAATCATACAAACAATTTACCTATGTGTAAAACACCTTCTCTGCAGTAGCGACTTTGACACCTGCAACTTCTTAGCTATAGTTCTCCCAATGTCGAACCCGTTTGATCAAGATCTTTTAGCCATAGATGGCTTACCTTTCAACTTAGATTTTAAGCCCTCACTTGTGTAAAACTTTACACCATGTACTGAGCAATGTTCATTTCTCTGAACATGAAATCTACGCCAGTTTTGTCGACTCTCAGAACATCTTCACATATGAATGTTCCTATGTAAAATTCTCTTAACCTGATGACAATTAGACTCTCAAATTCTAGCCATAGATTGATTAACTATGGACTTAGATATGTTCAGAAGGATTTCTCAAAAGATTAACTACAGAAGTAGCAGACACCAAAACATCGGGCGCAAGATTTCCATTGATTACTCAGAAAAGTTACAACTACATTGGAGAGATAACTCTACAAATTCTCATGTGTCCAATGACACTTTTTTACATCTGATTTTCTCTTCCTATTTTCTATTCTACATGCCCCGACTTTTTCCAAAACATTTATAGGCGAATATGTACAAACTTTGACTAATCAAAAGTATATGTCACCTATATCTGAACTAATATACATATATGTATATAGCTTTGAATTTCTGAGTATGTCCTTCCTTCAAACTTCTGACTTTGTTCTCTTCTTGATTTCTTGACTTCATTTCTTCATAAACCTTCAATTGATGATTGGCATGCACCAACAGTTTCTACAGCCACTTACTTGATTAACAGGTTGCCTTCAAAATCCCTTGATGGGATGACTCCATATGAGGCTTGGAATGGAAGAAGACCAAGCTTAGATCATTGTAAAATTTTTGGATGTATTGCTTTTGCTCATGTTCCTTCACAGGTTAGAGGCAAGATGGATCCAAAGGTAGAAAGGTGTGTATTTATTGGATATGACAACAATCAAAAAGGGCTACAAGTTATACAACCCTACCAACAAAGGATTCTTGGTAAGCAGAGATGTAGTTTTTTATGAGAACAATTCATGGTATGAAGATTCATGCAGGAAGGTCAATTTATCATACAATCTTGAAGAAGATTTTCCAAAGCTTGGTAGAGAACAACCAAAGATTGAAGAACAAGACACCTCAGAGGATGATGAAGAATCTCAGATGGAAAAGATCAAAGCATGGAAGTCTAAAGGTAAAGCAAAATTGCAGGAACTTGGACATGAGGCAGAATCATCACATCATGGCCTAAGAAGATCTATGAGGGAAAAGAAAAAACCAGAAAGGTATGGGTTTGACACCTCATAGTAACTAAACATTCTATCTACATAGCACAGGACATAAACCAAGAGGAGCCATCATCCTTTGAAGAGGCCAAAGCAAAATCAGAATGGAAGCATGCAATGAAGGAAGAGATTGAAGCACTTGAGGAAAACAACACTTGGGATTTGGTGCCCAAGACTTCATCCATGAAGGTAATAGCCTCAAGATGGGTCTATAAACTCAAGAAGAATTTCGATGGTTCAATTAACAGGTATAAGGCAAGGCTTGTAGCAAAAGGCTTTGCACAAACTCAAGGAATTGATTATGAGGAGACCTTCTCTCCTGTGGCAAAGATGCCTACTATTAGGGTTTTCCTTAGTATTGCCTCTTCCAAGAATTGGAAGATACTTCAACTAGATGTAAAGAATGCATTCATGGATGGTTGGATAATAGAAGAGGTATATATGGCACAACCACTTGGTTTTGAGAATCAAGTTTATCCTGATTATGTGTGTAAACTTAACAAAGCATTGTATGGTCTCAAGCAAGCTCCAAGAGCTTGGAATTTTAGGCTTGTTTCATTCTTGCAGGACAAAGGCTTTCAACCAAGCAAGGCAGATCCTTCACTCTTTATTAAAAAGTGTAATTTTGAGGTCATCTACTTATGTGTATATGTAGATGATATTATATTGACAGGAAATGATGCAGATGGTATGAAGAAGATCAAAGATCAGATGAGAGAAGAGTTCAAGATAAGTGATTTGGGTTCACTTACCTACTTCCTAGGTTTGGAAGTTGTCTACAAAGATCATGGTTTGTTTCTCACTCAAAGGAAGTACATTAAGGACATGTTGGCAAAATTCAAGATGCAAGATTGTAAGATTGCAGGTACTCCAATGGAGGTCAATCACAAATTGAGCTCACATGAAGGTGAACTCATAGAGGACATCACATCATATCAAAGTCTAGTGGGTAGTCTCAACTATGCCACATTGACAAGAGTAGATATATGTTACAGTGTGAGTGTGCTAAGTCAATTTATGCACACACCAAGGAAACCACATATGGATGCTGCCAAAAGGATTCTCAAGTATCTCAAAGGAACCATAAATGAAGGACTTTATTATCCTTATGTATCTGATTTAGGTTTGAAGCTATTTTCTTATGCAGATTGGGCTGGCTCCAAGGAAGATAGAAGGAGCACTTCAGGTTATCTTACCTTTGCAGGTTCAAAGCTTATTTCATGGTCATCCAAGAAGCAACCCACAGTTGCTCTCTGTTCTACTGAAGCTGAATACAGAGGTCTTGCCATAGCTACACAAGAAGCTATGTGGATGAAGACATTATTCAAAGATCTTGGATTGGAGTTTGGAACTCCAACTATTTTTGGTGACAATATGAGTTCTATTCATTTGGCTGCTAATCCTATTTTTCATGCAAGGACTAAACATATTGAAGTTCATTATCACTATGTAGGAGAGAAGGTTCTAAGCAAAGAGATTCAAATATCATATGTGTCCACTCATCAACAATGTGTAGATATTCTAAGCAAAGCATTGGATTGTACAAAGCTTTGCAAATTCAAGGCTATGATTGGTTATGTTCAGTTGAAGTCAATAGTGTCTGTTCATCTTCACTTCTCTGTCAGGTACCCGACTTTTTCACTCACCTTGTCAAAGCCATTTCTCAATGGTTACTTATCCAAATTCAATGATTTAAATCTTGTTGGATTCAGCTTACTAGTTCCTATAACCATACATCATTTCATAATCATTGGATTCCTACATTTTGAGTTATGTTCATTTTTCTGCTCACTAGTCTCAAATTGTAGCAGCCCGTGAAAATCGGGATGATGTCATCACTTGTTAAAACTCATTCTCAGTGTGTGGTTTATTATTTTTGATGAGATTACTCTTTAAAGTTAGCTATTTAAGTTATCTAGACTTCCCTAAGAGGAATTAAGTTAATTGCCGCTGTGCTCAGAGAATTATGTAAAACACTGGACAGGTGTATCAACCAAGAATAACAAGTTTTCACCTCTGAGCTAACTCCAACTTATCTGTTTTGATCTATCTTTTTGAGAGTGATCTTCCAAGGTACATAGGGTGTCTAATACATCCATTGGCAAGCTAAAAGGGCCCACCATATACTCCTGGAGTTCATTTGGCTGGTGTAGATCAAGGATTTTGCAACACCTCTTCATCTTCAAGCACATACCTATCCATCTCTTCACAGTAAGTACTCCAATGGAGGTAAACCTAAAACTAAGTGCACATGAAGGTGATGAAGTTAATGACATTACAGGCTATCAAAGTATGGTGGGTAGCTTGAACTATGCTACCTTAACAAGGATAGACATTGCATATGGAAATAGTGTGCTAAGTCAGTTTATGCACAAGCCAAGGATACCTCACTTAGAGGCTGCCAAGAGAATCTTGAAGTATCTCAAGGGTACACAAAATCATGGTTTGTATGTCCCTTACACTTCAAATATTGATATCAAGATCTATTCAGATGCAGATTGGGAAGGATGCAAGGATGATAGGAGGAGCACTTCTAGATACATTTCATTTGCAGGTGATAAGCCAATATCATGGTCTTCAAAGAAGCAACCTACTGTTGCTTTGTCTTCCACAGAAGCAGAGTATAGAGGATTGGCTAATGCCACACAAGAAGCCATATGGATTAAGCTATTGTATACAGACTTGGGTTTAGATACTAGGTCACCAATAATCTTTGGAGACAATACAAGCTCACTTCACCTTGTAGCTAATCCTATCTATCATGCTAGGACCAAACACATAGAGGTCCATTATCATTATGTGAGAGAGAAGTTGTTAAGCAAGGACATTCAACTAACCTATGTATCAACCAACATGTAGTGTGCAGATTTATTGAGTAAAGCTTTGGATGGAACCAAACTTTGCAAGTTCAAGGTAGTGATTGGATTGCAGGATATACATGAAAATTGAAGATGAAGACCAAGCCAAAATGTTTGGCTTGAGGGGGAGCTGTTGGTGTAAGTTACAAGCCTACACATTTGGCTTGATGGATACATTGAAGTCCATACACATATGGAGAAGCATAGGAACTATTGCTAGTGGTTAATTACCACTTTACTTCATTGTAAAAGTCAAATTGACTTGGAATATTTGTAAACACCTACCAAAAGGATTCGTGGAAAAAGTTAGCTTCTCATTGATGGAATATCTCCTATAATATAGAAGCTTGATCATAGGGAGCCAAAAGTTTGAATTTGAATTCAAATTTTTACTCAATCACTATAAAAGTGTTCATGGAAAAGTCACGGTTAAGACTCATCATTCTCAAGCTCATTACTGTCAATTCTGAGTGTGTGTGAGGCCTACACTCTAGCCCACACCTATCTACACCATTAGGCAATGATCTTCATGCCAATGGATTTGTATACAAGTGTTCATTAATACATATATCTTCATTAGTCATTTCTGAGTTCTCTGTCATACTACTTGAAAGTCTGTCAACTTGTGGAGCTCATATCCCAGTCATTTCTTCACCGACTTCAAAGATTGAAAGCTTGTTGCATTCATCTCAAAGTTGTCTACATGCTGTAAAAATTTGAAGAGATTATATTCAGCCATTTCAGAGAAAAGCTTGTCGAGGTGATCACTGGTCATTGTCTGCTACAGTCCTAAAAATTCGGGGGTAAAGTTTAATTTGCTAAAGTGATTTCTCTGAGCATAGTTTATCTTTTTACATCATTCCACTTGGAATAGTTAGCTTGCTAAGGTAATTAAATACCCCTAAAAGGAATTTGTCCAATTCCTACGGTGCTGGTCATATTGAGCAAAAGATCTAGCAGGTGTCAAGACATAAATAGAAAGTTTTCTTGAGATTTTGAGTTTCAAAGTAATCTCTTTTGATTCAATCATTACACACATCATTTCCAAAGTACAGTGGCCATTTTATGGTGTCATTGGAAAGCTAAGGAGGTCTACTTATCAAGTTTGAAGTACTAGGGGGCTGGTACAAAGCAGGTTTTGGCAATACCTACTCAATCTCTTGGAGTGTCCATCCATCTTTCCCAACATTGGCTTGGCTCCATGCAGAGGACCCATCTTACTGCTATGGAATTTTTCCAAACTCAAGTAGAGTGGAAACATATGAAGAAAAAGAGGACATCATTCAAGTTACTAGTTTGAGTGAAACAGTCTCCGTCAAAGGCCATAGCAGTGATGAAGTTACTTCAAATCATATGTCAATGGCCACTTTTTTATGGATACTGGTATGGATATCACTTGTTATGTCAATTTTAATGATGGCAAGTGCAGGGCTTTACAAGAATGTGGAAGGAGAACCTGCAAGTCTTTGGAAACAGAGGGTTCCATTTGATGAAGAAGCTGGAATAGTGAAAATGAAATTTTGCAAATTAAGCTATATAGCTGCTGACACAAAGGTACAAAAGTTGCAGTATGGAGGAGACAATATTTTACTTAAGGATTTAGGGTACCCCTATCAGATGATCAGTGAACCCAACAAGAAGACAAAACCAATGAAGTGCTATAGAATTGGAGATTATGGAGGAGTTTCTCGGGGTCAAAATATCAAGATTGTGGCTCAAGGCTATCATCAAGCCAACTGAAGAATTATGGATCACTTGGAACCTGCAAAATTTATCCAAGTTGTACATAGCTCTCTCATTTCATTTTTGCTTAAGTTTTAGTAGTTTTCTTTATCCATTTCATGCTTGTTTCTTGATTTTTTAGCAAATTTAGCAGCCATTTCATAAACTTTGCAAAGGTACAATTTTTGGAATTTTTCAAGCATTTTTTAGAATTTTTCTAGCAATTTTTTATGTCATTTTCTTGCCAAATTGGAGGAATAAAGGAAGCTCTCTATGGTTTTGAGTGCAAAAGACCAGCTTAGACCTGTAGGAAAATTTTTGAGACTTTTTTGAAGATTTTTTGGATTTCTCTTGCATTGTTTTGGTTTTTTTATGTATTTTTTTAGTTTTTTGGATATTTTTCTCAAAAAAAAAGGGCCCCCCCTGGATTTTTTGGGTTTATTAAAAAAAAAAACCCACCCTCTCTCTCTCTCTCTCTCTCTCTCTCTCTCTCTCTCTCTCTCTCTCTCTCTCTCTCTCTCTCTCTCTCTCTCTCTCTCTCTCTCTCTCTCTCTCTCTCTCTCTCTCTCTCTCTCTCTCTCTCTCTCTCTCTCTCTCTCTCTCTCTCTCTCTCTCTCTCTCTCTCCCCTCGCCTCCCCCCCCCCTCCCCCTACCCCCCCTCGCCCCCCCTCGCCCCCCCCACCCCCCCCCGTCCCCCGCCCCCCGGCCCTTTTTTCTACTTTATTGTATTTATTTTTTAATTTTTATTTTCTTTTATTTTATTTATTTTCCTTTTTTTATTTTTATTTTATTTATTTTCTTTCTATATATATTTTTTTTAATTCCTTTTTTATCTGTGCGTTCAAATCAAAATAGAGGAAAAAAAACCGAGAGCCAAGTTTCATTTTTTCCTAAATATATTATTTTTATTTTATTTTATTTCATTTTATTTTTATTATTTTTTTTATTTTTCATTGCTCAAACCTTTTGGCTCTGGATCGCGCCTCCGATGGCCATTTTTTTCAAAACTGGAGTCATTTTTATGTTTTTTGGCACCTTTGGACTCAATTTTTGGCTTTATTTTTCCAAAATCCCATCCGCAGATGTCTTACTCCAACAATTGGTATCCGAGCAGGTCGGCACTTCACTTGGGACATTGTCGACACTCTCTGGTTGCAGTCTCAGAATCGCATGAATTTTTGTGGTGCCAAAATCGCGATTTGAGCTCGTTTTGACCTCCGAACGCACTATCAGAGTGCTTATGCAAGATATCTTGTCTTTTTTTGCCAAAGGTATATACCAATTTTGGTTCGCCAATATAAGCGTCTCGAAGTCTGCTACATGTCTAGTAGAATTTGTCTAGGCAGTTCTGCTCAACTTTTTGGGATAGAGTTAATTTTCTACATCAAAGTATTTTGGTCACTAGCCATGGCTGAAAGTAGTGCTATATTTTGTATGTTGGATGTTGAGGATAAGTTGGATGGTACCAACTAGCCGTTGTGGGCTTATAAGATGCAACATGAATTGGTTGCAAAAGGACTGTGGAACATTGTGCAAGGTGTTGAAAAATGTCCTATCACACCTATAATTGTTACAACTGTAGATACTGAAGTGAATGTAGAACGTGTTGAAGATGATGATATTCTGCATATTCCTATTCGTGTTGCATTTTTTGCTACACCTACTATAGACAAAATTCATTGGGATGGAAGAGATGCCCAAGCAGATGCATTGATAGCCTTATTTGTCGAAGGTGCCATTATTCCTCACATTCACTCCTGCAGAACAGCTAAGGATGCTTCGGATACACTTACCACATTGTACCAAGCTAGGGATGAGGCTCGTGTTGCTTACCTCCGAAAATAGTTGGAGAGTGAGCACATGAATGAAGGTGCTTCTATGGACATTTTTCTAACAAAGATCAAAGACTTGAAGGAATAGTTGATTTGTGCTGATGAGGTTATACCTGATAGCTCACTTGTGCAGACCGTTTTGAATGGTCTTCCATATTCATATGAGAGTTTTGCTTCTACTCTTTGGTTGATAATGAAAGGCAATCCAAATGCCTTGTCATTTGAGGAGTTAGTCACTGTTCTATTGCAAGAAGATTAGTCCAGGCAGAACAGGTCCATTATGCAGGTTGGAGCATTAGGGGAAAAAATTAACCCTACATGGGCCTTATAAGGATCCCTAATTTTTAGGGATTAAGCTTAATTATGTTCTTGTTTAAGGGGACAAAGTGCATTTAATAGGGCACTTTTTAGTAGGTTGGAGTAGGCTTTTTTTAGGCTTTACTAGGCCTCTCTCTTTCTTCTTCTAGAGAGAGAGCAAGAGAATCTAGTTTCCACATCATCAAACTCGTGCATGTATTTGAATCAAAAAATGAGTTTTTTTAAAAAGTCTCATTTTCAGTGTATATTAACTCAAAAGGGCCTATTTTTTAATATATATATCAGAAGTCACTTTTTTGGGCTCATTTTTCAAAGTTTCTTTTAGATAAAGTATAATTTTCCCTCCAGTAAGTGCCACATCATCAAATCTGTGGCTATGCTTCCCCCAAAAAAATGACTTTTTTCAAATTTCATCGTTATCAGCCATACACAGTGGAAAAATACACTTTAACCCATACGCATACAAGAAAACATATTTTCTGAGCAAAACGTATGCTTTAGAGTCCTTTCCAACCAGTTTTCCATCTTTGTTTTTGATATTGCTAGTCATTAGCAAAGATGGTGTTGACATGTATCACAAACTTCACAGTAGAACGTCCTCATGCTCCTGTATCAACAAGTATCCATGTTCGTGTGCCTAGAGAGTTTACTCCAAATACACGATGCAACAATGATGCCAATTCTCAAAATGAACGTCGTACAACTAGAGACAAAAAGTCTTGATCTTTAGACTCATGGTTCACTATATCCTCTTGATCCAATATCTTCTTACCATCCAACATTCCATAAGCTCTCAACTTTACTTCAGTTCATTGTGAAGAGAGATGGTGGATGCAATCCAAAGATGAGTAGGTGCTGCTACAACCAGCTTCACACCAGCCAACTGAGACTTCAGAGTTGATTAGTAGACCCTTTAAGCTTCCTAAATCCACCAAAATATCAGCCAAGTACTTTGGAACATGTATCCCAAAAGTTTAAGTCAAGACAGACTAGTTGCGAAATGACTAGCTCCCAAAACTTGCTATTTTTGGACAAACACTTGCTGGAAAAAATGAACAGTGCTCTCAACCTGGTAAGAATTTGAAAAATTCCTTTTGGGCATAGCAAAAGAATTAACAAGCTTGCTATTCCAAGTTAAAACACTTCAAATGATGTACTGAGCACTGAGAACAAGTTTCATCAACTTCTGGAACATGCCCACCATTCTCGGGGCTCTGTAGAGATAGACCAGTGAGTAGTAAATTGCAGATATCTTCAAAACTATTAATCCAATGACCTTGAAAATTTACAGGTAAAACTTAGACAGTATGAGCTATCCAACGCAAGTTAAATCACTGAAGAAGGTTTAGTAGAACTCGAGATATGACTTTATGAAGTTACTACTCTGAGTGAGTATAGCAGAGAACAAAACAGAGAAGTAAATGATGATAAATGTATAGATTCACATATGATTACAACCACATTGGCAATGAATCTTTGCACAATGGGAGTAGAATGATAGAGCTATGGAGTAAGCTCTTCAATCTCTACAAAATGACATGAAGTGGTCACGTACAAGGCTTGCTAATCGCCTCTTCCTTCTTGCTCCTTTTATAGCTATTCTTGGAGGGAGTTTTGAATTCGAATTCGAATGGCTCCACCTAAAAGTGATCCCCAAAGTTAGGAGATATTCCCTCAGCTCAAAAATTCATGATTTTGGTAGTTAGAGCCACGAATTTGCTTTTACATCATGCATGAGGTAAGCCATTCTTTTCCTTTTTTCTTTTTCCATTTACAAGAGATAAAATGAACTATTTTACAAGAGGTGTTCACATTACTACTCATGTGACTTACAAATGAGGATAATATCAAGCATATCAAGCATGTAGGCTTGGGTAAAAATGCACCAACAGCTCCCCCTCAAGCCTAACATGCTTGGCCTTCAAATAAGTCTTCAATTGTCCTTGATTTCCTGCAAGCCAATCATCAACTTGAATCTACTTAACTTTGTACCATCAAGAGCTTTAGTCAACATGTCGGCACATTGCATATCTGTAGAGACATAGGATAGTTGAATACCCTTGCTCATTAGCTTCTCCCTTACGTAATGGTAGTGGACTTCAATATGCTTGGTTCTAGCATGGTATACCGGATTAGCTGCTAGATGTAGTGAGCTTGTGTTGTCACCAAAAATATGAGGTGTTGAAGAATGAAGTCCAAGATCTGTGTACAAAGACTTTAACCACATGATTTCTGAGTTGCATTAGCCAAACCTCTATATTCTGCTTCAGTAGAAGATAATGCCACGGTTGGTTGCTTCTTCGATGACCAAAGAAATGATTTTTGAACCTGCAAATGATATATACCCAGATATGCTTCTCCTATCATCTCTAGATCTGGCCCAATCTGCATCTGAGTAGACCTTTAGCTCAATATCTGAAGTATATGAATAGAACAAACCTTCATTCATGGTCCCCTTTAGGTACTTGAGGACTCTCTTGGCCACTTCCATATGTGGTCTTCTCGGCTTATGCATAAACTGACTCAATATGCTAACACTATAGCATATATCCACCCTTGCGAGTGTTGCATAGTTCAAACTTCCAACCAAGCTTTGATAGCTTGTGACGTCTTCAATTGGCTCTCCTTCATAAGCACTAAGCTTATGATTTTGCTCCATAGGTGTACCTGCACACTTGGTATTTTCCATCTTGAACTTGACGAGCATGTCATGGACATACTTCCTTTGTGTGATGTATATACCTGAATCTGTGTAGATCAACTCCAATCCAAGAAAATAAGTGAGTGGTCCGAGGTCACTTATTTTGAACTCCTCCTTCATTTGACTCTTTACCTGTTTGATTCCTTCAAGATCATTGCCTGTGATAATAATATCATCAACATACACACATAAATAGATCACTTCAGATCCATTCCTCTTTATGAATAAAGAGGTATCCGCCTTGCTAGCTTTGAATCTTTGGTCCTGCAAATAAGTCACCAATCTGAAATTCCAAGCTCTTGGAGCTTGCTTCAATCCATACAAAGCTTTCTTTAGTTTGCATACATAGTTAGGATGATGTGCATCCTCATATCCAGGAGGTTGTGCCATATACACTTCCTCAGAAATCCATCCATTCAAGAAAGCATTCTTTACATCAAGTTGATAAAGATTCCAATTTCTAGATGCAGCAAGACTAATGAGAACCCTAATTGTAGGCATTTTTGCAAAAGGTCAGAAAGTCTCCTCATAATCAATACCATGGGTTTGAGCAAACCCTTTAGCAACTAACCTTGCTTTGTGTCTAGTTATACTTCCATCTGGATTCCTCTTGATTTTGTATATCCATCGAGATCCGATTATCTTCATAGATGGCTTATTAGGTACAAGCTCCCAAGTGTCATTCTCCTTCAAGGCTTCCATTTCTTCATCCATTGCATCTCTCCAAGCTTTCTTGCTTTGTGCTTCTTCAAATGTGGTAGGTTCTTCATTGGTTGAATCCTTTGCAATGTAGATTGAGTGCTTGGTGACCAAAGAAGTATCATAACCAAACCTCTTTGGTTTCTTCTTCTCCCTTGAAGACCTTCTAAGTGGTTGATGTGAGCTCTCGGGTCCATATGTAGCATCTTGCATCTTTGCTTTACCTTTTTTCTTCCATGGCTTTAGTCTTTCCAAGTCTTCTAGGTCAATCTCCGAATCACTTTCTTCAATATGCTTTGGCTCCTTTGGTTGAAGTGATGGAAAATCTTCATCCAAGTCATAAGGCAGCTTCACTTTCCTGTCATCATCAAACCATGATTTGTTTTCATCAAAAATTAAATCTCTACTCACAGAAAATCCTTTATTGGTTGGATTGTACAATCTATATCCTTTTTAGTTTTGATCATAACCAATGAATACACACTTCTCTGCCTTGGGATCCAATTTCCCTCTTACTTGAGAAGGAATGTGAGCATAGGCTAAGCATCCAAAGATTTTGCAATGCTCTAGACTAGGTCTTCTTCCATTCCACACTTCATATGGAGTGGTTCCATCTAGTGACTTAGATGGAAGTCTATTTATGAGATATGTGGCTGTAGACACAGCCTCTGCCCATAGGTAGTTTGGCAATCCCCTTTTGTTGAGCATGGACCTTGCTGCTTCGACAATAGCTCTGTTCCTCCTCTCTGCTACACCATTGAGTTCGGGTGTATACCTTGTAGTGACTTCCCTTTTAATGCCTCTTTCATGCAAGAAGGCATCAAATTCAGAAGAGAAGTATTCTCCTCCACCATCTGATCTGAGTCTTTTCAAAGTCCTACCTGTTTGGTTTTCAACAAGAGCAATATACTTCTTAAAGCAATTAAACACTTCATCCTTGTGCTTCATGAAAAAAAGAATGGTCCACCTGCTACAATCATCTATGAAAGACACATAATATCTTGAGCCTGATATAGATGGCTCCTTACTTGGACCGCACACATCCGTGTGCACTAGATCCAAAGGATTTTGATGCATATATCCTTTCTTATTGAAAGGTTGTCTATGAGCCTTGCCGAGTTGACAAGCTTCACACTTATAAATCATGTGTTGCCTTGTGATATTAGGCAAACCAAGTACACTTTGGTCCCTGCAAATCAGTTTGAGTGTCCTCTCACCAATGTGAGCAAGCCTTTTGTGCCATATGTCCAACTCTGTAAGAGTTTGAGATCCATAGCTAAACAAAGCTATGTTCTTTGTATCTTCCACTTCAAAAGTGAAAAGCCTTCCTGTCTTTTATCCTTTGGCAATCCTTCGAAAGCCTTGCCTTGGGTCTTCAACATATGCTCCAAATCGATTGAATCTAACCTGCAATCCTTTTTCAACAATCTGTCCAACACTTATTAAATTTTTGGTAATTGTAGGGACATACAAGACTTTGCTTAAGAGGTTCATATTCCCATCTGATGTCTTCACATTACCTATCTTCTCCACTGAGTGCTTTGTGTCATCTCCTGTCTGCACTTCATGCTTGTTATGAGGATCTTCCAAATCAGAAAGTAAAGCCACATTTCCTGCTACATGGTTCGAGCATCCCGAATCAATGTAAAATATGTGATCATCATCCTTACCCTTCTTCACTGATAGATTCATAATCAATAATGAATCTTCTTGACTTTGGTCCTCTGCATAGTTATTGTAATCTCTTCTTCCTCTATGGCCACTTTGATAGTTGTTGTTGTTGTTGTTGTAGTAGTTGTTGTTGTCCTTAGCAATGTTGAGTCGACATAGCATCTCTTCCGTCAGAGGTTCCTGATATAACTTGACTCTGCACCCGCTTATATAGCTAGGAAGAACATCACCTTCGAGGGTAGCGAGTTGAACTGCTCCACTGGTTGAGATCCTATTAATGATCATTGGTCTGTAGCCTCTTTTCTCTAGTTTTCTCGCGTGTTGTTTCAAAGTGACTAGTACTAGGTCGCCTGCCTTCAAACCTTTATCCTTGACGTGGGCATCAAAGTATGCCTTCTGTCGTTTCTTAGCTGCATATATCCCTGCAGCCGCCCTCAGTCTTGTTTCTCCTAATCGTTCTAGGTCAAAGATCCTAGAGGAGAGTTCATGACCTGTCCATTCATGCTCCTGTGCTACTTTCAATGTAGGTATTAAGAAATCCAGTGGTAGCACTGCATTTTGGCCAAATACCATCTGAAAGGGGGTGGCTTGGAGTACCGTTTTGTAGGCCACTCGATATGCCCAAACAGCATGGTGTAGTTGTTTGTCCCAATCAGAGCGTTTATTGTTCACTAATTTCGTCAGTACATTGCATAAGATCTTATTGGTGCTCTCAGCCTGGCCATTTGCTTGAAGGTGATAGGGGGCAGACTTCTTATGTACTACCAAGAATTCTTGGAGCAAATTTTCAATAACTTCATTCAAGAAGTGAGTGCCTCTATCACTAACTAGCTCTATAGGTAGCCCGTATCTAGTGAACATATTCTCAAATAAAAACTTAGCTGTTGTTTGAGCATCGTTCTTCGTTGTGGCTTTTACCTCTACCCACTTTGTTAGATAGTCTATCGCAACAATGATATATTCTGCATGGGAACCCTTAGCTGGGGGATTAATAGGACCTACGAAGTCTATTCCCCACTTAGAGAATGCACGTCCACCCATCATAGGTTTCAGTGGCATCTCATCTTTACATATAGGATACTGAGTTCTCTAACAGACATCACATCGTTTCACATAGGTATGTGCATCCATGTGAAGGGTCGGCCACCAAAAGCCCGCAAATAGTATTGCCTTGATCACCTGCTCTGGTCCAAAGTGTCCTCTTGCTACACCTTGGTGAGCAGTTTCCAAGATCTTGAGATATTCACTCTCATGGACACATAGTCGCAGGTAACCATCTTTACCACGCTTGTATAGATTATCACCAATGAGTGAGTAATCTAGGGCTTCTTGTGCTAAGCTCCTTTTCCTAGCCAGAGTCATGTTTGGAGGGAATGTTTTCGTTCTCAGGAAGGATACTAGTGGTTCACTCCAATCTGGCACTATGGACACTTGATAAAGAGTGGCATGTTCCACAGGCGGTTTGGTGCAACAGATTGGGCATTCCTTGCACAACTTCTGGACATCAGCTTCCATAGTCGGCCAATGCACTCCTAGTCTCCTTAGTGTCTGTAGGGTTCGTTGCTTTGAGTAGTGTTGCTCTAATGCACCTACATGTGCTAATTGCAACCATTTAGCGTACTCATCCTCTTCCACACAACAGGCCAAGATCCCTTGATCTGTGTGCTTGTACATACTTCCTGCCATGATGTGATACGTTTGGGCTTTTACTACCTCTCTATCCTGTGTGTTTATTACTGGATGGTTAGGCCCGTATGTCAATACTGGCACTAGTGGCTTAGCCCACTATGGCACCACTTCCAAATTAAACAGGTAAGCATCAGGAAGGTCATCTGACACTCCTTGTGGGGCCTCTCCAGATGTGAGCCTAGAAAGGTGGTCAGCTCTCAAATGAGTCCTACCTTTCCTTACCACTACTTCAAAGTCATATTCCATTAGTAAGAGAAACCATCTTACTAATCTGCCCGTGTTGCAGGGTTTGTTCACCAAGTACAACAATGCCTGATGATCAGTAAAAAATTTAAACTTATTTGCAAGCAAGTAATGTCTAAACTTTTTAACTGCATATACCATGCCTAGTCCTTCTTGTTCGGTGGTGGTATAGTTTCGCTCAGCTGCGTTCAACTGTCTACTCGCATAGGCAATTGGAAGATCCATATTACCTTCACCAGTAGGTTGTGCAATCACACATCCAATAGCATAATTGGATGCATCAACATGAACATGGAAAGGCTTATTCCAATCTGGAGTGGTCAAGATTGGTGCTGAACATAATCGCCGTTTAAGCTCCTTGAAGGAATTTTCACACTCATCAGTCCACTCAAAGTTAGTCAAAAGTCCATACAGAGGCTTTGCTATGATGGCATACATGTGTATAAACCGTCGGTAATAACCGCAATGCCCCATGAAAGCTTGTACTTCCTTGACATTCTTTGGCCTAGGTAACTCGGCTATGGCTCTCACTTTCTCTTCATCAGTGGATATGTCGTTCTTTGACACTATGTGTCCTAGAATCTTTCCTTGCCTGACCATAAAAACACACTTTTCTGGGTTCAGGCAGACTTGATATTCTCTACATTTGTCAAAGATTTGCTTGAGTTCGGGAATATGGGTTTGTCTAATGTTGGAATGAGCACAAAGATCATCAACATAGACTTCTAAGTTCTTCCTCAGGAACTCTTTAAATACATGGCACATCAGCCTCTGGAAGGTAGTTGGTGCATTGGTAAGCCCAAATGGCATTACTCTAAAGGCAAATATGCCCCATTCAGTGGCAAATGTCGTCTTATGCTGATCTTCTGGAGCTATGGCTACTTGATTGTAGCCAGAGAATCCATCCAGGAAGCTGTACACTTCCTTGCCTGCTACTCTTTCTAAGAGATGCTCTGTGATAGGAAGCGGATAGTTATCTCGAATTGTGGCTGCATTAACCTTCTTCAAGTTAATGCACACACGCAACTTTCCATTCTTCTTGGGCACCACTACGATGGGGGATACCCACTCAGTGTGCTCAATTTCATAGATGAATACAGCTTCAACCAGTCTATCTATCTCCTCTTTGATCTTGGCAGCATACTTATCATTATATGTATATGGCTTTTGCTTAGAGGGTTTGGCATCTGAGGTCATAGGGATAGTGTGTGAGCATATGTCTGGATCAACCCCCTTCAAATCCTTGTAACTCCAAGCGAATACATCTCTGTATTCTCGTAGCAAGGCTATTAGCTCTTGTTCTTCCTCTTCAGTCAGGTCATGGCCTATGTACGTGCATCTCTCTTCTCCTTCTTCCACGGCTACCACTATTTTCTTGGTGGTTTCTTTGTTATCATAGGCCTCCCCTGATTGCGCCTCTCGTTTAGGCATTTTGATCATGACTCTCCTGTCATCTATCTCATACTTCTTAAAATTTTCCGGGACCTCAAACAAAGATTCTTCCTCTTCTGGTGTGACTTCTCTCTTTTTTCTTTTCTTTCCTTCTTCCTTCGGGGTCACATGTGTGGCTAATCTTACATCATTTGTAAGCTCTCCATACCTCCGGGGTTGAAATTCTACTTCGTAGAAGTATTCTTCATGTGATGCAAAAGGTGGGTCCATAATGATTGACTCTAGATCGGAGTCACTTGCATCCTCAAATGCATCAGGGCTAGGTTCACACTCTTCTAACACTGCCTCTCCCATGATTGGCTCTATGGAGAAGACAGAAATGTCATAGCCATCCTCATCACAGTGGGGTGTCCATTGTTCCTCATTGATGGCTACATCCATTGTTGCTAGGATTTTTGCCCAGCCGTGGGGTTCAAATTCTTCGTCAGGAAAGACTACAGGTGCATAGGCTGGGTCTTGAATTGATCTATGTGTTTCTTTTGCACCTATCTCTCTGGCTTCTTCTCTCTTCTCTTCTTCTACTGCTACTTTGCACATCCATAAGTGGGTGTCATCATGCATCCATGAGGATCCTGATCCTATGGAGTGCACCGATTCTGTATCATCCTTGGCTCTATGGATGGGATTCCATTGGATAGGAGGGACATCTCTATGAGAGTAATCTTTGAGATTCACTTTGGTCGTAACACCTAAGTGTTGCAGGTACAAAGAATTGGTTCCCCAATCATGTACCACTTGCAACTGTCGCATAAAGGGTCTTCCCAAAATCATCTCATAGGCATGATTTTTGCTAAAATCACATATAGCAAATGTATGCTCGAACTCGACACCACATGTAGTGAGAGTTATGCCTTCTAAGAATCCCAAGGGCCTTTCAATATGGCCATCGGCCATCTGCAATTTCATTCTCGTCGGTCGGAGTGCTGGCTTGCCCCAACGCTTCCAAAGGGAAGTGGTAGCAATTGCAACACCTGCACCTGAGTCTAGAATGGCCTTGGTGGTGTATCCTTGATGGGTGATAGGAAGATATGTGTTTCCCTCTTCACCTTCACTCATGTCTCCTATCTTGTCCAATGGTATCTCTGGCACTGTTCTCTGGGACCCTACTTGGGAACGAGGTTTTGCTATCTCTGGTACTTGTTTGGCTACATGTTTCCATAGCTCTGGCCTTACTTTGAGTAGCTCTTCTAAGGTGAGGTTGCACTGTACTTTAGTGTTTTTCACTACCTCTGTGTTCCTAGGTAGGACTGAGTCCTCATTTCGTACCATGACTGTGGGTGCTCTCATACAAGTAGACTTAGCTTCCCATGGGCCTGTGAAGTGGGGTAATTCTTGTAGAGAGTTAGACTCAAAGTCTAATCTTTCCTGAGATTGGGTGCTCTCCTGCTCCTCATAAATGGATGGGATGTCTTGTGGGAATTGGTCGTGTGCATCATTCACAAGTTCAATGGGAGGAGGGACTTCACTTTCTTTAGCCCATTTGTCTTCTTGAATCTCTCGTAGGAATTCTGGTATGAATCGATTCAGAGAAGAAGAAGTGTCCGGCTCCGTAGAGTTAGGCACATAGGCTTCCTGGGCAGGAAGACCTGCTCTTTCACTTGCCTTGTCCTTATGTTGAGAGGCGGGTTCCTTTTCTGATTGTGCAATTAGTCTCTCTATTCTTTCTAACAGTCCTTCAAAGTGTAACTGCGTCTTAGCTGAACTAGAGATGTTAAATAGGCGACTGGCCTCAAACATGGTCTGAGCCAATTCCACCATCTTAGCACAAATTTTGGTTCGTTCTAGCTCTAGTTCTGCTCTAGGGTAACACTTTTCATGATCAGTTATGTTTGGCCCTTCTTGGATTCTGGCCTGATATGCTTTAAGCATCATAGTAAGGTCCTCGGGAGTGGGATCTGCTAGGACTGATCCTACTCTAGGGGGTGGTGGAATTAGGTGAGGCGGGTTGGAAGGTGGCGGGTCGGATGGAGTTGGGAATGGTGGAGGTGGGGTAGTGTGAGAAGGAGTTTGAGATGTGAGTTCAGTTATCCTGGCCTTTGTTTCTCTGAGGCTTTCCTCGAGTTCACTCATCTATTTTGCCCATTGCCTTTTCATTCTTTCACGACTATCTCTCCAAGCTCTAGTCCTCTTCTTTGTCATGCTCTCCGTTTCACTAACATCTGGGCTCTTTTCCTGGCCTACCCCTTGGTTTTGCTACAATGCTTGAGCTCTAGTGACTACTTGTACGGGTGCAGTGGAAGTGACACTTCCTGTGGAATCTACCACTAACCCAATAACGTTAATAGGAGTGATTTTTGGCATATTATTAGGATTCTTAGGGCAGTCTCGTAAGAGATGCTCTTTTCCACACTCTTGGCAAAAGCCCTGGATCGTCACTGACTGGGGTTGTGTAGGTGGAGGCATGGGACAATCACGAAGGAGATGGTCTCCTTGACATCTGTAGCATGGTCCTCTAGGGAATGGAGGTCTTACTTGTCTAGGTTGAGGTCTAGGGTTGGGGTTTGCATACATGATGTTTGTGTAATCTGACTCCCAACTAGGTTCATTTGGCTCTTCACTGTAATAGGACTCACCATGTTCCGGAGATTGCATGTAGTAGGCCTGGGGGCTGTCAATATGCGTCGAATCAAAGCTATGGTCACTCGGGTCACTTTCTGGGGCAGGGGTTGTTGTGCTAACACAGGCTGAGGCCTTTGCTGGGCTTGATATTGTGGTTGATAGGTTTGTTGGGGCCTCGCATACTACTATGGTGGATATTGGTTCTGGTATCTTCCTTGTTGAGGGTATGGTTGTGGGTACGTCTGCCTAACAGTTTGCTTATTGTAGGGGCAATCTTGCACGGTGTGATTGGTGTACCTCCGTTCTATAGTGCAGTACTGGCTACTAGGATTTACTTGGGGTTGAGCCATAATGGGACATACGTTCGCCATGTGGTCACCCCCACAAGTATAGCATCTTTTCACAGGGGCAAACCTTGGGATCTGTTTGCTAGTGACACCTAATTTCTGAGCTACTTTCTCTGCAAGTTCCTCAATTGATGTGGATTGCGTGGAAGAGAGGCTAGAGGCACTATCTGAATCTTTGTATATCTTGGAAAGCTCTAACTCCTCCCCTAGGTTATCCTCGATGTCAATGCACATGCGTACACACTCTTCAATGGTCATAGGGTCCTTCAAGTACACATATGACCTTAATTTGGTACTTAGCAATCCATCCAGGAACAGAGCCACTTGTTTGGCAGGTGTGGGTAACTCAGGGATGGGACATCTCTCTAGATATTGCCTAAATCTTCTTCCTGCAAGTCTCATAGTCTCTTGAGGGGTTTGCTTGAAGCTGTGAATCAGCGAGGATGTATTATGTCTTATGCCACTCTTAGAAAATTCAATAATGAAAGCCTCTAGGAGTTGGTCTATACTCCTGAACTGCCTCTCGTTTAGTGGCTGAAACCATGCCAGGGCAGTGTTCCTAAGGGTTAGACCAAAGGCATTGTACTGCGTGAATAGATCCTCCACTTGTTCAGCTCTCAAGACTTGCCTGAACTCAGCCACATGATCGTAGGGATCTCCAGTGCCATCGAAGTAGTTTTTCATGGACTTAACTAGTTGGGTCGGTCTCAGGGTCCTCGTGTGCTCTCTTGGTCTTGGTAGAGGGAATTCATCTGCATGTCTTTGATTCCTGGGAGCTCTAAGTACCTCAGGTTCTACTCTATTTGTTTTCATCCTCGTTCTTTCTCTGCCCCCTGGGTTGGCAAAGCTTACCTCAGGTCTATCTCTATGTCTGTCTCTTTGAGCTCCATGAGCTTGGGATGTTCCAGCTCTAGGGTGACCATAGGACACATTCGATCTTGGTTGGGGGAAAACGAATTCACCCTTCCAAGTGTAAGCATGTCTATCATGTTCTGTAACCACAAAGATCCTCTCTGAAGCGTGATCTAAGTAGGTCACTCTGCCTAGGCTATCTGGACCTTTAAACTCATAGATCATGATTGTTCCTATATCATTTGGTCGATCTGATTTATACCTCCAAAAGGCTTCATCAGTCTCTCGGTTCAGAAGCAGATCTATGCTCTTGTTGTCTTGGGGAATCCACTCAGGAGTGAGAATTCTCGTAAGAACAGATTTCCCTCGAGGGGTCCTGGGCTCTGCACCCATGTTTCCTTGTTCTAGGTCCTCTATGTCCGTCTCAGGGATCACATTCCCGAATTCATCTGTCCTCTCTGGGTGACTAGTGACCATGTATATGGTTCCCTCTTTATCAAGGTATGCACCATTTTCAAACTTGACAGCAGGGTGCTCTAGCCCAATAGATTGGTCTAGGTTTTTGATTTGGACCACAGATCTTCCTAGGCCGTCCTCATAGATGCTAGCACCTAATCGGTTGGTCCTAAGGTATTCTAGCTGCGTCTTGTAGGGGCCTTCTACCCTGTGCAAGTATGGCACTCCTGAACTTCCCGTAGGTCGATCCATGCCTTGAGACATCTCTAATTCACTAGTCTCAGAGCTAGGGTAGTATGAGTGGTGGCTCAACTGCTGGGCCCAAGACCTAACAGTGTGGTTAACACTAGCCTCTGAAGACCTAAGACTTTGTCTATCTCTCCCTAGATGTCGCCTAAGGTTCATAAGCCTAATTGAATAGCCCAAATTTGCCCAAGTACAACCTCGTTGCTGAGTTCTTTTGTATCAGTCACTTGATTCTTTTTTAGTCGATTATCGTGTTTATGCTCTAGTCAGAAATCACGTCGTCAGGAATATTTGAGTTAATTTTCGCACTGTAAGTTGATCGTTCCACGTTAGGTTCTTTTCCTTTAGAGTTCTCGACCGTGCAAAGATTATGTCGTTAGCTTGAACTTGAGTATTTAGGTAGTCTTCAACTTGATAAATGTCTATCGCCGCCCTGGCTTACTCCTATCACTAGTCGTTCTTAGCCTAAGCTAGGAATTGACAATGGGGGTTGAGAGTTTCCAACCTTTTGTTTCCTTCTTGGTTGCCCTGGTGTGCCCAGGACGAGTGTTCCCAAGCTTGCACTTACTCTTGCTTAGAATGCCCTCAAGTGCTCTTGCTGGACCTGTAAAAGTCCCATGGTTAGCTCAAGACATAGATTCAAATGACACAATAGACCACTTTCATGCATGTAACTCACAGACCAAATTATCCTTTGCTTTTATTGAAAACAATCCCAAGGATCCCTCAGTTTTCCTACCTCGGGGTATGGTCAACTTCAAAAAAACCTATTTAATAATCCTGATATAATTTTCACATAACCAGTAGAAGTTTTGGTTGTACTCCCCACGAGCTTTCCAACAAAACAAGAATCACAGCAAACGGATTTCGTATGAGAAAGTTATGTCAGTTCAGGCTTTAGGGATTAAAACAGGGTTCAAACAGGCCAACAGGGCAACAGGTTTTCCTCGGGTTATTTGCCTATAGCCTCCTTATGTGCTCTAGAGTCCATGATCCATGTCCAAAATTAGCCAAAATCTTCAAATTAAAAAACCCTAAAAAACTGGCCGAAATTGGCTGTCAATCGCGATCGACTGGGCTGTCAATCGCGATGAACAGGTGTCAATCGCGATGGACTGGTATCAATCGTGATGGACTAGTATCAATCGCGATGGACTGGTGTCAGTCGCGATGGACTGGTATCAATCGCGATGGACTGGTGTCAATCGCGATGGACTGGTGTCAATCGCGATGGACTGGTGTCAATCGCGATGGATAGGTATCCGTCGCGATGGACAGGTATCCGTCGCGATGGACAAGAATCTCGGCGAAAGCGGGTGTCAATCGCGATTTTTCTATCGGTTGCGATGGACACGTGCCCGTCAGGGTCTGTCAATCGCGATCGACTGGCTGTTCGTCGCGATGGACAGTGTCAATCGCGATTGATGCTATCAATCGTGATGGACTGAAAAAATGCAAATTTTCCAAAAATTTTTGTGGATTTGTGATGTGCAAGGTCTCTAGTCTACTGTGGTGCACTTAATTTTACCAATAGATGAAATTTTCTGTCAATCGCGATGGACAGAAGCTTGCAACACAGAGACAGTTCTGCACATTTTCGTACCTGTGCGACGTGCTGGAGATGATGGGATGGCCAATACCTGCAAGCAAACTCAAAAACATGCAAAAACAGTGCACACAAGATCGCTCTCTCGCTCTCTCTCACACTTGAAATGAGGGAAATGAAAGGGGGAACGAGATATATTCAAAAAACTGAAATTTTTGCGATGATGGAGATGGAAGTGGAAGATGATGGGGATGATGATGGTGATGATGATGATGAAGTAAGGATGAGAAAAGTAAGGAAAAGTAAAGAAATTACCTACGACGCCAACATCACAACTCTACGTCTTACCATCACACGCTCGTCCTCAAAGCTCGATCCCCGGCAACGGTGCCAAAATTTGGTGTAGCTCAGTGATGAGTAGCACCTCCTTTAATGTCAATCCCGGAAGACGTGAGGATGGTATGAAGACCTCGAGCAAGTGAAGGCACAAGTGCGTGAGTAAGAAGCACACTAACATGCACACACACACACACATGCGCACACACGGCAAGACAAAGAGTTAGAAACAATGGAGTTCTTAGATTACTTTCCAAAAGCTCAATTCAGTTACAAGCTAACCTCAAAAATGAGCTCTCTAGCTCTATTTATAGTTTTTGACTAGGTTTTGGCCATGTCCAGACCTAGTGTCCGGCCTAGTTAAAAATTAGGTTCCAGGGCCAATTTGAGGGCTTAAACGGAGTCTAAAAAATACGAAAATTGATATGTAGGTACTTCTAAGGCTCCTCAAGCTCAAGGACTCCTTGGCTTGCACAAAATGGAGCTACAAAAATATGAAATGGTATTTACAATGATTGTTAGTGATAAGAATCACTATTATAAAGATGTTGATTTGGAAAAATTTGAAGGGCCTATCTGCCAGATTTGCGCCGATTGCTTTGTCTACTTAATCCTTCACCTCGCTCTGACTCTCTCCGCTGGCTTCCTTGTCTAGTCAGTCCTTGGGTGCCCATACTGCTCTCAACAAGGTGTGTTGGAGTTAGACGTCTGAGGAAGCACGTGAACAGCACAAGGAAGAAGAAGAAGCTTGGAGCACAACACACAAGACTGAATGTATTACTAGATAATGTACAAAGATAATTAGCCCATTAGGACAATAGGCGTATATACAAGCGAGGGAAAAAAAACCTCCTAAAGAGGGAAAAAAGTGCCCCGGTGGTCCTAGAGTGTTCACACACATCACTACCTAAATATATCAACAAATCCCCCCTGGGAGTGATGCGGTGAACAAGGAGCTGGCACTCATGTATAAGGAAGTGCCAAGCTATGTGGAAATCACTCCATGAAAGGAAGTAAGTCCAAAGCTTTGCGGAAAGCTTCAAACTTCTCCCTAGGCAGAGCCCTCGTGAAAAGGTGTGCAATGTTCTCCTGCGTGGGCACATATGCCAAGCCGATCTCCCTAGCAGAGAACCTCTCCCTGACATAATGATAATGCACCTCAATGTGCTTAGTGCGAGCATGGAACACAGGGTTCCTTGCAACTGCCAATGCGCTCTGACTGTCAATGAAGATGGTGGTGGCAGAGGACTGACGAACACCCAAATCAGCCATAAGGCGTCTGAGCCACACACACTCAACAGTAGCTGTGAAAGCTGCCCTATACTCAGCCTCACAACTGGAAGTGGCCACAGTAGGCTGCTTCTTGCTCAACCAAGATATACATGAGCTACCAAGCATGAAGCAAAAGCCACTAGTGGACACACGAGTGTCATAGCAACCAGCCGAGTCTGAGTCAGAAAAAGCATGCAAATATGGCAGTAGTGATCCCCCCTTGGGATAAAACAACCCAAGTAGCCGAGTACCACTCAAGTAGCGAAAGATGTGCTTAACCGCCTGCCAATGCTTGACACCTGGGCAATACATAAACCCGCTCATCTGTGAGACAGCAAACTGAATATCTGGCCGAGTAATGCATAAGTAAATCAGGCATCCAACAACTTGCTAATAGAGGACAGCATCAAATGCATCTCTAGCATCATGAAGACTCAATCATAAACTTGTCTCCATAGGAGTGGCAATAGGCTTACAGTCGTCAAGGCCAAAACGCTGCAATAATGTGTCAATATATTTCGTTTGACACAAAGCCAATCCACCATCAACTTGCATAAATTGAATGCCCAAATAGTGATGCAAATGCCCCAAATCAGACATCTCAAATGAGGCATGCAAATCAACCTTAAAATCAGCAATATGCTTCTTAATAGGACGAGTGAGCAGCATGTCAGCAACATAGACAACAATGATCAGAAGCACATCATTAGCACGCTTAACAGATAAGGTGCTCTCAGTTGGATTGTTCACAAAACCATGTGCAATCGGATAGGCATGTATCTTCTCATACCAAGCACGTGGTGCTTGCTTTAAACCATATAATGCCTTCTTTAACCTGCACACCTGGTTTTCATGCCCTTTCTACACAAAACCATGGGGTTGAAAAACATACACTTCTTCATGCAAGTCACCATTCATAAATGCAATTTAATGTCTAACTGATGTACATTCCAACCATGATGGGCTGCATGTGCACAGATGCTCCGAACAGTGGTCATACGACATGTGGATGCAAAGGTCTCATCAAAATCAATGCCATTTTCCTGTGCATAACCCTTTGCAACAAGCCTAACCTTATACCTGTCAACTATACCATCAGGTTTACGCTTCAGCTTGTATACCCACTTAGTACCAATGGCTTTCTTGCCAGGAGGCAAGTCACATAAAGAGCAAGTACCATTCTTCATTATAGCATCATATTCAGATTGCATAGCAGCCATCCAAGTTTCTGAATTTTGTGCTTCATCAAAAGAAACAAGCTCATTCTCATCACGAGACTAGACGCAGCCATAGCATAGCAATCTGATGCAAAGGAGGCACTATGAGAGCTTGAACGAGTACGATATGACAAAGGTGCATCTAATTTGTTGTCACACAAAGTCTGCACCAGCCATTTTGGCATAGTTTTTGCCTCCTCAATATCAGCTCTCTCATCAACAAGTGCATCATGTAAATCTGCATCAGAAATGGGATGATCTGCATTATCACATGAAACCTGCAAAGGCTGAGAAGTTGCCTCATTAGGACCAACAGTAGACTGTCCACCTGTAAAAAGAGGCATCAAAGTATCAAACATGTCTTTGGAGCTAACAGATGTCTCCTTAGTACATGAAAGCAATGGCTGAATAGCATCTTCCACAAAAACAACATCACGGCTAACCAAAATGCATTTAGTTTGTGGATGATATAGATGATAGCCTTTACTTTCAAAACTGTACCCAACAAAAATACATTTTACTGCCTTATCATCCAATTTTCTGTGATGTTGTTCAGGCACTAGTGCATATGCCAAACAACCAAAAACCCGCACATGAGCAACAGATGGCTTGCGATCATGCCAAGCCTCATATGGAGTGATAGACTATAGCGCTTTAGTGGGACACCTGTTAAGTACATATGTTGCACACATGACAGCCTCAAGCCAGAAACTATGTGGTAAAGCCTGACTCTTGACCATACACCTCGCCATCTCCATGAGTGATTTGTTCTTCCGTTCAGCAACTCCATTCTGTTGAGGTGTATAGGACACTGTACACTGGTGTTTTATCCCACGTTCAGCCAGAAATGCATTAAAATCAAAAGACATATATTCCCCCCCTCGATCAAAACGGAGGGTGCCCATTTTACATGCTGACAGATTTTCAGCAAAAACCAAAAACTGTTTAAAGCCCAAAAACACTTCGGACTTTGCCTTCAATGGATATACCCATGCATGCCTAGAAAAATCATCAATGAAAGTCAAGAAGTAAAGATAGTTTCCAAAAGAAGGTGTCTGCATAGGACCACAGACATCACTATGTAAAAGCTGTAATTTTTGCATAGCCCGAACTGAACCATCTTTTGGAAAGGAGGAACGCTGCATTTTGCCCAAAATACAGCCTTCACATACATGTTTTCCAGGTGCCTCAACCTTGGGCAAAGAAGACACCATATCAGATTTCTGCAGGCGTAGCAAACTAGCAAAATTCAGATGACCAAAGCATGCATGCCAAAGCTTTGCATCTGAGATAGCCTGAGAATCATGAACTGCACATGCCGAATCATTCACAGAACTTTCATAGTCTATGAGCTTATACAGCCCACGACATAAAATGCCAGAAGCAATAATAACATCGCCATTTGACAGATCATGAACAGTACATCTATCATTAACAAATTTCACAACCAAGCCAATCTTGGCTAATGCAGAAATTGATAATAGATTCTTCTTGATCCCTGGCACAAACAAAGCATCTGACAAGGTGAAAGAACTACTATCAGCAGTAGTCAGAATGATCTTACCAACTCCCATAACAGGATAAGAGGAGTTGTTGGCGCATGTGATAGTATTCCCTGTAGGGGCAGGCTCGAGTGAAGAGAAGAAACTGCATTGCGAGGTAATATGTTTGGTCGCCCCACTGTCAAAGTACCAAACATCTGAGTCCACTGCAGACATGCACTGCTCATGAGAAGATGGGT